>CM023483.1:146036705-146356134 GCA_013339685.2 Hyalomma asiaticum
AAAACGACTATGTTGGTCTAAACATTTCTGAGCCGCAAAATATTTAGAAGGAAAAAGCATGTGCTTACCTAATTAGCATATTTCTGTAAGCGCTACTGTTCTCACACGTATATTGCACGCGAATGCGCAGCTCATGCGTTTTCGCTATACACGCGCGTTGGTCTTTATATCTTCCTAAGAAACGAATGCCCATGGAACACTCGTTCCTGTTACATGCAAAGGCTGGGATGGCATATGGCCCAAACGTCGTAAGAAAGTTGCTAACAAGGTGGCAGTTTTTGCAGCCGGTTTTAGTACAATGAGGCTGGGGACGCCGGAAAAAATGATTTGAAAACGGACACCGCTAGACCACTAGAGTTCAGAAATACGGCGAGAAATCTTGTGTTGGCCTCCAAAGTGCAGTTCTAACCTAGTCTTGCTTTGTATTAGATCGTGTTACGCCATACCTGAAACTTAATACTAGAGATGGCAAAGCGGCTCACTTGAGTGAACGGCTCAGAACGGCTCAGCTCACTGCAATGATCCGGTTCATTTCAACGGCTCACCGGGTCCGAGGGAAAACGCTCTGGCGCGAGGGAAGAACGGGACCGGCCGGAGCGGTGGGCGGCCGTTTGGCTGCCTTGCATTAGCGTCCGTGGTTTGCCCATGTCACTGGGGGCCCTGTTAACATCCCTGCTTAAGGCAAGCGAAGCACACATAACTTCCGCGTATATGACTTCCGCACAATTCAACTCTGCGAGGGACCTTATATTGCAGTGATCGTTCTACACGTAAGTATTAAGTATAATATGCACTAACCATTAAAAAACTAAGTGCAGGGTATGAGAGTTTTTCTCTATTTTTGTTTCCGGTTCACGCAGTTTTGTTAGGAGAGACACATTTTCATTCGCTGAGGGGTGATGTGGGTGGCAGAAATTATGAGGCGCTTAGCAGATACTAACATGCATAATAATCTTATCTCGCAACAATACCACAAAACTGGAATCGACCAACATGTCTTCCGAAAATTATATATCCAAGAAAGTTGAAACGCTACGCGCGTGTGTATGAGTGTCTGTTTTCTGTCTGTGACTCTGTATCGAGTTCGTGCTTTCTTCTTATTCTTCTTAGAAAGTATGCCTGCCTCCGCTTCACGGAATGGCATACAATCAGCCTTATCGGCGTGGTACCGGCTCGTCTACAATTCACCACGTATCCGGTCGTCATGCATTTTCTATCGGCACATTTCGCTAGAAAGAACGGACATGTTCTTGCTGAGAACTCGGTTTGTGCACTGGACTGGAGCGCGCCGCCCATTATTAGATATTGCTACCCTTGACTCTTGACCATCGTGAATGCGAAGAGGGCAAACAAAAGCCCCTGTTCCTGCGCGTCAAGTGTTGGCTAAGTCCGCAGTAGCCACGTGAAAGCGTGGCATCGTCTGCTAATCCTCCTCGTGGAGGATTAGCAGATTGTCACTAAATTTATTTGCTGTGCGGCGCCACCGTGTACGGACATTGTGAATATATGCACCATCATGTCGAAAAATAAGAAAATTTGTAACCTACCCCTGTTGTCGTCCTTTATTCATGTTGGTTCTGTCAGAATTTTGAGCTGCTTTTTCCCTTTTGTAATAGCAAACTCCTTTTTTCTTTCTCTGAAACACGTTCACCTTTCGACAAATCACTACTGCTAAAAAAAGAGAGATTCCTGAGGTAAAAAGAAAATTACGCAGCACCGTTCCAAATTGGCCCGGGTTTTCTTTTTGAACGGAAAAAAAAGAAGCACCTCGTTTCTGTTCTGCTGCACGGCAGTGCAAAGAAAGGGTCGTTACTTGGAAAGTGCGCTTTTGTGGCGCCGCGCATATTTACAACGTTCCATAAGTAATTACAGCCGCACCAAGGGAGCGTTTAAACAGATACAATGAAGAATTCGCCACCCGGTGTGCGAGACAAACCCCCTTCACGTTTAAAAGTACATGCGAGATCTGCTTTGAAAATATCCGGAAAGGAGCACTTGCCGTGTTTCACTGTCTCGTGTCGGGACCTGTCTTAACTCAAGCACTTAATTTTAACGTGTGTCACTGTGAATGGACGCATTTCTGGAAGACGTTCATTTACCTAAAATAGCTTAGCGTGCCCGTCAGTCTGGGTGCCATCATGTTGTGCCGTAAATTTGAAGAGATGTTTAACTTCCGTCAACCACTGACAGAAAACAAAGACGTCGAACAATATGTGTGCAGCCCATATAAACAGATCAAAACGAAGTGCGATCATGCCATGATTTTTTTTTCCAGCATGCGCCACGACGAAGTAATATGAAGCCTTGACACAACACGGCATGTTATTCGTTTTATTGATGTGCTAAAATACATGCTCAGAAAGTTCAGAGGACTGGATGATATGGGTGACATATTTATAACTATATTAATGAGCACTAATGATGACGTAAGCTACGTTGACCTGTTGTCTTCATTGACACCAAATACCCTTCGAAGTGTTGCACGAGCTCACGATGAACTGCCTCACGCAGCGCACACAGCGAGCGAGATGCGAGTAGCGCGAGTCAGCCCGCGAGGGCCAAGACTCGTCGCCGCCGTCGAAACGAAAAGCGATCCAGGTACTTCAGTTCAGCACGGCTCACCGCGGCTCATTGAGCGAGAGAGCACCGCCTTCCGCTCTCGGCTCTCTGAGCGAGAGAAAGCACGGCTCCCTCGGTTCACTGAGCGAGAGAGAGCCCCAAGAACCGCCAGTCATTTTACTGAGCCGGCTCACTTCGGCTCTCTGAGCCGCACGGTTCACTGAGCGAGAGAACCGCCGTCCGCTCTCCCAAAGAACCGCCGCTCAGTTTTACTGAGCCGGCTCACCTCGGCTCTCTGAGCGAGAGAGAACGCACGGTTCACTGAGCGAGAGCGAACCGCCTCCCGCCCTCGGTTCACTGAGCGAGAGAGAACCGCCGTCCGCTCTCCCAAAGATCCGCCGCTCTGTTTTGCTGAGCCGCGGTTCACTCGCTCTTTGGAAAGAGCCGCTCAAAGATTCGGATCACCCCTGAGCGACCCATCTCTACTTAACACTTGAGTCGTGCTGCGCAGCAGAGACCGTTTACGCCCGCACGCTGTCTATGCGCATACTCCGCTCCGGGGGGAAAAGAACATGGAGGCCGGCGCGGGCTGCGAGTGAAAGGGTGCCGGGAGAGGAGGTAGTTGTCGCTACTTAAAAAAAAAACCGAGAAAAGCAATCTAGGGACTTTAGGTTACACGTGCCGGTCTACGCCAGAGGCAACTGTGAAGGCATTCTATCTCTCCTCTGTTTAAATGGACCCTGAATCATATTTGACGATTTTGTGCGTGTAACGCACTAGCGGCCGCGCCCGTAGACCCGTCGCGGCTTGTTACGGGCGGCCGGGCGCTCTCCCTGGTTCTGCCACGCGCAACGCTGTTTACTGGAGCCGTGACCAGGTGAAACCTGCAGCGCGTTTTATTTTGCGAATTTCGCAGCGTTAGAAACTTGAAGCAGTGCTTTTTTTTTTCTTTTTAAGGTAATTGCTCGGCGTCAATGATATCCGCTGCAACGCGCGTTTGCTTCTCGTCCACGGCGGCTTCACTTCGATGACGGCGAGATGGTAGAACAGCTGTAATCAGGCGCACGTGCGAAAGCCCCATTTGAATGAACACGCGCCTCTTGTCTTTCTCTCGTAAAGGCCCGTGGACTATTTTCTTAGCGCCTGTCCGTTGTACGTGTCGTCTTCTTGTCCTCCGTAGTTTTTCACCGTGCATTTGTGTATTTTTGGAAGGTGTGTCGCGATAATGAAAAGCTTCGATCCCTTCAGGGAGACAGAATGATTGCCACTTGTTTGTATATAAAGCACCATCTTTTTTTTCCCCACAGGTAAGCACATCGTGCTAGCAACGTGTATATGTAAGGGTGAATGATGTGTGTGCGCTGAGCGGGCAGCTGTGCTTTCAAAAAGGAATTTCGAGCATATATGCTCAGGTTTCTCACGACCCACGCACACTTCCCGTGCACCCGGATACGTCTATCACTGCCTCGTGCGTGAATTATTTATAATAGCAGCGTGAATTATCAATTATGGACAAATGTTGCCTGCACGTTGTATAGTGAGCAGCTACTGCTAAAGATTGATGAAGTCGGGAGGAGCAGTGATACTCATCAAGAAAACCATACGAGGCTGAGCATAAAAAAGACAGACACGAGCAACATTAGTGACGTCTGCTTTTTTGTCTTTTTTTCTTTTCGTAAGCGAGTTTCAGCTGGTACAAAGCGTGACTAATTTTCTCTGTTGTATATGTGTTGGCGCTGCTTTGAGAATAGAACGATTGAAGGTTAAAGCCTGAATTTGCGCTTCCCGGCATCTTTCTATGTATTTATTTCCTGCATGGGCTGCGATGTATCCTTCAGCCCAGTAGCCAACGTTCTACACAAATCTGCTTCTCACCACTTTGTCGTGGGTGACCCAGCTTTTCTTGTCGGTGGCTTTGATTTTTCACAGGCCGACAAAGGCATCCTCAAGGGCTGGAAAAAAAAATAATGTTCATGACCGTGATGAGCAATTTCCCATCTATATATAACAAAAATATATATGCACGAAAAAAAAAATATGAGTAAGAGAGTCGCTCTTTACCGGCCGCTCCGTTGCACGCGACGTACGGAGCTTGCTCGCCCCTTCCCGTAAGACTACCCAGAAAAAAAAATAAAAGAAAAGCCCTTAGGATTTTATCTTTGGCAGCCTAGACGAGGTGTTTAGCATTTGCGGTAACCATACACGCCGTCACATACGTTTACGAGCCCTTTTTTTACGGCGACTATGCGTCGTCCTTTCTCTGTGCCATGCTTCCCCCCATACGCATTTCTTGAAACCAACGCATTCTTCAGTAAGTTCCAACACGGATTTCGTAAGCATCATTCGTGCGAAACTCAGCTTCTATCTTTTACACATGACGTTATCTCAGCACTAGATAAGAAAATACTGGTTGATTGCATTTTTTTAGATTTCGCGAGAGCCTTTGGTTTAGTTTCACACCAATTACTCCTAGTTAAGCTCAGCACACTGAATATCAACCCTAACACTCTGAAATGGATTGAATGCTTTCTTACTAACCGCACTCAGTATGTTACCGCTAATAATTCCTCCTCAAATCCCTGTGCAGCGTACCGCAAGGTTCCGTTTTGGGTCCTTTAATCTTCTTAGTATACATCAATGATCTAGCAAGTAACATTAAGTCATCCATAAAGCTGTTTGCAGACGACTGCGTTTTGTACCGCAGAATAACTAACGAGGACGACAACTTACTTCTTCAAGGTGATCTTAATCGCGTCTCTGAATGGTGCAATACCTGGCTAATGAACCTTAACGTTGCTAAGTGTAAAAGCATGACAATCACACGTTCTTCTATCACTCCCAAACTTTTCAACTACACATTAAATGGAACTGGATTAGAGCAGGTTAGTAGCTACAAATACCTTGGAGTTTACATAACAAATGATCTATCGTGGCATTCTCACATTACCTACATTATTAACAACGCAAACCGTTCTCTTGGTTACCTCCGCAAAAACTTTCGCCAAGCACCAACACACCTCAAATTACAGCTTTACCAAACAATAGTCCGACCAAAACTCGAATACGCGGCTGCCATAAGGGACCCAAGCCAATCAACATTAATTGAAGCCTTAGAAGCCGTCCAAAACCGATCAGCCCGCTTCATTCATAACAACTATGCTCGTACTGCCAGTGTGACCTTAATGAAATCTACTCTTCAACTTCCAGATCTGGTCACCAGAAGAACAATTTTCCGTCTGTCCCTCTTTCACAAATTTTTTTTTCATAATCAAGTACTTAGGGAGGAATTAATCTCAGGACCTGCTTATATATCATCCCGTGTTGACCACCCGAATAAGGTAGCCATTCCTTTCTGCCGCACCAACCACTTTCTGCAATATTTTCTTCCGAAGACAATCAGGGACTGGAACCGCCTTCCCCCCTCCATTGCTGCCACTAAGGACCAAGAACTGTTCAAGTCCGCAGTGTCGAAACACATATTGGTATAACTGCACACTATTGTTTTTCGTTTTCTTTTCTTGATTTCATTTCCTTTTAACTATTGTTATTTGTTGTATTTCCTTCACTGTTACTATTATGACTTGCCATGTTGATATTGTACCCACCCCCTCTGTAACACCCACTGGGTCTTGAGGGTATACAAATAAATAAATAAATAAATAAATAAATAAATAAATAAATACGCGCTTGCTCTCGGTCGCGACTGACTAGTAGCGCACCGGGACACGGTTGGCGCCACTTGTTTTTTCAAAGCTGCACGGGTCGAGGCCCATACGCCGCGTCGTTATGGAGGCGTATAACGACGCGGACTTTACATCGCAGTGGCGCTTTTTGAAGCGAACGTTGCTACGGCTGCTCGAGATGCTGTCTCTGGGCCCAAAAGCCAACGAATGCGGTAATCCAGTACCGCCTTTGCTCCATCTCTTGATCGCACTGCATTCCTACGGCACCGGAACATTTTCAGTGAGAACATTTCCAATGTTTCGCAGGCAACTGTGTCACGGATCAACACACGCGTATCGAAAATCATCGCAGAAACTTTGTTCCCGCAGCTGGTCAAGTTACCCAACGCCAATGAAAAGGCAGCAGTGATAAAGGCATTTACCTCATCGCACAGTTTCCCGATGTGACCGTGCGATGACCGTGCATTTCCACATGACAACGGCAACTGCTATACCACGTTCAAATGCAGTCTGTAAACCTGTTATGATTGATAGGACACCCTTCTTTCGGTCTTTAAAAGGACCCTGAAACGGTTTTTGAAGATTTTGCGCAGACATGGTGATCCGGTAGGGCGAGTCATTAGGATCATTAGAAGGCAGATTTCAGCGCTCTGCGTAAAGTGTATAATTTACAATAAGGCTTTGAACACGCGCATCGCAAAAGATCGCAGCGGCTCGCCAAAAGGCGTTTTCAAACGCCCCCCGCCATCGAACAGTGGATGGGGAGGCCGCTAATTGGCCCCTAACCAGTGACGTGTACGTAATTTTCCCAACCTTACTGCGAACAACGTGCTCCTTTGTTTCAGCCAACGGTATCGTCGCGGCATCTGGCAGCGCACACACGAGTCGCCGGCGCTCTATTACAGGGGCTAGCACTGCCGAGGCCGGCGACCTCAGTAAAGATATCGGGGCGCTATATCACTACGGAGGGCTCGGCACAGCGGCTGACGCGGGAGGCGCTGTCGTCGCCGGCGCGCATACTGCAGCTGATCGAGTTGAGGAGGAACAGCAGTGGTAAGGGGGAAGGCGACAGAAATAAGCCCATAGCTGCGTTAGCGCATGGTGCTTCGCTTTATTTAGGTGTGAATGATTTCACAATTTTGTTGCCTAATCAGTGACGCAATGTGAAAAAAACGTTTCAGGGACCCTTTAAGCCAATCGACGGCATATGTGCAAGCGCGTGCGTGAGTCGGCCGTCGATTAGCTGACACAGAGAAGAGATAGAACCCGGCACGTGTAACCGTTTCACAGGTGGTGCAACTATTCCTGAGCATACGCAGTTAATTTGTGTGTCTTTTTTCTTTTTCGCCTCTGTGCTCTACTTCGGTCGATAGTCAGCGTTCGTGTTGTCCACTTCTCTTCACTTGTGTCCGTGTTTTGCACTCCTGTTCTTTGCATTATTAGTTATTGGAATGGGTTATGCGAACAAGCAGTGAAATCTGTCTCTTTGGAGTCATTTACACATCATGTCGGAAATATCATTTTCTTTTATATTGGAACATACATGGTTCTTAGTGTAATTATCTTGGATTACTAGCAATATATATACAGCGCATTGCCATGTGTTTCCAGTTATGCACCTATTTATTTTATTTTTACGGTTACGCCAAGGTATACGATGTATTTATCTTTATTGCCTGTTGGTATACACTCAAGCACGGGCCTTAGGAGAGCCTGCAGTATCTGTAAATAAGTAACATAAATGGATTTCGATTATATTACTGTTTGCCTTAATATTTGATTCGCTGTGTTTTTTCCTTTTCTTGTTTCACATCTTGCTTTGTACTCTAAATATTTCCTGTTTGCTGTTAAAGGGATTGTCTACCGCTCAGAAAACTTTTTAAGATTGTGGTAAAATTGGGCAGATCGTGCGTCACATTTACGGGAATGAGCACGCTTTTACCCCACAAAAAAAGAATTATGTTTTTAATTTTGCTCTGAAAATGGTGCAGAAAACGACGCTAGCGACACCCAACAGCGTGTTCGTCATTTTCCAAGTGTAGAAGAACCAGCCTACGCAGGCATGCATAGGCAAAGGCATGGCCATGGAGGTGATTGAACAGAAGGCGCTCGCCGACTTTGTTCCCAAGCCCAAGATATTTGTACGCTACGTGAACGACTGCTTCTGCATTATCAGTAAGAATGATGCCCCACGGCTCCTACGTCTTCTCAACTCTACAGAAGCCGCCATACAGTTTACCGCGGAATGTGAGTGTGACAGCAGCCTTCATTTCCTCGATGTGCAGGTGACCCGTACCGGGTCTAGCCTTTCGTTTGCTGTGTACAGGAAAGCAACGCATACCGGACACTACCTGAATTTCAATTCGTCCCACCCAGCTTGCCACAAACAATCCGTTGTTTCTTCCCTGGTAACGCGGGCAACGCGCATTTGCTCAAGAGACGATGCAATGAGGAAAGAGCTTCAAACAATACATCGAGAACTATTGACGAACGGGTACCCGAAGAAGTTTATTAAGAATGTTGAAGATCGTGTCCTCCATCCCAAGCCATCCCAGGGCAGGTCGTTTCGAAGACGTGCCGGCATCCCGAATGTTCCTGGGGTCAGCGAAGCCCCAAGCCGTATCTTTCCAAGATATGACCTTCGCGTTGCGCACATACCGTCCGACAAGCTTAGGAATCAGCTTTTGAACGTGAAGGATCGCTTTGACAGCAAGCGATACCCCGGTGTTGTTTACAAGGTGCCATGCGCAGACTGCAGCTGCAGTTACATCGGCGAAACTGGTAACTTCACAAGGAGATTAAATAAACATAAAAGGGACGTGGCCAACAACAAGAAGGCGTCAAACGCCTTGGCTGAGCATGCCGATAACCACGGTCATCTCATCGATTGGGACAACGCCGCTATCATATCCAAGGAAAAGAATTCGACCACGAGACTACTTTTGGAAACAGTTTTTATCCACACAACTGAGGACACTATCAACAGGACAGATGGGAATCTACCTGCCAGCTACATCCGTTGATTACGTCATATTTTGGCATAAAAAAGCGACATACGGCTCTTGCCTGCTTGGTGTGAACAAGGAACCCGTACGGGTCCCGAAACGTCTGTGTTTTTTTCACCTTGACTTGGTCAGTGACTGCATCTACATCCTCAGGCATGCATATTCTGCTGAAAAACTAGTATGTGTGTCCTACAAGCGTACTTCACCCTATGAGATACCTTGTTATAGCGTGCAAGAGCAATTCGTTCGTTTTTTCGCTGCTTTCGGGGTGGCGCAGGTGGTGTTGCCTTCGAATTCGTCCGCCTGCACGGGCGCGTAGTACTGTGCTTGCCATGCATGCGGCACAGCATGTCCGAGGCGCACCCCCGCGCGCCGACTTTCCCTCGCCTCTCCTCCTCCTCGTCACTTCTGGAATGTCGACCTTGTAACCGGTTCCTCTTGAGAAGCCTCCCGCGCCTGAAAGGGTTTCCAGGGAGACGACGACGCATCATGCGCTGTACCCAGTGTTGCTGGCATGCCTACACTAGGACAGGAGCGACTTCGTAGATAAAAAAAATGTTTTAATAATTTCTATTCAGTTTCTGGAGAAACCACCGTACGCAGGGACACTACTTAGAAAGGTACGCCTTCTGTTGAGCCAAAAAACGGGAGCGCGATGAAGGACGATAGACGGTCCCTTTAAGTAATGCTCTTTTTTCTGCCATAATAACAAGGTCCCCTTACAATGTTTACACTATGGGACCCTTTTCTGTATAAAAATTGTCTATTTCTGTCTATGTCTGTATATATAAGCATCAACTTTGAATAAACTTCAAACTTCAACCGTAGAACTTGAGATATTGTACGAGATGTGCAGCAGGTTTTGGCCATCATGCATATTACAAGATTTCAAAACAGGCCACTTCATACCCTTTCACGGCAGCTGCCGCTCGTTCTGACGCTGGGCCAAGATGGCTTGCCAGCACATCTCATGCAATAGCCCTGGTGTTCCCCTGCGCTAGTCCTGTTTCATCTGTCACGTCCTCGTTGTTTACGCTCTGTTTATATACTATGGTGTTCCCCTGATTTAGTACTACTATTACCTTTAGTATGCATTCTTTTATCGCCAAGTGAGAAAGGCCACTCAAGTGACTCGATTTTCGGTTGTCGCTCTTTCAGCAACTTCTCCAACTACGTCAACAGGTTCTCGATGGTCGACCGCACGGGACAAGTGAACAACCACTTCTTCAGGTACGCGTTTTCTTTTCTAGGCACAAGTAGATAATTCCAGTGTTGTACACGTTCCTCCAAAGCAGGAACGAAAGCTCGTTCCTCGTTCCTTCCCATTTTTGTAACGAGTTCCCGTTACAAGTTCCTTTAATCAGGAAGGAACGCGTTCCAGTTAGATTTCGGAAATTGGAACGTGTCGTTACATTTACGTTACATTTGATTTTAAAATTGAAAGATATGTGGGGTCGTATAAGTGTGAGGCGAAATTACGTGAACACTTTTAATATTAAAAGCATGCATGTCAGAGTTAAGCGCGGAACTTATTATACGCGACTGGATAGGAGAGTAACACACACACACACGAGCGCTAACTATGAACAATGCTTTATTTGATTCCGGACGAACAAATATATCAAATTGTACACGCTCAGGCATGCGCAGTGGTGGAGGCCTCAAGGAATGACAGTTCTTTTCTAGATAATGATAATGAAGGTGTGCTGACACAATCTTCGCCTAGTTTAAGTATGGTGGCAGTTTCAATGATCAGGCGCGTGATCTCGTCATGGTGCTTGCTAATAATGGTGGACTCATGCAGAAGAGGAGAACACCCACACGTGCCACAATGCGCAGACAACCAACCATCGCCACGCTTTTTCACTTTGTTCTTGTGTTCATTTAGCCTGACGTTCAGGCAACGCCCAGTCTGCCCAACATACTGTTTACCACACGACAGTGGAATCTGGTGAACGACACCTTCCTTGCATGGCACTTTTCCAGTTCTGTGATTGGTATCACAGCCGCTCTTTTTGCTTTTAGCTGGGTTGCTGATCTTGCACAGCCTTCCCAGCTTGTTCGGGGCTGTAAAGACCACGCTTATGTTTGCACGGCCACCCACCTTTTTTGATATTGTGGGATATCTTGTGCAAATAGGGCATCGCTGCAATCTTTCTTCGGCCGTTCACACCGGCTGCTGCGTTCTGCTGGAAGCTTAAAGCTGACTTTTTGTGGAGGCCTTCAGCGACTGACACGAGAAGGTTATCAGGGTAGCCTGCTTGCGTTCGGCGGGCCTGTTGGCTGTCGAAGCTGGTCCGCATCTGATGGCAACACGATTTTCGCAGCGCATTGTCAAGGCAGTGTCTGGCGATGCTCCTCTTAACTAATTTGGAATGGGCGGATGAGAAAGGCAGCAATGGCTTCTTACCTCTGGGTTCGTAAGACCAGCATGTGCGCGTTTGTTGGAAATGAAAGCGTACATCGAGGAACCTCAAGGAGCAATCCTCCCTCGGGAGTTCATGAGTGAGTTCCAGAGGCTTTAAGCAAGCACTCGCAAGAGTTAGTACGTTGGAGGCTTCGGATTCAAAGGAACCTTTGTCACATTTAATAAAAAACAGGTAGTCATCCACGTATCTGAAACATTTAAAAACCTTTGTGTCTGCAAGACGGGTCAAGAGTACTCTGTTAAGACTGCCTAAAAACAAATCACTGAGAACCGGCTCGATGCAGGAACCGATGCAAATGCCTCGTTTCTGAATAAAAGGTTTACCATCCCACTGGATGTAAGTCGAATCCAAGTAAGCAGCTAAAAATTCTAAAAGGTGCCTGGATGAGATGCCTGAAGCATCTTTGAAATCGATCCAACCAAAATTGAACAAGGGCATTTTTGGCGCATTCTAGCAATGCGTCGCGGGGTAAGGAGTAATACAAGTCTTTTATGTCGATTGACATGGCAAACATGCTTGCACGGCCATGTTTGCCAAACACAGCAAATATGGCCGTCGTGCTGTCGTGTGGTAAACAGTATGTGGGCAGACTGGGCGTTGCCTGAACGTCAGGCTAAATGAACACTAGAAAAAAGTGAAAAAGCGTGGCGATGGTTGGTTGTCTGCGCATTGTGGCACGTGTGGGTGTCCTCCTCTTCTGCATGAGTCCACCATTATTAGCAAGCACCATGACGAGATCACGTGCCTGATCATTGAAACTGCCACCATACTTAAACTAGGCGAAGATTGTGTCAGCACACCTTCATTATCATTATCTAGAAAAGAACTGGCATTCCTTGAGGCCTCCACCACTGCGCATGCCTGAGCGTGTACAATTTTGTATATTTGTTCGTCCGGAATCAAATAAAGCATTGCTGATAGTTAGCGATCGTGTGCGTGTGGTGTTACTCTCCCATCCAGTCCGCGCCTAATAAGCTCCGCGCTTAACTCTGACATGTTGCACCAATAAGGCCAGAAATCTACCTTAGCTAGAAGCATGCACCCTGAATTTGCGAATTTGAACCTCAATAGAAGCAGGTTATCTGGAGGTGAAAAGCATGAAACGAAACACACATGTTCAGTAAGCACCGAACGCACACCCGTTATGTCCACTGCGACTTCGACCATAGTCTATGAGTGCAACAATCACTAATTGCTATGGGTGCCGCTCCGCCAGATGTCGTTGAACACACCCAGAAGCCGGGGGCGTGACGCTGCGTCCATATTGCGCAGCATCTGGTACGTTGTGCCGTCAGCCCCGGGGCGCTGCGGCGCTTGGCCCCGGCCAGTGCGGCCTCCACCTCATGCTCCAAGATGGATGGACGGTTGCTGCCTCAGCAGCTGCCGCCACCAAGTCCAAAAAGTCCCGGTCCTCCGCGGCGTCCTGTAGTCGCTGCCGGAAAACCCGCCAGTCCACTGTGCTGCAGAGCCTGGTCCGTGGGACCCTGCCTCCTGCCGGAGTGATGACGATAGGCAGGTGTTCCGAGCCCCAAGTGTCGGGCTGGGTTGCCCATCCGTAGGTAATTCCTGGAGTGGCAAGGCTGATGTCTATGGCCGTGCACCGTGCCCGGGCCGCTCTGTGGACGAAGATGAAGGCTCCAGTGTTCAGGACCTGCAGGTGAAGCTGATGCACGATGTTCAGCAGGTACTTTCCTCTGGAGCAGTTTGTGCGGCTTCCCCAAGCGGCGTTATGAGCGTTGAAATCGCCGCGAAGGAGGTAGTCCCGGCCAAGGCGTGCGGCCAGGCGGATGGCATTTCGGCGCTCCAGGGTCGATGTGGGCGGATGTATACCGAGGCCACCGTGGTGTCAACACCGCGCAAACGCACTGACACGGCACAACACTCGAGGGCACCTCCCACTACACCGGATACGTCGATATGGGCGTGTTGAATTTCGCGCCGTACGTAGATGGCCACTCTTGGTTTGGCCTGGGTGTGACCGTCCGTGGTGCAGGGGGCATTGGTGCATGACTCCACAGTGCATGCCGTCGCGCCCTGGTAGCCAACATAGCCCGGAAAACGCAGCTCGTCCACTGCCACTCCTACCTCCTGCAGCGCAACGACATCATAGCTCGACTGCAGGAGGTGCATGGCCAGGTCAGCTCTTCGCCGCCGCAGCAAGAGGGTGTTCCACTGAGGAACGCTCGGGCGGCGGCGACTGTCCCCACCAGACGGCTGGTTAGCCATGATGGGGGTGAAAGGGCTGTGAGTCCACCACCTGGAGGCAGACAGCTCGCAAAGGGTGGCCCATCGGCAGCAGCTCACAGAACAGCCGGAGCGACCAGAGGACGTTGGCCATCAGCTGGTCCTGGTAAGGATGGGCTGCCGCCACCCCAGGAGTTGCACGAGGCAGCGCAGCAGGCCCTCCAGAGGGTGCACCAGGCAGCACAGCAGGCCCTCCAGGGGGAACACCAGGTAGCCCGGTCGGCCCTCCAGGGGAAGCACGTACCGGGGGTCCTCCAGGGTGAACACCATGCCCTCCCACAGCTTCACCTGACTGGAGGAGGCTGGTAGATGGTGCCGGTGCGGGGTTATCCAGGGGGGTGCGGGTGCCACGCAGCGCGCCCGCATAGGACGTGGATGTTCCGGTCCCTCGGCCGGCGACAGCCAGCTCCTCCCTGACAGCAGCTTTGGCAGCCTTGCGGGAGAAGTCGGAGGGAGCCGAGGCCATAATAGTCTAACAAAACCTGATACTTGGCTAGATGGTGCATGTTCATTACCACAGTAATATAGGTGCAGGAACAACACTCACATTGACACGAGGAGACAGGACAAGCGCTTGTCCTGTCTCCTCGTGTCAATGTGAGTGTTGTTCCTGCGCCTATATTACCGTGATAATGCCATAATAGTCGACACTCGCCTTTCCTCTTGCCACCGAGAGCAGTCAGGGGTGTTGGTAGGGTGCCTGCCACCGCAGTTGATGCAGCGGGGTATGGGACGGCAGCCGGCGCCCTCCTTGTGCGCGCAGCAGCACCGGATGCACCTGGATGGTCAGTCGCAGGATGCCGGCACGTGACCAAAACGGCCACACTGTTTGCATTGGAGTGGGCGCGGCCTGGCCCTCCACACAGGAAAGCGCATATTATAAATATGCACGTGCTCGGGGGGCACAGGTCCATCGAAGAGGATCCTGACAGTCCTTCCCTCTCTGCTGGCTGTTACGACAGGGACGTCAGACCGGATTGCGCTGACGAGAGTGGCCCCAGATATGGTGTCGTCAAGGCCGTGCAGGAACCCGGTGCTTTTGGAACGGTCAGTAGGCTCCCTCGTCCGCACCGGTATCCCCCGCAACTCCTTGATGGACAGGAGCTTGTCCAGGCAATTGCGCATCTCTGTGTCTGCTGCCACAATGTTGCGTTTTTGGTTTATGCGGACTGCAACAACGCCAGCATAAGCAGAAAGATGGGCAGCAATCGCTAGGCGGGGTGCGTCCCGGAAGGAGCCTCCAGGTGCGGAGGGATGGAAAAGGGCCGTTCCTATGATGGGAGGTACAGCAGGGGGAGGAACAGTAGCCAGGGCCCTTTCCCTTCTGATAGCCGCCCTTGACCGGACAAGCTGGAATTCGCCGCCCGTCTCCTGCGGATCAGCAGGAGTCGAGGCAGCAGGCTGGGCATCCACCGAGCTGCCAGGGACCGCCGAAGCACCAGGGGGGACGGTGTTCAGGGATGGCGGTGCAGCGCCCCTTGTGTGAGGCCGGGAGGGTGGTGATGTACGGGGCTGCACGCTGGGCCCCTGTCGACGCGAAGCCTTGGTGTTCTTCCGGCGTTTCTGCTGCCTCTTTGCAGGGGCAGTCCCAGAGGGAGCGGGGTCCCTTGGAAGGCCGTAGCTGGCGGGCGTGAGCCGCCCGTTCCTGCAGATACAGGTGCGCCGCAATCCACAGTCCCGGTATCGCCATCCTCCGCCATCGTCGTGGGACCCGCGGATGCAGGCGGATGCGGAGGGGCGTTCTCTGTTTCATGGAACGGCCCTTCAGGATAGTGGGGGGCCTCAAGATCGAGGTCCGACTTTTCGTGGTCCCGCTGCGATGCAGTCCCGGCCACACTGGAGGGCACCTGGATGGCGGGGGAACCCTCTGCCGCAGAGGAGAGCCGCAGGCCCTCGAGTTCCCCCACCGTATTCTCCTGGGAGAAGTTAGGGGAGTCAGGAGCAGGAGGGGGCCCAGCGGGTGCGCCTAGAGCACAGGGGGCGATGTCAGTCTCCCCGGAGTCGGCGCCGCTGTCCAGAACAGATTCCTCACAACTGGAGGAGTTTGGTGACGAGACAGCGCGGAGGGGCTGTTTACGAGGAGCCCCAGCATCACTGCCGTAGCTCTCGCGAGCCCTCTTTCGCGTCAGTGCAGTCGTCTCATCCCCCGCCGTCTCATCATCGCTGTCAGGCAGGGGAGTTTCCGCACACGCGGTCAGGAGGGCCGCCACATGTGCTGGAGAGGGAGGAAAGCCCGAGTGTGGGAAAGCTGGAGGCGCCGCGGCATGGCGGTCAGGAGGCGATTACCGATGCTCAGGGTGTGGGCGTATGGCTGAGGGCGTAACCGCTGGACCCTCAGCAGCAGGGAAATACAGGAAGTCGCGGCTGGCGTGTGATACGGGGTCAGCGGCGTCCGGTCCCGCAGCACCAGGCGTCACCGCGTCATCGGAGGCCGCTTGATCCTGTGCCGGGGGTTCCACGAAGTGGGCAGAGGATGCGCCCGCTGACTCCGGCAGGGCTGTGCCGGAGGGGACCGAGGAGACGGCCATGCCAGGAGCATTGCGCGCCGTAGTCTCGATGTGAAACGTCACAGAAGGAGGGAGCCGGAAAGCCGACTGGGGTGGGGCGTGGTTCCGAAGCCACGCGTCCACGATGGCCTCTGCGTTGGCTTGGAGTTTTTCTCGAGCGCGAAGCTCCCAGTGGGTGTGAGGGTCAATGCGCCAGTTGCACGAGAGGCCTGGTTGGTAGGAGGGGGAGTCCATTGCCGACGAGGGGCGCCCGTGGGTAAACTCACGCACAGGTGGGCACGGAGAGAGGGCCCCAGGAGAAGAAGGGCACAGAGAAGATCCATAGGCAAGCGGGGCCACCCATGAGCGAGGCGTCGGCGAGGGCGTGCACGAGGCGAACGAGCCGCCGAGGTGGAGCGAGCGACGCGCCGGTGCGCCCGCACTCCTTGGAGGTTGAGAAGGAAGTGAGGCGAGGACGGAAAAACTAGAAATCGGAGAGCGCAGAGAAACGCGACCTGCTTCTCCCTCGGGTGAAAACGGACTCCGGCTGTGTGTTCCCAAAACGATCCGCTGGCAACCCTTTCGGTTTCACATACAGGTGACACAGTGTCCAGACGCTCACTATGGACCATACTCGCCGACGTTATCTTTTAAAATGGCAAATAAGTATTTTACGCTTTTTCTGGTCCACGGAAGGTTGCTTGGGGCTCTGACGCGTGTAATTTGGTGTGTCCGGAGCAATGTGAGTCTTTCGAGAACCTTCGCTTCTCTACAACTGTCAAGCATACAAAACCATGCCGGCGTGCCGCTGATATAGAGATTTAGTTTGTCCGTAAACTTCTGTATGTGTGCAGATACAGGTTCACCGTGCGTGTTAACGGTGGAAGTAGAAGTGCTAGCGCCATCTACTCGCGGTTTGCTTAACTACAATGCTTTCGATTTTCTTTGGTAGCGTGAGCATTTTCTTCGAAAGAGGTACTGAAAGTACTCAGAGTAAATTATTCTCTCCCGTCTAATGCTTTACACTAGGAGTCAAGCAAAACAGGCAAGCAACAATAATATTAGCTTTTTTGTGCCTGGTTAGGTTCCACATCATAAGGTGTCGCCACCAGCGCTGCTCATCACGTACGCTGCTGGTCCCGTTAAACCGGTATCCGTAAACGTGAAGAAGTTTACGGACGAACTAAAACTCTCTGATATCTACATCTAACGTGTTCACATGTCTCGAGCACCCAATCCATCTCCCGCACGTTGATTCGACAGATTTCAGTTTTTTCTGCACACCACTGCTTCGCGAGGACAAGTTTCACTTTCGCGTTGTACGGATTGTTATGCCAGAGAGATGAACCACACTTTTTAGATGAGAAGCAGCTTATGGCGGGGGCTTCGTGCGTCCCTCCTTCCCGCGTCCCGCACCCCCACAGCGCAGGAGCGTCCCCTCCCCCTCTCTCTCCTCTCTTACGCTGCCCCTTTCTCTCCTCTAGGAATCCACTACTCTACGGAGCAGCGCACACGACAGGTGGTGTAACAGCTGCATACTCCGTTGGGGGCGCCACGGTAGTTCAGCGGTATGAAAATGACGGAGCACGTGCGCCTCATTCTCTCTCCTGTGCAGCGCCGCTATCAGCGCTCGGGCCACTGCCGCGAAAAATTACACCAGCTCAAGCTAACCACCTCCCCGCCGCTTCGCATCCACACATGATTCCCTTTAGCAGGAGATGGTGTAGTTTTTTTCTCATTTAGCTTCAGCAATTCAGCGGCTGCTTGTGAATCATATAAAATAAGTAATTATGCACCTTATTTGACTATTATGAAGCACAGAACACGGAGAATTCTCTGCAACAATGGAAGATGTCCCATGAATGAAAGATGTTAAAGGACAACGAGCTGCATTTGTTTTCAGTTCATTCAAGAATGAGTGTGCAGGCCACACTGACAATCAACAAGGCGAAGGGCCGGCAGGACTCAGGGAGGAGCAGGCACCTGATTCTCTCTCCTAGTTGTTTTTTCCCTCCATGGCAGGACTTCTCCGGCGCAAATTGCTAATGTGGCTAGCCACGCTAGCTCTGCCGCTGGAGTCAGTATACGATGTCAGTCTTCGCAACCTCCCACGCGTGACGAGCCGGCGCGTCAGCGCACGTCTATCACTGGTCTTGGCACGGCCGAAGGACACGTGCTCCATTGTTGTCGACGACGCTGAACAAAGAGGTGCAATTGGATTGTGTGCGTGCGGCGAAGCAGTGGAAGTCCTTGACAAGCGCTATAAAGGCACATCGATGGACCATTAAGTTTACGTGAAGCTTTTCTCCGTTCCAAGGGTGGAATAGCATTTCACCATTCATCCGTCATGCCAACTATTTGCCAGCAAAAATACACACGCCTCGATCAGAAACAATTATTGAGCAATATTTTATTGCGATAGCAATTATATGGACAGGTTCGGTGGGTTTCGGCCGCCGCCGTCGCAGTCGTGTCCCATATGAAGTCCAAAATGATAACTCCGCGTGCTCGTACCTTCTAGCGGCGGGTAAAAGCCGCGGGGGGACGAACGCGACTGAAGCAGAGATCAAAAGAGCCCGGCTTATCTCAGTCGCTCGGAGCGCGTATGCGAAAACATCACGCCGCCGCTCGAGAGGCCCCGTGTTTAACGAGCAACAAAATACACATAAAGCGAGGGGGGCGGGGGCGCTGTCGGTCGAGCAACAACTGTGGACTTTGCCCGTCATCATCGCTCGCGCGCGCGCTATCACGGCAGCCATCAGACGTGCAGCGTACTGCGCGCCTTGATCGCGTGCTCGGTTCCAGGCGCCTCGTATCTCGTCGGAACGCCGACAATGCCCTCGCCACACCGTGCTCACGCGAATGCGTCTACAAATGCCGGAAGGAACGTGCTGTTTGATGCCGCTGAGCTGGGCCAGGTCTCTCGATGGTGCAAAGTGCACACAGCTTAGTGCGTTCGCGCAATGGGAAGCGCGGGCCAGAAGACATCAAAACAACATGACTTAGCTCGCAGCCGTGTTGCGTCGGTGTATCTGCCGCCCCATTGTCACATGGTACTACACGCAACAGCATGCTTACTTAGTAAGCCTCTCTTCGCTACAATTCAGATTGCCCCTAAAGATTGCCCTCTTACTTAGTATATTATATCATGAATTGCTATCGCATTAATAGCTTCGCCCTTCTGGGGAAACTGACCTTTTCTTTTGTTTTTCCTTCTTAGTTTCGACATCGGGCCAGCGCACATCATCAGCCTGTCCACTGAATTCTATTTCTTCGTTGAATACGGCTTTCTGCAGATAAAACGCCAATACGAGTGGTTGGAGCAGGACCTTAAGGTACGTCTGTGGCTTCCGACAACTGTTGTTTCCTCCCAGAATTCTGATGAGGTTTCACAGCCTCCTCTGACAGGTAAACTGAGCCGATCTCCGTGACCTGCCTATTTTAATCGGTCGAAAGTATTGGCTTGTAGCCGTGACGATGCAGCACAAAAACAAATAGCAGAAAATGGAGCAATTCTCGAAGGTCGGTTACATCTGTTTTTGTCATTTCTTTTGAAATGCTCTGAAATGCTTAGGCGTGCATCGGGAAGGCCCATTGTTTACTTGGTGGAGGAGAGTCGTTTGAAGGTAGCAGGGGAAATCCTAGCCTCAGGCGTGCCGCCTTTACAGCGACCACCCTTCGTTGGCACGTATTATAACTTATGAAAAATCATGTCTCAAAAGAAAACAGGTAATAATAATATTAATAATAATAATAATAATAATAATAATAATAATAATAATAAGACCTTTATTCCAGCCAATACAGTATATATGGAGGCGGAGAGGATAAAAGCGACTAATCGCTTGACTAAGTCCTCCACCTGCACATACATCAGGCAGCGCCCTCAAAACGAAATGTTCGCAATGTTGTTTTGGAAAGGAATTTCAGCAAAATAAAAGTGAGCGGAAAGAAGGGAAAGAGGTTCAAACGCCGACTTCCTTTATGGTCTAGGCGAGTAGGCTAAGTCAATATGTTACATAAGTGAGATTGAGAACATGTCTTTGGTAAGTACGCAAATTCTCCATCGCAACGAGGGTAACTTTCATGCCACCAGGAAGGTTTTCGCAAAGGCCTGTCTACAATCACGCAGTTTGTAAAATATTATGCATAATTGTTCCAGTGATACATTAGAGTGCAAAAAACGACGAAACACAGGAGAACAAGACGACAACACGAGCGCTCGTGTTGTCGTCTTCTTCTCCTGTGTTTCGTCGTTTTTTTGCGATCTAATGTGTCCCTTATTGACCCAGGCAGCACAGATGCTCGGGCCAATATTATTTTTTTGTTGGCTTACGGAGGTTCATTGAAGGCCCTGTGATACCACTCATAAGCCAGCATTGGAAATTCCATCTATTAAGGCCTCCAACAATGGCCCATCGTAACCATTCAATTTGCAATATTGGTTCTTCCATCCTGTAAAGAAGGCAAATTTGGGCCATAGTTGCCACTCAGCATACATTATTGGTGCGTCCAGTGCACAAGGATGGTAATGATGGGTCAGTTTCTACATAGTCCTATCAATATTGGTTATGTAATGGCGGGAGGCTGTATATATTGTCCAATCAATCTCACTGCATAGCCAATGCTGGACTTCCAATGTTCTGTGTCGGACAATATTTTCCGCACACTAGAGTTGTAGCATCAATGGTGGTAACATTTGCAAGTACACATGATATATCGGGAGGCAGGTACACATGGTGGCAACTACACATGATTGTTTTCCTGTTTTACCAATATGAAGGGACCACTAGCTCGACTCGGTGCCGCAAATGAGTTCAGAAAGGTCATTGTGCATGTATTCAGTGCAGCAGGAAAAATTATCTATAATTTACGTAATTGTTTATTTGCGCAAGTTCTAGCTATGTGTGTGAAGTAGACTAGAACTTGCACATTGGAAGTAGAGCAATCTACATCTACAACGCCATCATGTGGTCCAAAACGCCCAGCAGCATGTTAGTGGCTTCCGAGCCCACGTGCATGGCATAGCAGGTCACTTTATCTGTTGTCCTTGCAATATTTCCAAAATAATAGAAGTAGGCTGTGTATACTATCCAGACATTCTGTCTGGTTTCTCCAATACAGGACAGCCAATGCTGCTTGCGAGACAATATTGTCCAGACGTAAATACTGTCGCGCCTATGTTGTTCACATTGGGAAGTACGTGGCATATTAGAAGCAATGATCTCTTTTTCATTTGAAACAACGTTAATATATATGTACGTACCGTGTGCACTCGCATAAGTAGCGCCCACGCGTAATTTCTTCACTCCCAACTTTGAGTACGGTTTACGCAAAAATATTACTTGCATGCTCTCCCCATGACACCCAGTGCCACGTGGCGCAGGCTAGTGTTGTCCTTTTTCAGTACTGAGTGTTCGGTAGCCTAGGCTTCGCCATAGTCAGTCGCATTTTGATTGTTTAATAGCGACATATTGGCGATCCCTATAAAACAAATTCAACATAGTGTTTCCCGATTAACTGAGAACCGTGCCGCCACGATAATTTCGCCACGTGAATACGAGTCGCTCTTGAAACTGGAGTTTAGAGATGCTGCTGACAGCACCCGTGATGACGATTCCGAGTCGCACATCCGCTAATGCTTGAATGTAGCCCACGAATGCATTTGGCTGTTGAGGTACGCGTTCTGTTGAGTGAAAGCTACATTCGTTGTTGTGATACAGTTCATTTGACGCATCTCAGATCAGCACGCGTAAAGATTCCTTACGCGATATTCCGAAAGTATTTGCGAAATTCGCATGTAATTTACGCACCTTTTGGAACTCCTAGATGCATGGAGAAAAAAAACACGAGTTACGCGGTATGCGCGAGTAAGCACGGTATAAGTTATGCATGAGCAAATACGGTATATGCAAAACGTTGGAAGGTAAAGAAAAGCCTTTGTTATCTTTGTACCTCGAGCAGCGGGCACAGGAGCCCGCCGAACATGGAAGCGTACCTTGGCAGGGGGGCGGAAGGGGGGAGCTGCGTGGCCGGCACTAATCCGTTTTGCTTCGCCTACCTGTTTGACATGTTTTGCAGCAGCGAGCTGGGGGTGGGGCAGGCGAAGCGGCTTTCACTCTGCAGAGGTTTTTCGGGCGCACAGGTTGTGTCGCACGGGCATCGTGTATCTGCTGAAACTGGCGAGTTTACGAAGTCAGAACACCTGAGTATTCTACGGACACGGAACTTGCGGCTGCAAACTTCTGCATAGTGAAAAAGTGGCAGCCCTGCGCTTCTTTGGACCGGACATTTTAAGTGAACTGAACAGATGAGCCTCGACGTGTTGCGACAGTTCTAAAGGTTTTCCTGAAAGCATCGTACCGATTTTAGCCATTCGTTTATTTTACTCATTGTGCATTCTGTTGTGCTCGCACCCTCATTTTGGCGTGTGACGGGTTTATTATAGCATGTATTACTGCGTATTTTCTTTATATTTGTCTATTTGTATATACACACGCGGTGGGCTTTGTTGTATACGTCCCGGCAGATGAAGTAATCGGTTCTAGCAAAGCTGTTTTGGTTCGTGTGACTTTCATGTTTGTGTTTTTGTCTTGCGTGAGACGCGTGTTTTCCCTGTGCTCTTTAACGGTCATTTCTTGTTCCTGGTTCTCGGTTCTTTCGAAGTCGTCGGTTTGTCCCCACATACCATCCGTTCCGGATTCTGCATGAAGAAACATCCGCATATCCTAACATTCACTTATGCTGTGTTACTTGAGGAAGCGTTAAATTTCTACAATTTAGCTGTTTCGTGGAATCATTTCAGGAACCTTTCAAGCTTCAGCTGCTCCACGTAAACACGTAAACCAAAACGTGTCGCATAGGTTTAGGCGTGTGTTTTCTTGTGCCTCTTCTTTTTGCTTATGGTGCTTATGCGTTTAGTTTTCTCGAGGCTGATTATATACAATGGACTTCAAACTTCGAGTGAATATTGGTTTGTGGATTTTATCAGAACTTCCTTTTCAATCCCTTCTCATGTCTCTTATACTCACGAATAAAATGTGTCACAAAGAAGACATTTTGCTTATTTGTATGTGTGTATGTGTTCGAAAGATACGTTTCGCCATTAACATACGAGTGCATAGACCATTTATGTCTGTTTTATGCTATCGTCATAACCACGAATCGTGAACATAACCAAATTCATTTCCCAAGCTGGCAATACATACATGCATACTAAGGACAAAATAAAGCTATTGTTACTCCCATAATTTACTGGATATTCTTGCTTTTTGCCTAGAGCCAGAAGCCTCGGCAAAACAAATTTAAGCGCATGCATGATAGCCAATAAAAAAGATGGGGAAAATATAGAATCAGCCAATAAAGGAGGCTGGCAAGAAATGCTGCCTCATCCAACGATGAATGCTGGCAAAAAATGATGGACAGCCATCAATAAAGGCTGGAAAGAACGGTTAAAGCTTCCATTGTTTATACAAGCTTACCAATATTGAAAATACAAACGATGGACAATGTTGGCCAAAGCCATTCTTTCCCAATTTTTCCATCGTTATACGACTGGTATCCAACATTGGACTAATCTAGTCAAAAGTGTAGCATGGGACCCGAAATCCAATGTAGTTCCAATATTGTATCCAATGTTTTCCAATGTTGTGCGAAGGTCGGTCAAATGTTGTTGTGCTGCCTGGGGAACCAACGCCCCCAACAAAGCATTTCTTAGAAGAACTTCTTGCTGAGCGAGTTGGTGCATGACTTTTTTCCAAGTTGCGCGTAGAATGGACAATCACAGGTAGAACAGCAAGGCAGACAGAAAGAGCCCAAACTATCAACTGATTTATTTGCTCTTGAAACAGCTTATATAAGCATGTCCAATCGTCACAAGGATAGGAAAGAGGGTTGAAAGGGGGTGAGAGGGGAAGCATACAGTTCAGAAAAGCTCACCGTCACATACACCTGCGCAAAAACTGGTCTTCAGCCTTATACAAGGTAACAGAAGTGTCGCTTATACATTGATCACCTTTATCTTTAATAAAAAAACGCTTCTAAAAGTTCACGGCCAACTCTGGTCTGGCTCCTCCCGAGTATTTTAATTGTAGTGAAGAATATGGACGCCATACTAGGACAGACAGGGTGCGCTACTCGCGGAGGAAGAAGACGTTTGCGCAGCCCAACGCGCGTGCTGGCTCCGCGATTGCCAAGGCTTAGTCGCAGCTGATTTCGCTCAATCTTCTCAAGCAAGACCCTTGCCTAAACGCCCTGTTTCAATTGGTGGAAGGTGCTGGGTATCGGAAACCCTGGAACTACGAAGCCGTACGTTACCTCCAGTCTCTACTACCATGGCATCGGATGACGAGGAGCAGCCTTCTCCACCGACCCCAACAACACCAACTATTCTCTGTGCCGGCTCCCTTCGGCAACGCGACCCTCCTTTCTTCAGTGGCGCCGATAACAAGGACGCAGAAGACTGGCTCGACGAATACGACCGGGTGAGCAAGGTCAACAAATGGGACGATGTGCACAAGCTCACTAACGTCATATTTTATTTGAACGAAGTAGCCAGTCTGTGGTTTCATAACCACGAAACTGACCTCAACACCTCGTCTACCTTCAGAACGGCATTCGTGGAACTTTTTGGTCGCCCGGAACTTCGCAAGCTACGCGCCGAACAGCGCTTGCGAGGTAGGGCTCAGCAAAGTGGCGAGAATTACACCAGCTACATCGAAGATGTAGTTAATCTTTGCAGGCGCGTCAACCCGTCCATGTCGGAGGCCGAAAAGATAAAACACATCCTGAAAGGTGTTACTGACGATGTGTTCCAGATGCTCATCGCAAAGAACCCGCAGACAGTCGCGGACGTCATTCAATTGTGTCAGAGCTATGACGAGCTGTGGAAACAGCGTCAATCTACTCGTCGAGCCAGTTCATCACCTACTCCAACAGTCTCGGCATTGATGACCGCTGGCTTTGCGGAAGACCGCTCTGCAATAATGTTAGAGATCAAGCAGTTTGTACGCGAGGAGGTTGCGCGCCAGCTGTCACTCATGCCCTGCACTGAACCCGCTCCATCGACGCTGCCGCCACCGATACAGCGTGTCGTCCAGCAGCAAATTTCCGAAGCGCTTCCCGCAGCCATTTCTACGTTGCCTGTGACTGCTCCGCTCACCTACGCCGAAGCGCTGGTGACACCTCAACGTTTCCCTGTTGCGAACACCTACGTGCCCGCGGGCGCCTTTGTATCATCGCCTCCACCTGCGCAGCAACCAAGCCGTCCGTTTTACCGACGGTCACCACGTCTTCAAAACCCGTGACGCACCCAAGACAACCGCCCCATCTGCTACGCATGTGGTTTCCCGGGACACGTAGCGCGATTTTGTCAACGACGTGAGTTTTTCTCACAGGACGACGCGCGACCGAATACCTACGATTTTGTACCGAGACCTCAGGCGGCATCATCTGGACCACCTCCCAGCGGAGAGCCGTACTCCTCAACGCGTCGGAATTTCCAAGCACGCCGATCGCCATCACCGCGACGCCGTTCTCTTTCCCCCCTGCTGCGACGACCTCCGCCTGTACCTGAGGAAAACTAGGAGCCGCAGTTCCGGAGGCAAGAACTGCGCAGCTAACGAACTTTTCAAGACCTTGTTTTTTGCCTTGTAATGTTGTTGCTGTTTCTGTTGAAGGTGTGTCCGTTCTCGCACTTGTTGACACGGGAGCCGCAGTGTCTGTAATGAGTGAGAAACTTTGCCGCAAGCTCCGAAAAGTGACGACGCCTCGTAGCGACTTCGTATTAAGCACTGCGAGTGCGCAACACATACGGCCTTTTGGAGCGTGTACAGCACGGATTGTTATTGAAAACGTTCTCTTTGTAGTGCTACCGAAGTGCTCACACGATATCATACTGGGCTGGGACTTCCTCCATACTCATCATGCTGTCATCGACTGTGCTCGCGCAGCAGTCGAGCTGTGGCCGTTGTGTGATTCTGTTTCAGACGACTCATCATCATTACCTGCGAAAGTGTTCGTTGCTGCCGACACCGCGATACCTCCTTTCTCTTGCGCTTTGGTACCGCTTTCCTGTGACGTGTCCACTTTTTCGACTGTTCTCTTTATGCCTTCTGAAACTGCCGTCCGCCGCAAGAGCTTCCTGATTCCTTTCGCCGTACTCACAATTCAAGACAAGTTCAGCGCAATCTACGTTTCAAATCCGTTTCCCTGCCCTTCGACTTTACTGCGGGGAGAGTGCATTGGCAGCGCTGACGAATTCGATCCGTCCTCAACATGCGTTGTTCCTGATCAGCCGAATTCCCTTACAATTGACGCCATTGACGGTTCTCCTTCAACATCTATGGCATCATTCACCGAGGCACTCTGTCGATGCATCGACGACAATCTTACGGCTCAGCAGCGTGCCGAGATAATCTCCCTCCTTGAGCGCTTCAGCACCAGTTTCGATCACCACCAACCTTTTCTGGGCCGCAATACAACCGTTGCTCACCGCATCGACACTGGTCTACACGCTCCTTTGCGTCAGCGTCCATACCGTGTGTCAGTATCTGAGCGCCGTATCATCGCCGAACAAGTTGACGACATGATTAACCGTGGTGTTATCGAGCCATCGAACAGCTCATGGGCTTCACCCGTTGTACTCGTAAGGAAGAAAGATGGCTCGATACGGTTTTGCGTTGACTACCGTAGGTTGAACAAGATCACGCGCAAGGATGTCTATCCTTTACCTCGGATAGATGACGCCCTCGACTGCCTGCAAGGCGCCGAATTCTTCTCGTCCTTAGATTTACGCTCAGGTTACTGGCAGGTACCCATGGCTGAGGCTGATCGCGCCAAAACTGCTTTTATCACTCGTGATGGCTTATACGAATTCACCGTTATGCAATTCGGGCTCTGCAACGCGCCTGCCACTTTCGAGCGTATGATAGACAACATCCTTCGTGGCCTTAAATGGCAGACGTGCCTGTGCTACCTGGACGATATCGTGGTATTTTCCCGTGACTTCGCAACGCATCTTCGACGCCTCGAAACAGTACTCACGTGCCTCATCTCCGCGGGCCTTCAGCTCAATCTAAAGAAATGTCGCTTTGGTGCTCGAAAGCTTCTTATCCTGGGCTATGTGGTCTCCCGCGACGGCATTCTTCCGGATCCTACGAAACTTCAGGCCGTTGCCGAGTTCCCTAAACCGCGGACGCAGAAGGAACTTCGCAGTTTCATCGGCCTTTGCTCTTATTTTCGTCATTTCATCCGCAACTTTGCCTCCATCATAGCGCCTCTGACGGACCTCCTCCGCAATAACCACGACCTTTCGTCATGGTCACCAGCATGTGACGAAGCCTTCGCCACACTCCACTGCCTTCTTACGTCGCCTCCTGTACTGCGAAATTTTGATCCACGCGCCCCAACTGAAATTCATACGGACGCTAGTGGTGTCGGTCTTGGAGCTGTACTTGCCCAACGTCAGCCTGGATTTGACGAGTACGTCGTTTCCTACGCAAGCCGTGCGCTCACCAAAGCCGAATCGATTTATTCAGTTACATAGAAGGAGTGCCTATGCATCATATGGGCCATAGACAAGTTTCGGCCTTATCTTTATGGCCGGCCATTCACCGTGGTGACGGATCATCATGCGTTGTGTTGGCTTTCTTCCCTGAAAGATCCATCCGGCCGTCTCGCGCGCTGGGCGCTACGCCTCCAAGAGTACGACATCCAAGTCGTCTATCGATCTGGACGGAAGCATTCTGATGCCGACGCTCTGTCACGGTCGCCGCTACCTTCTTGCTCCATGTCCCAGCCTTTACCCACATCCGATGCGTCATCGCTTTCCGTCGACAACATGCCCCTGGAGCAACGCAAGGACCCCTGGCTGGCTTCTCTCATGAACTTGTTGAGCAGGCCTTCATCAGAAGCGATCCCTCGGAAAATGCGTCGCCAGCTACACCACTTCGCTCTCCGAGGTGGCTTGCTCTACCGACGAAACTATCTTTCCCGGCGAGGGCCGCCAGTGGTTATTGGTTATACCCAGACATCTCCGCTCAGATATCTGCGCCTGCTTTCACGCCGACCCTCACTGTGCACATGCTGGAGTGCTCAAATCGTACACCCGCCTTCGTCACCGTTACTACTGGCGTGGCATGTACCGCTTCGTCCGCCGCTACGTTCGTTCTTGCCTCGCTTGCCAGCGGCGGAAGCGTCCCCCTTCTCGCGTCCCCGCTCCACTGCAGCCCTTACCGTGTCCAAGCAGACCCTTTGACAGGGTCGGCATTGATCTTTATGGTCCTCTCCCCATCACTCCTGCTGGCAACCGCTGGATCATCGTCGCCATCTACCACCTCACGCGCTACGCTGAGACCTCAGCATTGCCTTCTGAATCGGCAGGTGACGTCGGTTCTTTCATTTTACGCCACATCATCTTACGTCATGGAGCACCACGTGAACTCCTGAGCGATCGAGGCCGCGTATTTCTGTCGCACGCGGTAGAATCGCTCCTGAAAGAATGCCACGTCGTTCACCGGACCACCACTGCATACCATCCCCAAACGAATGGCTTAACCGAACGATTTAACCGTATCAAAACCTCTTGTTGGGCGAGTTGGTACATTCTTGAAACCTAAAGGCACCGGCGCAACCAGACGACACAGAAGGAGAGACAAGGACACGAGCGCGGACTATCAACTGGCTTTATTTGGAAAAATGACGTGGTTTTATAAGTGCCTCAAAGAAGCATGGGAAATGGAGGGGGAGAAAAAGAATAAAAGGGGGGGGGGATGGTGACATGTCAACAACGCAGGCGCAAAAAAACCAGGAAAGTACAAGAAACCAATGCAATAAATCCAATGCAATAAATTTAACCGTAGTTTGGGCGATATGCTGTCCATGTACATCGCCTCTGATCACTCCAACTGGGACAGTATTCTTCCCTTTGTAACGTACGCGCATAATACTGCCATGCAGACCACCACTGGATTCACTCCATACTTTCTACTTTACGGCCGCGAACCCTCTTGTACGCTCGACACCATTCTTCTATACCACCTTGATGTGACTGAGTCGACAACGGTTTCTCAAGCTGCAACACACGCGGAAGAGTGTCGCCAGATTGCCCGCGTCCTCACCACTGCCGATCAGCAGCGCCAGAAACAACATCGGGACAGCTCAGAGGCACCAGAATCTTACGCTCCAGAATCGCTGGTTTGGCTCTGGGTTCCCTCTGTCAGTCCTGGCCAGTCGACGAAACTTACTTCTAAGTACCACGGCCCTTACCGTGTGGTTAAACAAACTCCACCTGTCAATTACGTCATCGAGCCGCTTGCGCCATCGTCTGATCTACGACGCCGTGGACGTGAAATTGTGCATATCGACCGGCTGAAGCCTTACTACTACCCTGCTGTCGTTTCCTGCCCATAGGTCGCCAGGATGGCTCTTTTCCGGAGGGGAAGTGAATGTAGTGAAGAATATGGACGCTATACTACGACAGACAGGGTGCGCTACTCGCGGAGGAAGACGTTTGGGCAGCCCAACGCGCGTGCTGGCTCCGCGATTGCCAAGGCTTAGTCGCAGCTGCTTTCACTCAATCTTCTCAAGCAAGACCCTTGCCTAAACGCCCTGTTTCATAATCCTTTTTAGTAAAGGCTCGCATCCCATGCACTTGTTGCAATGAGCGGGCAAATTCGCTCCTTCTCTTTTTTCCAGAGACGAGGCATGCTCCGCTGCACGTTCATTCACGCATCGCCCTGTTTGGCCCACGTAAGACCTTCCACACCTGAGGGGTATTTCATATACCACCTTCGTGGCACACTTCACAAAAAATTGGCCATGTTGAATTCCGCACCCGCTGCCTCGGGCTTCCTTCCCACTAATTCTAGGGCATAACCCGGCCAATTTCTTAGGTGCCGAAAACACCACATCGACACCATGCCTATTTGCCACTTTTTTTAAATTGTGGGCAACCTTGTGCATGTACGGCACAACAATGGGCTTCCTTCTCGGCAGGGACTCAGCGCCTCCAGATCCTCTTTCTTCTTTCTTTATCTTCTTGAGAAGATTGTCCGCCACTGCTGCGATTACCTCGCAGGGGAAGCCAGCCCAAAATCAGCCTAGTAACTTGATTGCAGAAATTTTCGTGCATTGTATGCGGACACGATTTAGTGAGGGCGGAACTAAGGCACAACCCTGCAATCGCCCTTTTTATTATTTTTGAATGCGCGGAATCGACAAGCAGAACGCTTCCGGACCCCGCCACGGTGGTCTAGTGGCTAAGGTACTCGGCTGCTGATCCGAGGGTCGCGGGATCGAATCCCGGCCGCGGCGGCTGCATTTCGATGGAGGCGAAATGTTGAGGCCCGTGTGCTGTGCGATGTCAGTGCACGTTAAAGAACCCCAGGTGGTCGAAATTTCCGGAGCCCTCCACTACGGCGTCTCTCATAATCAGAACTCGTTTTGGGACGTAAAACCCCACAAAACAACAAGAACGCTTCCGGTGTGTCGCTTGACAGCTTTGTGTCCTTGTTAGAGTTTTATTTACAGGCCACCTTTATCACGTATAACAATGAATTCTACATTCAGCGCCAAGGCATTTGTATCGGCTCTTGTGTTGCCCCAGTGCTTTGTAACATTTTTTTAGCCGCTATTGACCGCTCACTGCAGCACGATCTCTGTAATCAAGGTGTTTTCAAGACCTTCAGATACGTAGATGATTTTTTAATATATTTATCCGGACAAAATTCCTGAATTGCTCAGATTCTGTGAGTAGCATTCTGTCCATTTTCATGCTTCATGGGAAAGGGTTGAAGTTTACGCACGAGCTTCCTTCTAAAGGGTCGTTGCAGTTTTTAGATATTAATTTACGGTTCGGGACGGGCCATGTTTGCTGGAAGTATGCACCGCGGGCGCAGAAAGAACTTCTGCCTTTCGATTCCGCGCATTCAAAAATAATAAAAAGGGCGATTCCAACGTTGTTTCTTAGTTCCGCCCTCACTAAATCGTGTCCGCATACAATGCACGAAAGTTTCTGCAATCAAGTTACTAGGCTGATTTCGGCTGGCTTCCCCTGCGAAGTAATCGCAGCATTGGCGGAAAATCTTCTTAAGAAGATAAAGAAAGAAGAAAGAGGATCTGGAGGCGCTGAGTCCCTGCCGAGAAGGAAGCCCATTGTTTTGCCGTACATGCAAAAGGTTGCCCACAATTTAAAAAAAGTGGCAAATAGGCACGGTGTCGATGTGGTGTTTTTGGGACCTAAGAAATTGGCCGGGTTATGCCCTAGAATCAGTGGGAAGGAAGCCCGAGGCAGCGGGTGCGGAATTCAACATGGCCAATTTTTTGTGAAGTGTGCCACGAAGGTGGTATATGAAATACCCCTCAGGTGTGGAAGGTCTTACGTGGGCCAAACAGGGCGATGCGTGAATGAACGTGCAGCGGAGCATGCCTCGTCTCTGGAAAAAAGAGAAGGAGCGAATTTGCCCGCTCATTGCAACTAGCGCATGGGATGCGAGGCTTTACTAAAGAAGATTAAAATACTCGGGAGGAGCCAGACCAGAGTTGGCCGTGAACTTTTAGAAGCGTTTTTACTAAAGATAAAGGTGATCATGTATAAGCGACACTTCTGTTACCTTGTATAAGGCTGAAGACCAGTTTTTGCGCAGGTGTATGTGACGGTGAGGTTTTCTGAACTGTATGCTTCCCCTCTCACCCCCTTTCAACCCTCTTTCCTATCCTTGTGACGATTGGACATGCTTATATAAGCTGTTTCAAGAGCAAATAAATCAGTTGATAGTTTGCGCTCTTTCTGTCTGCCTTGCTGTTCTTCCTGTGATTGTCCATTCTACGCGCAACAACTTGGAAAAAAAACAAAGCATTCTATTGTTCGAGTGTTTTAGTCTTGGAAGGACAGGTTCTATTCTTGGGTTGGTGCAAGGAATTCGACAAAGTTCCTTGTAGAAAGCTGTTCCGCAAACTTCAGAAGATATGGCTGACAAGGTCCAGTGGATGAGTGCATATCTTAGGTACTGTGAACAGTTTGTTGCAATAAAAACGGCATATTCCGTGACTCATTCTTGTGTTCCCTAGGCAGCATCCTGGGATCACAATTATTTGTCATCTATGTGAATGACTTGGTCGCTGTTTTGCTATTGGGTGGGCGAAGGTAGCGCTGATATACACCCTGCAGACCCTTGTTTTGTCTAAGCAGCTACTGCTACCATAACCCTAATGCCTACAAAGATGAGTTATTTCCTAGAACAATGACGGACTGGTATCCCATCCTGCCGGAGATTTAGAATGTGAGTACTTTGCCGGAAAAGTTGAAAGCTATTTATTTAGTGAGTAGTGTTCTGATGTGTTCTTTAGCGACATGCTGCATCAGGAATGCATCATGCATAAACAGGAACAGCACGACCGCCGTGCTGCCTCAAGTGCAGGTGCGCCGTAAATCAACTTTCCGCAGGCTTTTCTCACCTTGAATCTTATGGCTGCGAAGCAGGACCAGGTTTATGGACGTAATGCGATGCTGCAGAGGATTTATGACGTCTTTGAAACGGATATCCGAAACTTTAACGAGTCGCAGAAACGGCACGCGTAAGAAGCGTTAGTCTAGAATGCGTCGTGTATCTAGTCTAACGTCCGGATTGTTGCACATAAAACAGACGTTTCTTTAATGTCTTCGAAACGTCATCAAAAAGCTGGTCTTTTCGAAGGCTTAGAGGAGACTGGAATAAACCCATTTCCCGGAATTTCTGAATCCGTTTAGAGACTTACCAAACACGTCATCAAAAAGCTGTTCCTGAAACAAAGTCGAGTAAAGTTGCAAGGCGGGCTTCTTCCTATGGCATTTTTAAAACTATGGTAGCCCAAGGTAACGGAACACAAGTGTGTGTGTTCTCCGTGTTCTTCTTGTGTCCCGTTACCTTGTGCTACCATAGTATTCAAAAATCTTGCTGAAACTTTAGCCGTAGTGGGAAAAAGAAGCAGGAATCATCCTGGGGAACAGAGCGACCACCAAAATATTGATCTGGCTGCCACCCTCAAAATATATCAATGAAAATGTGACCTTAAAGCTAACGCCTCCGGGGGACAAATGACCCTAAGGCATTTCTTAAATCCCTAAGGCATTAACTCTGCGGTTCTGAAGGTGTCAGCGGGATCACAATTTGTGGGGCACCTTCGATCCGCGGAAGCCGTCCCTGCTTTATGGTAGTAGCTGCGCCCTGCTATGTTACCAGCAGCACCATAAGATTTTCGCTGCTGCAGAGTGGGGGGGGGGGGGGGGGGGGTAGTGGCAGCTAAATACTTTCGAAGTTACGTCCTAGGAAGAAGTCCCGGCGTCGAACTTGCCTGGGGCTCTTTTTGTTGCTTGGGGAGGGGGAGGGGGGTCAAAGCATCAGCATTGAGTGCAACAAAGCAATAATAGTGCAGTAGAGAAGGCACACAGTTGTCTGCAAATGCTTCATCAGTCTTAGCATTTAAGTCACTATTTGTTGTCATGAATACAAAAATCAATGTGGCATGTGCTTTGTATAGTATGAAGCTAATCTGCCAATAATAGTAATGACATATCTCTCTGTAGTGAAGGATAGACAATTTCTCGGCAAGCTGTGTCAAAAGGAGGCCCTTGTGCCAATGATCATGAAGTGGAAACGCTGCTTGATCAACATTCTATTGAGAAACTAACATCTGCAAATTAAAAGAAAAGAAAATTGAGAAATGCGACAAGAATAAAACCACAGATATTCAAAAGGAACTGCAAAAGAAATAACTTAAATATATTTGGAACTTATTAACGACTTGAGGCCTACAGAAAATGCACTAGTAGTCACACAATAATCAACAAGCAAACGACTATGCGCTTTCCAGCATGAAAGCAGCGCATCCTGTTACAGGAGCACAGACAGAACAATTGATGAGGGTGTGATAGCCGCTTTCAATAATGTTATGCAGTACCTTCACCACATAAAACCTATGAATATAAACAAAACTCAAATATGACCCAAATATGAAAGTGAAAATTTGCCTAAGACATCAGCTGATGTAACGACGGAGGCTTTAAAAAGACAGCCAAAAGCATCAATCAAGTGACAATGAATATTGACCAAAGTGACCTTCAAAGAAATTTGTGCATGAAATATTAACAAAATCGGTAGAATGAGCAACATCACAAAGCAGTCACAGCGAGAAACCTTACATCGAAGCAACGTCAGCTTCCTAATAAGGCCAGATATTAACGTACTTGAAGTCGAATGCACTGCAGACAGGTTGGGGCGACAAAAAAAAAAGAATATTCTTGAAAAAGCGTATGCTTGGGCATGTTGGTACTGCATTCCCAAAAGAGTAGCGCACAAAATAAAACACAGACGAAAGGAAGGACGTAGACACGGCGCTCACTTCCAACATATGTAGTTTATTTGCCTACACACACCCACATATATATACATACAATCTGATTTCAGCGCACGCAGGCGCATTTCTACTGAATTGGAACAAATAAAATCATTTGATGCGCATGCGTACAACGTGACTTTTTGTTTTTAAGTCGAAGACAAAAAATTTTTCACAACAGATCAGATGACAACCCTCTAGTGCCACTTTCGTGTAAACACCCTTTGCGTCCGGTTTAAAAAATCTAATTCTTTTCTTGATAAATCAATTGAGGGCGCACTAACACACATGTCTCCTAGACTCTCAATCTTCACAGCTTCTATTATCTCACGTGTTGTCTGATTCTGGCTTCTTCCTATCGTACTGCACTTTGCATATATGGGAAGGCAGCCAAACTTCCTGCAGTGGGAAGCCAGATGGCCCGCACCTCCGGTTCGCACATTATTTGCGTGCTCACGCAGCCTGTCATTAGATCATCGTCCCGTCTGGCCTATGTATTTTTTCCGCAGGACAAAGGTAGCTCGTACGCGATGTTGCTCTCACAACGGACATAGCTTTCATTTTTGTGCTGTTTCTTGCACTCGGGTTTCACGGAACCGCAGTAGCTGGCCGTGCACAGATTGGAAAGCTTATTGGGCGCCGAAAAGACGACCCTTACGTTGGCGCTGGTTCCAATCTTTTTGAGCCTGTGTGAGACATCGTCTACATACGGTATGACGGCGCATTTCTGCATCGCTGGCTCACTTTCTAGTGAAGCACGCTCCTCACCTTCTCCGGTGTGTTTGACGGTCTTAAGCAGACCTTCGGCCACGGCTGTGGTAACGTACTGCGGGAACCCGGCCTTTCTCAGGCGGCCAGCTTGTGCCAAGAAACTAGAGCAACACCTGTGAAAACATGAGCGGCTAAGAGCGTTCATTAGGGTCAATTTTGCGATTCCTCTTTTTACCAACTTTGAGTGGCCAGAGGAAAATGACAGCAGTGGCTTGTTGGCTCTAGGATTGTACGACCAGCTCACGTGGTCAGCTTCAAAGGACATGTTTAAGTCAAGGAACCGTAAACTATTATCTTGTGGCAATTCATACGTGACTGTTAGTGGTAGCAAACACTTGGTGAAATGATCCAATATGTCTGAAACACCATTAAAAAAGCTTAGTCAAGGTGGTATTTAGGTACGTTGGCGACTACCCGGTATTTGTTTATTCGAAATCAGGTAGCTAGTAGGAACGCGACTCCGGATCCTGGGGATCCGGAGTCGCGTTCCAAATAACTCCTCTTTATTTTCATCTACTCCTTACATCCACCATGAGGGCTCGACTAGTCAGTTATCATTTATACGCGCCCTCTATATCTCTCCTTCCGAAGCAGGAATGTATTATGTTTACACAGTCGAGCAATAACCAGCACACATCACAAGGTCAGAACCTCAGTCTGCGTGGAGTTCTCAAACGCCTTCCAAAACGTGTATATCGAGTACCGGGAGACCCAGGAACTGGGATACTTTCATGCAGCTCGTTCGCAGACTGGCCAGTTAAGCCATCCTGGCTATGGTCACCGTCGACTGGAGCATCTGACACCAGGCCTGGAGATTCAGAAGTACGTTCCTAAACATTCGAGCAATCCGTTGCCTGTTGTTTGGGCGAGGGTGTCTTGAATGAATTCCTTGAGAAAGCAGATGGTGGAGTGCATAATGCAGACGGGCAACTGACGCTTGGAAAAAGATGTCGACGATTCCTGACTAGGACACCGTTGGATGTCTGTACCACATAACAGCATGGCCTTTGAATAGGACTCAGAACTGTAGCCCACACTTTGGCGTCTTGTACCCACACCTCCTTTCAGGGCACGGAGATGCTTTGCCGCGGGGCGAGTATCGAAGTTCCTTGCTTGCGCGTGTTGTTGTCTTCGGTCCCTGTATTCAAAGTCCTTGATCGACGGCAAGTGCGGCCTGAGCTTCGTTCTCGGAACTGGGATTCGTGTTCGAAGGGAGCGCCCCATCAGGAGCTCAGCTGGACTATAACCGCAGAAGCCTGGGGTGTTACGTTAAGCGAGTAACGCTAAGCAGGGATCATTAGCTTTTTAAACATGTCTTTAATGGTGCGAACCATGCGCTCAACCTCCCCGTTCGATTGCGGATAATGGGGACTACTTTCAATATGCCGGAATCCATATACCTCGGCAACGTTCTGAAAAGCTGTACAAGCAAACTGTGGCCCATAGCCGCTGATCACGGCATCTGGAATGCCATGTCATGCAAGAATGCTTTTTGTTGCAAGGATGAATAAATCAGCCGACGTAGATCGCAGGGAAATAACTTCCGGATATCTAGAGGGGTATTCCACTACCACCAAGGAATCTTGACCATCCAAATGGAATAAATCGATGGCGACTTGCTCCCAGGACAGCTTATATATAGCTGTCTTGATTCGGCAAGTGATACCAGGCCACCAGAGCGAACCTTTGCCAAAGCCAAACACCGGTTGATGCCCTGATGGCCATCGTGCAGCGATTCCAGCATGTTCTTGCGCAAAACACTTGGTACCACGAGCCTTTCGCCATCATTAACAAGTCTTCACAGACCGAGAAGTTGCTGCGATATTTCCAAAAATGAGTCATGTTAAGGGGTAACCTATCCTGTCTGGGCCAGCCTCTAGTGCAGTATTCTGCCAGAGTACCGCACTCTCCATCCAAAGCCTGTTGGGCTTTAAAGTTATCCAGACGTACTGCCAAAGTAGAGGGAAGCGCCGCAAGTACCTGGGATAAGAAGCGTTCCACGTTGTTTGCTGAAACTGGAGGTGAGACTTCAAGGTCCCTAGACAGAGTGTCCGCCGTGGCTAGGAATTCGCCTGGCACATATGTGGTGGAGAACTGGTACGGAAGCAGTCGTATCCGAAAACGTTGTACCCTAGGAGGCATGACGTCGAGGTCAACTGAACGAAGCAGCTTCACATGTGGTGGGGGATCGGTCTCGATGAGAAATTGGAGACCCCGCAAGAACTCGTCGAATCTTTGGACAGCACAAGCAACAGCCAGAGCTTCCTTTTCGATTTGGCTGTATTTCTGCTGTGCAGTGGTGAGAACTCTTGATGCAAATGCGATTGCACGTCTTTCGTTGTTAGGCTGGTCTTGTAGAGTACGGCTCCAAGTCCATAAGAGCTAGTATCTGCCAATGCAATTGTTGCAAGCGCGGGGCTTTACCTGGCCACGCAGATACTTGACCTCACCATTTGCTTCAGCGTCTCAAATGCTGTGGCTTGAGCAGGTCCCCAGGTCCAAGTAGTGTTCTTGTTCAACAGCAGCCGAATGGGTGCAGTCACAGTCGGGAGGTTAGGCAAGAAGCGGCCTGTGTGGTTGAACATACCGTGGTGGCGTCGAACTCCAGCCAAGTCAGTCGGAGGTTGCAACTCCGAAATGGCAGCTAGCTTGTCAGGGTCGGGTGCCACGCCATCAGCACTGACGATCACGCCAAGAAATTTGACTGCTGAAACACCTAAGGCGCATTTGGAGGCATTCAGAGTGATCCCGCCCTCTTCAAGTTTTTGAAGAACAACCCGTAGACGGCGGTCGTGCTCAGCTCCATCTCAGTGAAACACCAGAATATCATCAACTATGTTGACGCATCCTTCGGTTCCTTCGAGAATGCGAGATATCTGGCGCTGGATAACTTCCGGAGCAGATGTAATACCAAATGGCAGACGGCAGTAGCAGTAGCGTCCAAACGGAGTAATAAACGTTGTATACTCTTGCGAGCTTTCTGAGAGACGCACTTGGTGGAATCCTGCTTGTACATCCACCTTGGAGAATAATGCTGCAGGTACAATCTGTCCAAGCACCTAATCAACTGTTGGCATAAGGTGTCGCTCATCGAGCACCCCTTGGTTAAGTTTAGTTAGGTCCACGCATAGTCGATAACCACCTGATGATTTAGGAACGACCACGAGTCCGGCCCACCACGGCGTTGGTGTCTCAACTCGTCGAATCACACCATCTCGCTCGAGCTTGTCAAGTTCACATTTCACCACTCCCAAAAGCGGTATGCGAATCCTTCTTGGTACGGGCAAGGAGAACGGCACTGCTCCTGGCTTGAGGCGAATGTGGTATTCGTGAGGCATTGTACCCAGGCCTGAGAAGAGTGGAGCCGAGGCTGAAGGCGCGGATTGAAGCGTAGTAATTTTGTGGACGTGAGGTACAGGCGCGAGTTAAAGTATACGGACCACGGCATCGCGTGGCTCACAGGCTATTCGCGACACTTCCGTCACGTCAGCTGCGATCGACAGCAGCGCTACGTGCAAGAAGCATCCCTCCTTAAATCTAGGGCCTGTCTGTTTTTCCAACTGTGAACAAGTGTTTTCCACCTTTCTCTTTCTAACGCTAAGCGCTCTTCGGTATCCGAATCCACGGGTTCATACGACGATAGCGCTTCGCCAAATTGATATCTCTGCATCGGCACACCGGTTGATGCAGGCCGTGACGGCTGTGATACCGCTATCAAGGATATGTGGCGTTCTTACCGCCGACGAGCGCTGTGCGTGGAAACAGCAAACTAACAATGCGGTGCACGGCACTGAAAAATTGACATGCTAGCGGGTATCGAGTAGACTAATTTCCGGTGGAGGTCTCCGGTGGCCGTTAGGCGGCGTTCTGCTCGGTGGAGCGGAAAGCCAGTTTGGCACGCGCTCGCGTGGTCCGTATAGTTTGCTCGCGCCTGTACATCATTCCTGAACTGGAATACGCCGAGACCAACAATCGCCTCGTAACCAAGGAGAGGTGTGTCGACACCTCGCACTACATGGGCTGCAGAAATTAGCGTCCTTTCCTCAACCAAACCACAATCAATCACTACATAATGTTTCTGTTGTATGGTGCGAGAACGCCAGGACAAAGTTGCGGGTCCAGTCTGTTGCGACCCGGCCAAAGAGGTTGCTCGCCTCCTGGCGGGTCAAGCGAAGATGGGCATCCCTAGAACGTTATAGGAACCACAGACACGTCAGCACTCGAGTCCACTGTGAAGCGAAGAGCGCGTCCAATGACTTTAACGCTAACGAACCGACCAAGTTCGCGGGAGGCGTTTACTGCGAGCAGCTGAATGTGGCTGAGACGCTTCTACTGGAAGAACAAACTGCAGCAAAGTGTCCTGTCTTGCACACTAGCATGACGTCGACAGTGCAGGAGCCAACGCCTGCTGTTAAATCTTTATTACCTACGCCTGCTGCAGTGACGACCTCCGTGCCGCCATCGCCTACGTCTTTGACTGAAGTAGCACCTCCTTCTATTTCTTCATTCGCGTCCTGCGCACAAAGATAGGAGCTGACCTTCGCTGGTTTGCCCTCGAAGATCATGAAGGACGGCGAGAAGGAGAGTCGAGCACCACCTTCGTCTGTCTTTTCTAAGTGCAGTGCCAGGTCTTACTCATCGAAATCCAAGGGACCTACTTCGGTATCGCGGTATGACGAGAGGAGCTCAACCACTTCGCATCGGGAGCAGCGAGGCAAGAGGTTCAGACGCTACAGAGACTCTAATTCGGATGTTTCGAAGCTGCCCAGAAATAGCACGCAAAGACACAAGCGCACTGAACGTTCGATCAAGAAGCGGACGATTTCAAGCAACGTGGAGGCCTGCTCTTCGGAGCAGCTAGAAGCAGCTGTCCCTCAAGACAAGCTTCCTCCCGCAGCTACACCGCCAGTGGCAACACTTTCCATAGCCGCCCAGCACAACTGCACAAATAGAACTTCTTGCACCTACACTCCATCGACAAAACGGCCACCAAACTATCACGACGACTTCGCCTTGAATACGTCGCCTTCGAGTGAAACCACGAACAGGCTCGTGAAATCTGGAAGCTGTGTAATACGACGGAACTGCTTCCCGGTAGCGACGGTGTCGTGTGAGCGCACCTCCTGAGGACGGCGTTCGATTCAGATGTGAAGCGTCCCATCTTGACAACTCGTGCTTTTGAGACACCAAGCACTCCGCCGTGGGAGTATGTTACAAATAAAGAAGACGAAGGGGCGGCTAGCGCGAGCAGGGGCACGGGCGGGCTCGCGCGATAGTTCAGCCTTATTCGTTCGAACAGGCCAGACGGTCGGGTCTGGTTCTCCTCTTTCGTATTTGGGGCGAAGCTCCTGTTAGTCTAACTTTGTCACGCGTCAGGCGTCAGTCGTCAGGCGTAACCCGCGTGCCTCCCGGCGCGTGCCTCTGCTGTCTTGTGTGAGAGAGAGAGAGAGAGACAGAGAGAGAGCGAAAGGCGCGCGTTGGCTATGGAAACGCTCTTTCTTAGAGGAACGCTGTACCAGCTCGCAAAGAAGGAGAACGCGCCTTCACCCGCGGGAGACAACGTTGGCGCAGGCAGCGTCTCCTAGCGAGTTTCTTGATTGAGAAATACCGACTGCTCGCGTTGGAGAAGCGTTCACCGGCAAACCATATATTTATTTATTTATTTATTTAAAAATACCTTACAGGCCTCCAAAGAAGCATTGCGTAAGGGGGGCATTACAAAAAAAAAGAGTTGACTTCCGCAGCACATTCATTTTACAATATGCATGAGAAGCAGTCACGCACAGAGTCACAATGAGGGAGAAGTGCACTGCAAAGTAATTAATTAAAGCAGCATCGGTAAAAAAAAAGATATGTATATATATAGGCACTGCACCTTGACTTGCAATGAAGTGCCGGCGGGAGAATTCACTTCTGCATAGTTCAACCATGAGGATTCGTAGCGTGCGCGTTAACTAAATTAATCCGGAACTTGGCACGATCTACGATGAACATCCCGAGCTTCGCCCACTCATCATCATTCACTCCGTGGATCATCATCATCATCAGCCTATCTTATGTCCACTGCAGGACGAAGGCCTCTCCCAATCCTCTCCATTCTTGCCTGTCCTGCGCGAGCTGATCCCATTTGACGCCTGCGAATTTCTTGATTTCGTCCCTCCATCTTACTCTGTCGCCCGCGGCTACGTTTGCCCTCTCTTGGTATCCATTCCGTCGTTCTAACTGTCCATCGGTTATCTATCCTTCTCATCACGTGACCTGCCCATGTCCACTTTTTCTTCTTAATGTCGGTTATTATGTCGGCGACTCCCGTCTGTTCTCTGACCCACTCGGCTTTCTTTCTATCTCTTATGTAACGCCTATCATTTTTCGTTCCATCGCCCGCTGCGCCGTTCTTAACTTCCTCTCGAGATTCTTCGTAATTCTCCAAGTTTCTGCCCCGTATGTCAGTACTGGCAAAATGCAGTGGTTATATAGTTTCCGCTTGAGCGATAGTGGTAGATTTCCTTTCATGAGTTGGGAGTGTCTCCCGTACGCGCACCATCCGATGTTTATTCTACGGTGGATTTCTTTTGTATGGGCGGGTTCTCCTGTCAGTAGCTGTCCTAGATATGGGTATTCTTCTACGACTTCTAATGTCTGGTTTCCGATCGTGAAGCCACATTTCTTCGCCGTGCCACTTAGGATTATCTTTGTTTTCTGCATGTTCATCCGTAACCCTACTTTAGAGCTTTCTCGGCTTAAGTCTTCAATCTGTGAGCGCAACGAACGGTCGCCTTTTCTTCATCTGTACATATCATCATTACTTGTACATCTTCCTCATCTGTACATATCATCATCAGCTTCCCGGTTCGTTTTTGCCCGCTGTAGCTCGCGCTCGTCTGGAATAAAAGCGGTACCTCACAAGTGGTGGAAGGTGCTTCTCGTCCTCGAAGACCTCTCGCAAGTTTTTTCACTGGAGCTTCTCTCGGGCCGCCGCCTACTACCTCCTACCATGCAAGTTCCACCGAATCCAGGCGAGCCCAACGCCGCCGCTGCACTACAGCCTGCGCAACCCTTGATGGCTATCAACACCCGCCAACGCGACCCTCCGGTCTTCGCCGGCTTACGAGGCGATGACGTCGAAGACTGGCTTAAAAACTACAACCTGGTCAGGAACTTCAACAGGTGGGACACTTCACAAAAGCTTAGCAACGTCCCCTTCTACCTCTCCGATGTCGCCAAAACGTGGTTTTGGAACCACGAGCCCGACATTCCTGACTGGGCGAGATTCACGGAACAAATCCGTCAAATTTTCGGTGCTCCGTCTGTTCGCGCTGAGGTCGCGAAGAAGAAGCTCGGTGAGCGTATCCAATCTCTTGGCGAATCGTACACCTCGTACATTGAGGATGTCCTTGCCTTGTGCAAGCGCGTTAACGCCGCGATGTCCCAGACAGACCAAATACGCCACGTTATTAAAGGCATAAACACCATCGCCTTCAATGCCCTCGCTACGCAAAATCCAGCAACAATTCAGGAGATGATCGCCATTTGCCAGCGACTTGAGGAACTGCAGTCCCTCAGGCTATCCACAGATACTTCTGACATTCGTTTTCCATCGACCACCGACTTGCGTACACTGATACGCGATATCGTTCGTGAGGAGCTTCACGTGCAATGTTCATCCTGTCCTACGGCCGCCAGTGTCCCCCCTTCTTCGAATACATTACGCGACATCATTAAGCAAGAGATTGCATCCGCGTCGCGTCCGACGTGCCCCGACAGTTCCTGCGCCCGCCAAGTGCCAACTTATGCTGATATAGCGGCGCTCGCTCCATGCACTCCCGCGGCCCTGCCAACACCTGCAGCTCAAGTCCCTGTGGCTTCGTTGTCACCAACGATGCGTCCGCAGCCTTACTGCACTGCTCCTCGTCCTGCTCGACCGATTTGTTTTTACTGTGGTTATCGAGGACACATCTCTCGTTTTTGCCGACGACGTCAATCTGATGAGCAACGCGGCTACATTCCGGAAGAGCGCACCAGCACACGTCCCGCAGGGGGATACCAGCGGACGTCCTACCGCTACCGGTCACCTTCGCCTCCTTACCCTGACGCTATGCCCACCAATACTCGAGACTCGCCGCCGATCACCATCTCCGCGTCGTCGCTCAGTGTCGCCTCTCAGGCCCGCCTCCAACATCGCCAACTCCCGCTCGGAAAACTCCCCAATGCAGTTTTAGGAGGGGAAACTGCATTCACTGGACAGCCTGAAATTCCTCCAGACCGACCATCGAATCTGTTGTTAGTGTGCGCAGAAGGCATACACGTGGAAGCTCTCGTGGATACCGGCGCTGCAATTTCAATTATTCGTGCAGACTTTTGTTCCCGCCTGCGTAAAGTGACCACGCCATACAGTGGCCCTCCTCTGCGTGGTGCTACCAACGTGGTCATTCGTCCGGGCGCCCAGTGTACGGTTCGTGTCATGATAGGTGCAATACGTCACCACATAGTGTTTGCCCCACCTCACACTAATTCCCCCACCACCGGGGGGAATTAGTGTGAGCGCAACGAACGGTCGCCTTTTCTTCATCTGTACATATCATCATTACTTGTACATCTTCCTCATCTGCATATCATCATCAGCTTCCCGGTTCGTTTTTGCCCGCTGTAGCTCGCGCTCGGCTGGAATAAAAGCGGTACCTCACAAATCATCTTTTGTAGTTCGTCGCCATAATTGCTAAAGAGAACTATGTCGTCTGCAAATCTTAGGTTACTTAGATATTCGGCGTTAATCCTCAGCCCTGTCTCGTCCCAGTCTAGCCTTTTGAAGATTTCTTCCAAACATGCAGTAAACAGCATTGGAGAAATTGTATCTCCTTGTCTGACACCTTTCTGTATTGGGATTTTTCTGCTTTTCTTGCGGAGGAGCAGGGTGGCTGTAGAATCTTTATAGATGTTGGCTATTATGTCTACGTGTCTATCGCATATTCGTTGTCGGCGTAATGCCTCTAGAACTGCTGGTATCTCTACCGAGTCGAAAGCTTTTTCGTAGTCTATGAAAGCCATAGAGAGGGGTTTGTTGTATTCCGCTGACTTCTCGATTACTTGATTTATCACATGAAGGTGGTCTATGGTGGAGTATCCTTTCCTGAACCCTGCTTGTTCTCTTGGTTGATTGAATTCAAGTGTGGCCCTTATTCTGTTGGAGATAACCTTTGTGAGAATTTTATAAAGTGTTGAGAGTAGACTGATCTGTCTGTAGTTTCTCAAGTCTTTAACATCTCCCTTCTTATGTAATTATAGAATATTTGCGTTTTTCCAGCTGACTGGTACATTTGAAGTTTTGAGGCACTGTGTGTATAGTGTCGCGAGCTTTCTAGTTAGGAAGTCTCCGCCGTCTTTGATCAAGTCGGCCGTTATGCCGTCTTCTCCAGCCGCTTTTCCGCGGCACATGCCCTGAATTGCTTTCCTAACTTCGTCCGCAGTAACGCATGGAATTTCGGTGTCCTGATCGACATTTACTACCCTCATTGTGGGGGGACTCGTATTTGAACTGTATAGTTCAGAATAGAAGTCCTCGGCCACTTTGGTTATATCACTGAAGTTGGTAACGGTGTTGCCCTGCTTATCTTTCACGGCATGCATTATGTTCTTTGCCGCGCAAAGCCTCCTTTTAGTTGTTTTGATGCTGACTCCTTTTTTCACGGCTGCTTCTATTTCTTTCACGTTATGGTTACGTATGTCCCTGACTCTCCTTTTACGCGCGCATGCACACACACACACACACACACACACACACACACACACATGCACACACACAGAAAAAAAATAATAACGCTAAATTATATTCTGCTATCAGATAGGCGATTGCCGATAGGGTCACACCTCTTGCCTTACCAATTGACAATCAATTAGCAGATATTCCCAACAGGTATAAACAAAGACGAAGAAGGCACACGAATGAATGAGACAGACGCTTACTTTCATTTTATTGAAGGAAAATCCCATACTCAAGCGCGCACATCACCAAATAGCACAATAGATTGTAACTGCCAGGGAAACCACTTAGTTAATTAGGTACCAATGTTTGTGAAAGAGACCTTTCAAGGCTACGTCAGAATCTGCAGATTAAGCCTTCCGACCTGAATGTTAATAAACAGTGCTCTAAAATAGCAACTTATCAATCTTACTATGCCATAACGTGCTTGATGCCCATCCTACACCACGATGATATGATATTCATAGTAACCTTTTATTAGCTTAACGTGATAAGGAATGAGTCAAGCTCTACAAGCATAACGTAGTTGGAGTAATTGTCTTTCTCTCTTCACTACAAAACCGTAACACTTTCGCTAAATCACAAACCGCTTCCAACATCGTGACATTAGCTAGAGCGCCGATCACCGGACACATCGAATTTATTCATCACGGCGCTTCCGTGAAGGCGAGCTAGGCTGATACGCGACCCCCAGCGCTTCGTACGCTACCCCCCCCCCCCCCCCCCGTTACTTCTTTCCCGGAGACCGCCACCTAGCCGCGTTAAAGAAAACAAAAAGGCAAGGAAGCGCGCTTTCTCAAAAATACGCGAGACGGCGAGACAGAGGCGGCGGAAAATGCCACAAGGCAGACGACGCGATTAGACATGGCATCCTGGCATTCGGAATGCTTCATCGCGGACATTCTGAAATACATTGCACCACAGTACGCGAGACGGGCCAGGAGGAACCTTTTCGTAAACACATCGGCAACCCGGCCACCCAGACGACTTGGCCATGTTTTTCGTAGCAGACCGAATTGTCCCAAGTTCGAATCCCCGAGAGCCTGAGTCATTTTTTTTCTTTTTTGTTCTTTTTCTGATCTTTTCCTTCTTTGTACCTTCTTTCGTCTATCCTGCTCCTCTTTAATATTGATACTCTTGCCTTTCCTAACCATAAACTTAACATCCCTGAAAGAACTCTCCCCCTAACGGAGCATTTGGACAAGATGCACAAGGGCCTACACCACCACCATGCCTCATCTGCGTAACTCAATTGCGCACCAGAACAGGAACTGGCCTCCCTGGTGCAACACCATGGCCAACACCTAACAAGTGACGGAACCATACGAATCCTGGACCTCCGACGGTGACTTCAACGGAGCTTCTAAACGCGGATACGACCACGAGGGGATAGGAGCAGAAGACTCGGAAAGCTTCTGGACTCGGACAGGCAACCACTGTAAAACTAAACGTAGCGACTCTTAACACGCGAACTCTTTCAAGTGAAGCCAGTAGAAAAAGGCACCAGCATTATTAAATCGGTCAGAAAGAAACTGCACTTAGGACAAAACATAATGCATGCGCTAAAAGATAAACAAGGTAACGTTATCAACAGTTTCACCGAAATAGTAAAGGTAGCAGAAGATTTCTACTCAGAACTGTACAGCTCTCAGACAGACCATACAACCTTAATAGAAATAGAACCAAAGAAGAACACCGAAATTCCATGTATAACCGCTGACGAAGTCAAAAAAGCTGCCAAAGGCATGTCCCGCGGTAAAGCAGCTGGTGACGATGGTATAACAGCCGACTTGATCAAAGACGAAGGAGATATTGTACTTCAAAAAAAAAAAAAAGATTACAGCATATCCACGGAGTGAATGATGGTGAGTGGGCGAAGCTCGGGAGGTTCATCGTAGATCGTGCCGAGTTCTGGATTAATTTAGTTAACGCGCACAATACGAATCCTCATGGTTCAACTATGCACAAGTGAAATCTCCCACCGGCACTTCATTGCAAGTCAAGATCCAGTGCCTATATATATACATATATATGGGTTGTCGGTGAACGCTTCTCCAACGCGAGCAGTCGGTATTTCTCAATCCAGAAACTCGCTAGGAGACGCTGCCTGCGCCAACGTTGAATGTCGCGGGTGAAGGGGCGTTCTCCTTCTTTGCGAGCTGGTACAGCGTTCCTCTAAGAAAGAGCGTTCCCATAGCCAACACGCGCCTTTCGCTCTCTCTCTGGCCCCCGCAGGGGCGTCTGCGCGAGCAGGCGTTTGGTGTGTGGCGACACCACGGACCCGAGCCAACGGGGGGGTTTCGACCCCCTCCCACGTGTCGCCGTGCGTGGCTTAGCCGTGTCCGGGGAAAAGGGGATCCTGGGGGTTGAGCCGACGCCGGGTGATTGGACCTTTAAGGCCCCCCGGAAGAGGCAACACACCTCTTTGGCCCCGGCTTCACGTAGACGGCACCCCTGGGCTGACCCACCCAGGGGAAATCGGCAGTCGCCTTTTCCTCTCTCTCTCTCCCCTCATCTTCGTCTTTCTCTCTCACTTTTCATCTGTCCTGTCCTCTACTCCCTTCTGTTTACTTCCGGTTTTCCTGGCGGCGAGGGTTAACCTTGTGTGACATAACCAACCTAGGTTATTTCATATACGGTTATAGTAGCAACGTACAGCTGGCGTCAGTGGCACTTGTTTTACATCTTCCACTGCGTCCCCTTGTTGGGCTCCACGGTGGGTGGCTGGCATTGCTACCGAAAACAGGAATACTTATATGGACAGTTCTTTTCCTTCACTGCACGATCGCCCCCAGAAGAAAAGGGGGCGCACCGAAGACATCTTCACATTTCATGGCCATCAGATAGATAACTTCCCACGCTATCACGTAATTCATTCTGTAAAAGCTGACAAGAAAGCTCGAGGATTGTCACCCTTCCTCGTTGCGAAATGCCTCAAAGAGACCATAGGACCTGGGTACAAAGCAACAAAGCTGGCCAACGGAGACCTCCTTTTGGAACTCCGAGACAGGAAACAACATGAGAAATTACAGAATCTTGTTTCTTTTGGTGACTTCCCGGTCACAGTGACTCCACACCGCACCATGAACACTTCTCGGGGTGTTGTTTCCGATGATGACCTGAAAGAGCTCACTGAGAAAGAGTTGCTAGATGGCTGGAGTGACCAGAATGTGATCAATGTAAAGCGTATTAGGATGAGGCGCGACGGCAAAGAGATCGAAACAAAACATCTAATTCTGACCTTTAACTCAAGTGTCCTGCCGGAGACCATCGAGACGGGGTATGTAAAGATCCGAGTGCGACCATACATCCCCAACCCTCTTCGATGCTACAAATGTCAGAGGTTTGGTCACAGCTCACAGAACTGCCGAGGTCGAATGACTTGTGCCAAATGTAGTGACACAGAACATTCCTCTGAGACTTGCTCGAATACGCCACATTGTGTAAACTGTAACGGGGAACATGCCGCGTACTCGCGGTCCTGTCCCTCCTGGAAAAAAGAAAAAGAAATTGTTACTATCAAAGTCAAAGAAAACTTGTCCTTCAAAGAGGCACGGAGGCGTGTTACTTACATGCCAAATAAATCCTATTCCGATGTGACGTGTCAGGGGGCACCGTCACAACGGCCTGCGGCAGGCGCTGCGCTCACGAGTAGTGAGCCGGTGGCAATGCCGCTCGCCCCCACGGCGGCAGCAGCAGTAAGTGCTGTACCGCCATCCCAGAAGGACCCCCCGGCCTCCGGGCAGGTGGGCCCAGAGGCCTCGTCTCTGGAGACGAGGCTCCCCCGACGAACACACCGCTCCCTAGAGCGGGTGTCCAGCGCCTCCGCTGAGGCGATGGACACAACTCCTGGACAGGTGGCGCAGTCTGCGCCAAAGCAGCGGCGCGACTCTGTCGGCCGCTCTAAAAAAGAAAGAGCTGTAATCACAGGGCCTGGGAAAGGCTCTGTGTGATAAGTTGCTTTCTAAAACACGCAGCATAAACATCTCTCTTCAGATGGCCACACAGGTTTTACACTGGAACGTGAGAGGTCTTCTCCATAATCTTGATGATGTGACAGAACTCCTTCACCAATTTAAGCCGAAAGTGCTGTGTGTTCAAGAAACTCACCTAAAAAGCACACAGACCAACTTCCTCAAGCAATATGCGATTTTCCGTAAAGACCGTGACGACGCTGTTGCGTCGTCCGGAGGAGTAGCCATAGTAGTTGATAAGGGTATCGCCTGTAAGCAGTTACATCTCCAAACGCCTTTGGAAGCAGTTGCGGTTCAGGCAGTGATATTTGATAGGCTTGTCACTATCACTTCAATATACATCCCTCCTACCTATCAACTCCATAAAGCAGAATTCCAAAGCTTCATTGAAGAACTTCCTGTGCCATATATGATCGTTGGAGATTTCAATGCGCATAACCCACTGTGGGGAGACCCCCGCTGTGATGCGAGAGGACGCCTCGTGGAAAATTTCCTGTTTTCCTCAGGTGCCTGCCTACTCAATAAAAAGGAGCCTACATATTTCAGTGTCGCACACCAAACATACTCATCCATTGATTTAAGCATTGTATCTAGCACACTTTTACCATATCTTGAGTGGCACGTTATTAAGAACCCTTACGGAAGCGACCATTTTCCGATACTTTTGAATCTAACGACACAGGACCAACGCCTCCATCATATTCCGCGATGGAAGATTGAATCATCCAACTGGGAGCTATTTCAAGAGACAACATATTTAAGGCGTGAAGATGTTGCTTCATTGAACATAGACGATGCTGCGGCATATTTTACAGCTTTGGTTATTGATGCTGCTATTAGATGTATTCCACAAACTAACGGAATAAGTGATAAACGCCGAATTCCATGGTGGAATAAAGAATGTCAGAAGGCACGCAAAAACCAAAACAAAGCTTGGGGACTGCTACGTCAGTACCCAACGGTTGAAAACCTAGAAAACTTTAAAAAAGTGAAGTCGCAAGGAAGAAGAACACGAAGACTTGCTAAGAGGGAGAGTTGGGAAAGGTACATCTGCAATATAAACTCCTATACAGATGAGGCGAAAGTGTGGAACAGAGTAAACAGACTCAAAGGACGACAGTCACATCCCCTACCCTTAGTAAATGACCAAGGTGAGAGCCTGGAGGATCAGGCCGATTTCCTGGGCAAACACTTTGAACACATCTCCAGTACGGCACACTACACCGAAACCTTTCTTAGGTATAAAGAACGTGCCGAACGGCAGCAACTTAAGAGAAAGTGCGTACGACATGAAGCGTACAATTTTCCATTTACCTTAGCTGAACTAAAGGCGTCCCTCGGAGCATGTAACAAGTCGGCACCAGGTGGTGATCGCATCATGTACGAAATGATAAAGCATCTGCATCCCGAAACACTAAAAACACTCTTGTTCACTTATAACACCATGTGGGCGGCTGGTAAGATACCATCCTCATGGAAAGAATCCATTCTCATCCCCATACTTAAACAAGGGAAAGATCCATCACTAGCCAGCAGTTATAGGCCAATCGCTTTAACAAGCTGCCTGTGCAAGTTGTATGAAAAAATGGTTAACCGGCGTTTAATAAGTTTCTTAGAATGCAACAAATTACTAGACCCCCTTCAGTGCGGCTTTAGGGACAGCAAGTCAACGATTGATCACCTTGTTCGAATTGAGGCTAACATCAGAGATGCCTTCGTACATAAACAATTTTTTCTGTCGGTATTCTTAGATCTAGACAAAGCGTATGACACGACATGGCGTTATGGTATTCTTCAGGACCTTTCTGCAATGGGTATTCGTGGCAACATGCTGAACACAATCGAAAGCTACCTCACTAACCGCACCTTTCGTGTGAGGGTTGGTCCAGCCTTGTCCAGGACGTTCACCCAGGAGACTGGTGTTCCGCAAGGCGGTGTGCTTAGTTGTACGTTGTTTATTGTGAAGATGAACTCCCTCAACACAGTCCTTCCACCCGCCATGTTCTATTCTGTATATGTAGATGACGTGCAAATAGGTTTCAAGTCGTGCAATCTTGCTATCTGCGAACGACATGTTCAACTTTGCCTAAATAGAGTTGCTAAATGGGCGGACCAAAATGGATTTAGGCTGAGCCCACAGAAAAGCACATGCGTTCTCTTCACAAACAAGAGAGGGTTAGTACCGCACCCTACAATTGAGGTCTGCGGAAGTACAATACCAGTAGTCTCTGAGCACAAATTTCTCGGCATCATTCTTGACACAAAACTCACGTTCATTCCTCACTTGAAACACTTGAAAGCGAAGTGTCTGAAGACGATGAACATACTAAAGCTTCTTGCACACACAACATGGGGAAGTGACAGAAAATGTCTGATGAATCTGTACAAAAGCCTTATTTTGTCGCGTTTAGATTACGGTGCTATTGTTTACAATTCTGCCACACCGACTGCCCTCAAGATGTTAGACCCTGTTCACCATCTCGGTATCCGCCTAGCGACCGGTGCCTTTAGAACAAGTCCAGTACAGAGCCTATATGCAGAATCAAATGAGTGGTCACTCCAGCTACAAAGGGCATACACCAGTTTCACATACTTCCTGAAAGTCAGCTCCATGTCAGAACACCCCTGCTACTCTATCATAAATGACATATCATCGCTTACATTTTTCCACAACCGACCCACTGTTAGGGAGCCGTTCTCACTGCGTGTGAGAAGCCTTGCTGAAGAAATGAATGTCCCACTTTTAGAACATCGTTTAATGCCACCAGCAAAACTTCTACCACCATGGCAGTGGCAACTAGTCGACTGTGACACATCGTTTATGGAAATCTCGAAGCATGCTCCAGAGGTACACATTCAAATGTACTTTCGAGAACTTCAGGCTAAATACTCATGTGCGGAATACTACACGGATGCATCAAAGTCATATACTCTGAATCGGATGTTCTCCACACCGAAACGAGTATATTTACGGCTGAGGCATACGCTGTACTATCGGCCATTAAACATATAAAACACACAAATGTACAGAAAGCCGTTATATTTACCGATTCTTTAAGTGTTGTAAAATCTCTTTTGCACTTTTTCAAAAGCAAAAATCCGGTCTTGAATGAGCTCTATTCCTTCTTGTGTTCGGTGCTTATATCTAAGCAGCATGTAACATTATGTTGGGTACCTGGCCATAGAGGCATCAAGGGAAACATGGCTGCAGACCAAACCGCAGTATCGGCGGCAACAAAACCTACAAATCCTTTAGGAGCCGTACCAGCGTTAGACATGAAATATTTCCTCCGCAAAAAACTTAGAGGCTACTGGCAACGCCTGTGGGACAGTCAAACGTTGAATAAGCTCCACGCCATAAAGCCCCAGCTCACAAACTGGCCGCCATTAAGCAAAGTACGGCGTACTGAGGTCATTTTTTGTCGCCTTAGAATAGGTCATACGTACGGCACACACTCTTTTTTGTTGACCCGCAGTGAAGCGCCTATTTGCGATAAATGCGACAAGCCCCTAACGGTATTGCATGTCTTGATAGAATGCCATGAACTGGAAGCTCTAAGAAAGAAACACTTCCCTGCGCTTCACACACAACACATTCCCCTTCACCCACAAATGTTCCTTGGCATAGAACCCTTTTTCAATACGAAACAAGTATTAGAGTATATACGTGACACTGGACTGTTGCAATTTATCTGGCGATCGGATTCGTAGCACAGCCTCTTTTTAGAGACTAGTGCTGTGATATAGAACTTGTATAGCAGACGCCTCCTGACCCTTGAACCCAAGGGTGCCGGAGACAGACTGCTTCTGATAATCCGACACTAGCGTTTTTATTACATTGTCGTACCTTTTTTATATGTTTTATATGTTTCACCATGATCTTATTGTATATACACAACGTGCATTTAACGAAGGTTTTAAGGCCACTTTACAGCCACTCTACATCGACCACCAGAAAATCATCCTCCAACTAACAGCTCATTATGCCTTGTATGGCGCTCTTTGGCCAGCACTGGCCCTTGCGCCACTAACCTCCATTAATCATCATCTCTCTCTGTCTCTCTCTCACACAAGACAGCAGAGGCACGCGTCGGGAGGCAGCGCCGGGAGAGAGAGAGAGAGAGAGGCACGCGCCGGGAGGGACGCGCCGAGGCGAACGCCGAGGGCGAGCGCGTGCCTCCCAGCACGCGGGTTACGCCTGACGCCTGACGCGTGACAAGGTTGCACTAAGAGGAGCTTCGCCCCTAAAACTTGCATCGCTCTTAACGAAATGTATCAAGACATGTAGCGTACCGCGCAGCTGGAAAAGTGCTAATATAATCCTTATACACAAGAAAGGTGACATAAAGGACTTAAAGAATTACAGACCAATCAGCCTACTCCCAGTAATATACAAGCTATTTACAAAGGTAATTTCTACGAGGATAAGAGAAACACTCGGCTTTAACCAACCGAGAGAACAAGCTGTTTTTAGGAAATGTTACTCGACAATGGACCACAGCCACGCTATCAACCTAGTAATTGAGAAGTACGCGGAATGTAACAAACCTCTTTATATGGCGTTTATCGACTGCGAGAAAGCATTTGACTCCATAGAAATACAAGCAGTTCTAGAAGCTCTACGTCGACGAGGGGTACCTGGCGTATACGTGAAAACCATAAACAACATATACAAAGATTGCACAGACACACTACTCCTACATGAGAAAAGCAGAGAAATCCCGATCGGGAGAGGTGTGAGACAGGGAAATACGATATCCCCGATGCTATTCACTGCATGCTTAGAGGAAGTCTTTAAACGTCTAGACTGCGAAGAAAAGGGCATTCGAATAGACGCAGAATATCTAAACAATTTAAGATTTGCAGACGACATTGTGCTCTTTAGCAATGATGGTGACGAATTACAAAACATGATTGATGACCCAAACAGGGAAAGCATTAAAATTGGATTAAAAATGAATAGGCAAAAGACCAAAGTTATGCTCAATAGCTTAGCTAAGGAACAGGTATTTAAAATAAACAATGAACCCTTACAGTGTGTAAACGAATATGTTTATCTGGGACAGTTAATATCAGTAACTCCTACCAAGGAAAACGAAATTCTCCGTAGAATAAGGCTGGGCTGGAGCGCATTCGGAAGGCATTACGAAATCATGACCGGAAACTTGCCGCTCTCATTAAAGCGAAAAGTATTCAATCACTGCATTCTCCCAGTACTAACGTACGGTGCAGAAACATGGAGAATAACGAAAAAACTAGAGATGAAACTAAGGAGCAGGCAACGTGCAATGGAAGGAAAAATGATAGGGGTAACGCTAAGAGATAAAAAACGAGCGGTATGGATAAGAGAACAGACAGGAGTAGCCGATATTATCTTATCAATTAAAAGAAAGAAGTGGACCTGGGCAGGACATGTCATGAGGAGAAGGATAATAGGTGGACAGTAAGAGTGACGGAATGAATACCACGAAAGGGAAAACGCAACAGAGGTAGGCAAAAGGTTAGATGGAGCGATGACATTAAAAAAAAGTTTGCGGGCATAAGGTGGAACCAACTCGCTCAGGATAGGGTGGATTGGAAATCGTTGGGAGAGGCCTTCGTCCTGCAGTGGACCTAAACAGGCTGATGAGGATGATGATGATGACAACACGGCAAGAATCAGTGACAGTTCTTGAACGCAGGCCAGCTTGTTCGAGCTCTATTCCAAAAACGTCTTCTTCAAAAAACCCCGCTGTGCATGTGTCCCACTAATGGGAATGCGCTAAAACACTCATCGTATTTGTCTTCTTCACCGAATGCACGGGTCATGGCCTTTCCCTAAAAGAGCATTGCCCCGATGCTAATCTAAAGATATAGCTACGTGGGAGCCGGAGTCTGGCGCACTTTCACTCGCCGACATACGGCTTCATGCGCACTACATGCGCAAGTTCAGAACGGTGCTGCTGGAGTCTCGTAGAATGAAGACTGTCGGGGAAGAACTCGCAGGTGACGTCGCTAATGCGGCGCAATACACGATAAGGTCCAAAGTATTTGCTCAATGGCTTCTCAGACAATCCATGTTTCCGTATGGGTCGTGGAAAAAACAGCGCGAACACAAGGACGATGAAAAAGGGAACATACACCCCACCATGGTGTCATGTAAGTCATGCCGCTCATGATATTCATGTAATGATTTTTATGTTGTGACCTGACATTTATGTTCGGCGTGCAGTCATGTTGTAGCATACCAATTTTAGCACACATCCCATCAACGGAACGGCCGGAACAGCACCAAAACCATGGCATGTAAATCATGCAACTCATGTCATGCATATCATGATTTTTATGTTACGACCTTCCCTTTCTGTTGATCATGCAGTCATATTGTGGCACAATGATTTTCGTACACATCGCATTAACGAAACGGCCAGGAGAGCACAAAGTCGTTGGCGGCTAGATAGATAGATAGATAGATAGATAGATAGATAGATAGATAGATAGATAGATAGATAGATAGATAGATAGATAGATAGATACGCTCAAAGTTGCCAAAGTTCGCTAAGGAATGCTTCGCATTTAAAAATAAAGGTAATCTGAGTACCTGTCTTCAAGAAGACTAATCTAAGCGAAGCAACCAAGTCGGTGGCGCCAGGGACGTCACTTGTTGAGGGAAGAGCAGGCGATTTCCTGTTGTATTTAAAACAAAACTCCCAATGCACTGCTGGTTGCAGCACAATATTTGGGTCACACGTTCACAAATCCCTCAAAGACTGATTGGCTCCGTTTGCTCAGCGTGTTCAAAAAAGGGCTGCAGGTTCCCTTTCATACTGAGTTTAAAGCCAGCACGTAAGCACGGCCCGAAAAATAGTCTCATCCTGTAAGTGTGAAGCATGTGTGTCAGAAGATTTCTACATGCAGAGTGTGGGAATGCATCCAAAATAACTGACGAATGAGCAATATGTGTAGGTAACATTGATGAGTGACATAATATTGTAGCAGTGGTAGCATGAGCAGGTGCGTCAAGTTTCCTGGAGAGACGGCCCGAACACAACTATGTATTGTAAATCAAAGAGACATGCACACAGCGCCTTTAACGCAGGACGGCTCTACCTTTTCCTCGCTGGGCACCTGGCGGGAACGTGCAAGCTTCCGCGGACCTCACTGACCTTCGTGTGTATGTACATAGATACATGTACATAGAATCCTTGGAATGTCAGATTGTATGCGCATATATACCAGATAAAGTGGATCGGGCGGCGGGGGGAGGGCGACGACTGCCTTCGTAGCTCAGCTGTGGAGCATCGGACGCGTTATCCGAAGGTCGTGGGTTCGGTCGCCACCGAAGGCATGGTTTGTCTTTTTGCCCACGATAATTCCTTGGTACTTACTCCACAATTATTATACTATAGTTTAGAATTTCGATAAATTCCCCTGTGCTTTCCTAGGGTTCATAGTTTCATTGTTCAATATATATATATATATATTGAAAGAACTTGCAGGAAGCACACATTGAAAAGGAAGATATTTTACTAACGTTTCGGCCGTGGCACGGCCGAAACGTTAGTAAAATATCTTCCTCTTCAATGTGTGCTTCCTGCAAGTTCTTTCAATATAGAAAATACCCGGACCCATCGAATTTTTCCTTCAAGCTATATATATATATATATATATATATATATATATATATATATATATATATATATTGTAATGAAGAAGACGATAAGGAGGGCCAGCAAGCAAGCCGCAGCGTTGTCGATGGTCTCGTGCCTCGAGCTAGCGCTTGCCCGTATTTTGGCTGCTTGACGCTTGCCGATTGTCGGAGCTCGCCTTGACGGTCCTAGACGTCCAGACGTCAATAAACCACGTCTCATTTGGTGGAGGTGCGTGGGTTCCCAGTACCAATCTGGAACTTCGCTCCCGGACGCTTCAACCTGTTCCTGCCCCCAGCGTCATCATGGCTGACGCCAACCCTGCTCAGCCTGGACCTTCGGCAATCCATGTCACCTGCGGCGCCGTCCACCGTCAGCGGGACCCGCCAATCTTCAACGGCTCAGGTGACTCGGATGTTGAAGACTGGCTAACTGTGTACGAACGAGTAAGAGAGCATAACAAATGGGACGATCCAATGAAGTTGAGTCACGTCGCGTTTTACCTCGCCGATGTCGCTCAACTGTGGTATAACAACCATGCGACCACTATTCCAACTTGGCCTGTGTTTAAGACTTCCATTGCGGATGTCTTTGGCCGGCCTACGGCGCGCAAGCTTCGCGCAGAGCAGACCTTGCGTCAACGTGCACAGCAACCCGGAGAGAACTTCACGAGCTACGTCGAGGATGTGCTCAACCTGTGCAGCCGTGTGAGCTCCGCGATGACTGAGGACGAGAAGATCAGGCACATTCTGAAAGGCATCGAGGACGACGCCTTTCAGATGCTTCTCGCAAAAATCCCGCCACCGTGGACTCCCTCATCTCATTATGTCAGAGCTTTGACGAGTTGCGTAAGCAGCGCGCAATCGCTCGCCAAGCCCTCACAATTCCTGGTGCGCATTCTACTTTGTCAAGTTTGCAGCCAGCCCCCCACACCGCCGATCAACAACCGCTGTTATCCACAATCCAGGAGTTTATCCGTGAGGAGGTAGCACGTCAGCTCTCCTTACTACCTCTCACGCACGCGCCTACACCGTCTTTGGCTCCGGAACTTCAACAGGTCATTCGCGCCCATGTTGCCGAAAGCCTCCCGCCTATGCCACAGCCACCACCTGTCACGGCCCCTCTAACCTACGCTTCTGTGGCTGCTCGCCCACCTCAACAGCCTGCGTCGTATTTCCGACCCGTGGTTTCGACCCACACCGCCCCGACGACGGTGCGCGCTGCGACGCCCACTTACGCGAGGCCTCCGGCTCCATTCTTCCGACGCCAGGACTCGTGGCGGACGTCCGACAACAAGCCGATCTGCTACGCCTGTGGTGTCGCTGGGCACGTCGCCCGCTACTGTCGCCGGTATCCTCCTAGCCCGTACGACACATATGCCGAGCCTGTTCCTCCGCCCTTCCGTACGCCACCAAGGTACACCACGGATGATCATCCGCCCTACTCAAACCGCCGCTCTCCATCCCCTCGACGACGCTCGCTATCACCGGTGCGTCGCTGTCCAACTACGGAAGAGGGAAACTGATTGCTGCAGTTCCGGAGGCAAGAGCTGCACGCGACCCGAACTGTCAAAGGCCTCCATCTCTTTCGCCGCAAAACGTCATCGATGTGAACATTGAAGGAACTGCCGCAATAGCGCTTATTGACACAGGGGCCGCCGTTTATGTAATTTGTCAAAACCTCTGCCGTAGGATAAAGAAATTGACGATGTCGGTTCCAGGACTAGTGCTCCGCACCGCAAGCTCGCAGTGCATTTCTCCTTCTGCCGTGTGCACCGCGCGTGTCGTTATCCAAGACGTACTTTACGTGATAGAGTTCTATGTGCTGCCGTCATGCTCCCACGACATTATTCTCGGATGGGACTTTCTCTCACGTCATCATGCCGTCATAGACTGTTCTCGGGCGGAAGTGGCTCTTACGCCGCTGCAGGACTCCATTTCGGCTGACCCTGTTCTCGACCCTCGCAAACTTGTGGTTGCTGAAGACACAGATATACCGCCGAAAACGTGGACCCTCGTCCCTGTCTCCTGCCCCGCCGGCCCAGAAGGAATGGTTTTGTTTGCCCCTTCGGATGTCTTTCTCCGTCGCCGTGGTCTACGACTGCCGTTTGCAGTACTTACCATGGAGTCTGGTACTGCGACGATGATGATTTCCAACACATCCTCGATGCCTATTACCCTGCTCCGTGGTGAGTGCTTGGGCCATATACAAGATGTCGAGTTCCTACATTCCCTGGATTTCACTGAGGACCAACCCTGCCTTCAACTAAATGCTATGACATCACCCGTTTCAAAATCTCCAGCTCCTGACGGTTTTTGCCCCTCTGTCGCCGCCGATCTACCGCCCACGCATCGCGACGAACTCATCTCCCTTCTGCGAGAGTTCCGCTCGTCCTTCGATTGCGCCCAGTCACCTTTAGGCCGTACAACGAGTGTTGCGCACCACATCGACACCGGCTCTCATGCTCCCTTACGCCAGCGCCCTTACCGAGTATCGGCGGAAGAACGGCGTATCATCAACGAACAAGTCGATGACATGCTTACACGCGGCGTCATTTAGCCGTCGCAGAGCCCCTGGTCATCGCCTGTTGTACTTGCGCAAAAAGGATGAATCCATCAGATTTTGTGTTGACTATCGCCGCCTCAACAAGATAACTCGGAAGGATGTGTACCCGTTGCCACGCATCGACGACGCTCTCGACTGCCTGCAAGGAGCAGAATACTTCTCCTCTTTGGATTTGCGGTCGGGTTACTGGCAAGTCCCGATGGCTGAACCTGATCGCCCGAAGACTGCCTTCATTACTCCCGATGGACTGTACGAGTTTAAGGTGATGCTGTTCGGATTGTGTAACGCGCCAGCTACATTCGAACGGATGATGGACAACATTCTTCGCGGCTACAAATGGAACACCTGCCTCTGTTACCTTGGTGACATCGTAGTCCTTTCTCGAGATTTTCCCACTCACCTTGTGCGCCTACGTGCTATTCTGAAGTGCCTCACATCTGCCGGACTTCAACTTAACGTAAAGAAGTGTCATTTTGGTGCGCGCCAGCTGACGATACTAGGACACGTCGTCTGCAAAGACGGCGTCCTCCCGGACCCCGCGAAACTGCGTGCTGTTGCCGAGTATCCCAAGCCCACCTCCTTGAAGGCGCTTCGAAGTTTCATTGGGTTGTGTTCTTACTTCCGTCGATTCGTCCGCGACTTTGCTACCATCATCGCACCTCTTACGAATCTTCTCACCGCCTCTAACGGCCTGCTTGCATGGTCAACCGAGTGCGAATGCATCTTTTACGATGCTAAGGCGCTTGCTAACGTCGCCTCCTATACTCCGTCACTTTGATCCCAATGCGCCTACGGAGGTCCACACTGATGCCAGCGGCGTCGGCCTTGGTGCTGTCTTGGCTCAGCGGAAGCCAGGCTACGAGGAATACGTTGTGGCTTATGCGAGTCGAACCCTCAAGAAAGCCGAGTCCAATTACTCTGTTACCGAGAAAGAGTGCCTCGCCATAATTTGGGCGTTGGCGAAGTTTCGCCCGTATCTTTATGGTCGCCCCTTTGACGTTGTCACAGATCACCATGCTCCGTGTTGGCTCTCGTCGCTGAAAGACCCATCAGGGCGCCTCGGTTGCTGGGCGCTCCGTCTGCAAGAGTACGACATTCGTGTTATATACCGGTCAGGCCGTAAACACTCCGACGCCGATGCACTGTCCCGCTCACCACTAGCGTCCGACACGGCTTCACCGTCAGGTTCTTCCCTCTCTCCAATTGACTTTGTGGACATGTCATCCGAGCAACGCAAGGATCCATGGGTTTGCCAACTCCTTGACGTTCTGGCTAACCCATCCCTTCGTACCGCTTCTAGAACTATCCGTCGTAATGCTTCCCATTTCGTCGTTCGAGATGATCTCCTTTACCGCCGAAATTACGCACCTGATGGCCGGAAGTGGCTGCTTGTGATACCACACCACATGCGCAAGGATATCTGCGCCGCTTTCCACAACGACCCGCAAAGCGCTCATGCCGGCGTTCTAAAGACCTACAACCGCCTTCGTCAACGCTACTACTGGCGCGGCATGTATGCCTTTGTGTGCAAGTATATCCGCGCTTGCATTGAGTGTCAACGGCGCAAAACTCCACCTGAACACCCAACTGGCACACTCCAGCCTCTCCCGTGCCCTGGCCGTCCATTCGACCGAGTTGGAATCGACTTATACGGCCCGCTTCCCTCGAGTGCATCTGGAAACAGGTGGATAATTGTTCGCGTGGACCATCTCACACGTTACGCTGAGACCGCAGCGTTGCCCACAGCTACTGCGAGAGAAGTTGCATTTTTCATCCTACGCAACTTTGTCCTGCGCCATGGTGCTCCTAGGGAACTTTTGAGCGACAGGGGACGCGTCTTTCTCTCTGATGCTATTCAAGCATTGCTTGTTCAGTGCAACATTATTCACCGCACGACGAGCGCATATCACCCGCAAACGAATGGTTTGACAGAACGCTTCAATCGCACTCTTGGTGACATGCTGACAATGTACACTGCGTCCGACCAGACCAACTGGGACACCGTCCTCCCATTCGTGACGTACGCGTACAACACTGCTACGCAAGCGACCACCGGATTCTCACCGTTCTTTCTTTTGTACGGACGCGAGCCATCATGTACACTGGACACTGTGCTGCCTTACACACCTGACTCCAGTGAATACACACCAATTTCTGACGTTCTCTAGTACGCGGAAGATTGTCGACAGTTGGCTCGTTCGATGACAACAGATGCACAAGGCCGCCAGAAGCTTCGACTCGATTGTGACCGCTCCCTCTCCACTTTCCCAACGGGAGCCCTCGTTTGGCTTTGGGTCCCCCCGAGTACGCCTGGACTTTCGTCAAAATTCCTCGCACGATATCACGGTCCCTACCGCATTCTCACTCAGACGTCTCAAGTCAATTACGAAGTTGAGCCCTTGACTCCATCGCAGGATTTACGTCGTCGTGGACGAGAAATTGTCCACGTCAGCCGCCTCAAACCTTATTATGACTCCGCCATACTATCAACGCCTTAAGTAGGCAGGATGGCTACGCTCGTCGCCGGGGGTCATTGTAATGAAGAAGACGATAAGGAGGGCCAGCAAGCAAGCCGCAGCGTTGTCGATGGTCTCGTGCCTCGAGCTAGCGCTTGCCCGTATTTTGGCTGCTTGACGCTTGCCGATTGTCGGAGCTCGCCTTGACGGTCCTAGACGTCCAGACGTCAATAAACCACGTCTCATTATATATATATATATATATATATATATATTGTTACGGTTGAAGGTGAAGCTCAGGTTTATTTGCAGGAGAGCGCGGAGCGCTAGGTAGTTGGTAGAGCCGAAGCAAGATGGCGTCCAACCGCTCGACAAGATATCGTTCGTCCTCGTCGTCTTCCACCCTTGCCTGGCTCATACCTTGATTGCCCGTCTGATACCGTAGCACTCCCCGGCTCACAGACGAAGCCCGCGGGGCAAGTCCAAATCACCGGAAAACAGCAGGGTGGAACCGCTTGAGACGCGCGACGTGTGTAAGCTGCGTTCGGCTGGAACGACGACCAGCTGACGTTAAACGGGCCACCACGTACGTTAAGTCGCTCAACCGATCGACAATCACGAAAGGTCCAGTATACTGGGGCAAAAACTTTTGGCATAATCCACGTTTACGCTGTGGGGTCCACACCCATACCAAGTCCCCTTTGCTGTACAAGATAGGCTGGTGTCGGCTGTCATAGCGCTCCTTAGATCGGTGTTGTGACGCCACGGCACGAATTCGAGCGATTCGACGTGCTTCCTCTGCAAGGCACAGCGTCTTGGCAACCGAGTACTCGCTGTGGGAGCCAAACGGCAGTATTGTATCAATACTCCTTAGCGGTAGATGTGCGTACAGCAGATAAAAAGGACTCTAATCCGTCGTCTCATGCTTTGCGGTATTATACGCATATGTGATGAATGGCAGCACGTCATCCCAGTCTTTGTGGTCGGAGGAAACATACATTGCCAGCATGTTGGTAAGAGTCCTGTTCGTACGCTCTACAAGGCCGTTGGTTTGAGGGTGGTAAGGTGTTGAATGCCGGAACTTCGAGCCGCAGAGACGAAGTAATTCTTCAACGGCGTCCGCAACAAACTGACGACCACGATCACTAATTATCACAGGGGGGAGCCGTGCCTGAGGATAACAAACCGCAGCAAGAATGTGGCAACGCATGTAGCTGTTGAAGATGGTATGGCCGCAGTTTCTGCATAACGGGTCAGGTGGTCTACACATACGACAACCCATCGATTGTCGTTAGAAGCTCGTGGAAATGGCCCCAAGAGATCAATGCCTACTTGTTCAAACGGCAGACAGGGTGGTGGCAGAGGCTGGAGAAGACCCGGTGGAGTAGTCGTAGGGCGCTTATGGCGTTGGAATTTCTCGCAACCGCTGACGTACTGCTTGATAGTGTCTCGCATTTTGGGCCAGTAAAAACGCTCCTGCGTTCGGTTCAGTGTTCTTATGATGCCTAGATGGCCAGAGGTTGCGTCATCGTGCATGGCACTGAGTACGTCTGGTCGCAGACTCTGCGGAACCACCAGGAGAAAGCGTGCGCCTTTACCCGAATAATTCGTCTTGTAAAGGAGGCCATCTCGTGCACAAAATCGACCGGTGGCTTGAGGACGCAGCGCAGCAGTAAAAAGGGGCTCCAGGCTAACATCACTGGCTTGTTCATCCCTGAATCTCGTGGAGTCCGGGAATGTGGCCGAAATATAAGCAAAACAGTCATCGAAGTTGTCTTCGTCACACTCCGTAGTCGGTAGAGGAAGGCGGGAAAGGCAGTCGGCATCTGCGTGACGACGACCGGACTTGTAAGAAATGACGATGTCGTACTTCTGAAGTCGGAGAGCCCAACGTGCCAGTCGACCACTCGGATCACGGAGGTTCACCAACCAGCACGGGCGCCCGTAGCGTAAACGGGCGCCCGTAGACGTAAGACCGAAATTCGTGAACCGCGAAAACTGCTGCCAAGCATTCTTGTTCCGTGACGGTGTAATTGCGTTCCGCCTTACTCAGAGATCGACTGGCATAAGCCACAACGTGCTCAGATCCGTGATGACGCTGTACTAACACAGCTCCGACGCCAATTCCACTGGCATCAGCATGCACTTCTGTAGGCGAGGAAGCATCGAAGTGGCGTAATATAGGTCCCGATGTCAGTTGAAACTTTAGTTGGCGGAACGCCTCGTCGCAAGCCGACGTCCAGTTGAAAGGAACATCCTTATGGAGAAGGCATGTCAGGGGGTACACCACATCGGCGAATCTTGGTACGAAGCGACGAAAATACGAGCATAAGCCCAAGAAACTCCGCAGCTCCCGCAGTGACTTCGGTGGTTCGAAAGAACTTACTGCTTCAATCTTCCGTAGATCAGGCCTCACACCATTTCTGTCGACTAGATGTCCAAGTAACAACGTTTCAGTCTCTCCAAAGCGACATTTCTTGGAGTTTATTTATTTATTTTTTTATTTATTGAAAATACCTCAATGACCCTGTACACAGGGTTTTACATGAGGGGTTGGATAAACAAACAAGTTAGTTCATATTTACAAAGTGTGACTCGACGGAATTCTCGAAATGAGTATGATTGACGTGAAGGACGATGTCCGAGGGAAGATTGTTCCAGTCGATGGCGGTCTTGACAAAAAATGATTGCAGATGCGTGGTGGTGCGGGCACGGGGAGGGTACACCGCTTTAACATGGCTAGTGCGTTGAGAGATGCGATGAGCTGGGTTGATGGGAGAACAGTTACGCAGAACATGAAAAAACTTATGATAGAGTGAAAGCCTTGCGATTTTGCGGCGCATCTGAAGACTGGGCAGGCCTGCTTTTTTTCTTTAGGTTAGTTACACTAGTAGTGTAAGAATAATCAGAATAAATAAATCTAACGGCGCGGTTTTGTATTGATTCTATTAGTTCGGTTAGAAAGCGTTCAGGGGGATCCCAGATGGAACAAGCATACTCTAATTTGGGTCGGATTAGTGTTTTATAAGCTAGTAATTTCACCAGAGGAGATGCATGCCTTAGATTTCGCGTAAGATAGCCTAAAGTTTGGTTAGCGGCATTAGTAATATTGGTTATGTGAGTGGTCCAAGTGAGGGTCGTCACAGAGAGTAATACCTAGGTACTTCGCATTAGGTTCAGAGGAGATGAGGCTGCCGTTAAGGGAATATTTGAACGCCGGGTAGTCGTGCCGTCTATTAAATGAAACCAAGGATGTTTTGTTAGTATTCACCAGCATTAACCAATCACTGCACCATTTATCTAATTTTAGTAAGTCGCTTTGGAGCGCTAGGTTATCGGTGACGTTATTGATCGGGCGATAAATGACGCAGTCGTCTGCGAACAGGCGTATTTTTGATGAAATATTACTGGGCAGGTCGTTGATATAAATAAGGAAAAGGAGTGGACCCAATACAGTGCCTTGTGGCACTCCGGATAAGACAGGAGATGAAGTCGATGATGAATGATTGGCATGCACGAATTGCTGTCGGTTAGTGAGGAAGTCCTTAATCCAATCGTAAACAAGGGGATGTAGGTTAAGTCGCGAAAGTTTTAATAGCAAGCGTACCAGACCAGCCTTCTCGACACAATCAAGGACGAGGCTAAGACGTCGGTTATGCTGATCCAAAGTGCTTCCAAAAATCACATCATCCAGATAGCAAAGAAAAATTTCCGATTTCATTCCAGGGAGAATGGTGTCCATAAATCGTTCGAACGTCGCCGGCGTATTACAGAGACCAAAGGGCATGACATTGATCTCATAGAGGCCATCAGGTGTCACGAAGGCTGTTTTCTCTTTGTCGTCTGGGTGCATTGGTACCTGCCAATAACCTGATCTCAAATCCAGTGAGGTGAAGTAAGCGGCAGAATGGAGGCAGTCGATAACATCGTCGATCGGAGGAAGCGGATACACATCCTTTTTGGTGACAGCGTTTAGTTTTCTGTAATCGACACAGAACCGCCATGATCCATCCTTTTTCTTCACCAGGATCACTGGTGCTGCCCAGGGACTCGAGGACTCCTGAATGACGCCTTTATGTAGCATGTCCTTGACCTGTTCAGCGATAACTGTTCTCTCTGCTGAAGACACGCGGTAAGGCTTTTGGCGAATGGGGTGTGCCGAGCCGGTGTCTATTCGGTGATGAGCACGAGAACGAGGAAGTGAAGCCTGCTTGTCGCCTTGTGCGAAATCGAACACAGACACATGCGCCAGAAGAACTCGCGTAAGAGCTCGGCGCTCATCTGAGGGAAGAGACTTATTTATCATTCGTAGGACGTGCTCTTCAGAAATAGCTGGGTTGGCGTTGTAGGTTCGACACTGCGCTTCGTCGCTGAAAGCCATAATGGCGCTGTAGGTCATTTCCTCAAACGTGGCGAGTTTCATACCGCGCGGGAGAACAACAGGGGCCGATGAACATATGAGAGCCCACAGATTCGTGGCACCATTCACTACACTCACGACAAAACGCGGTATGAGTACATCCTTCTTGGCGCAACTAGGAGCAAGTGGTAAAACTTCTGCATCAAATGAACAATGGTCGGTAGTAGTGGCATTCATTTTGTGGTAGCGCTGACGAACAAACAAGGACAAAAGAAGACACAGGTATACTGGACTAGCGCCCGTCCAGTATATTTGTGTCTTCTTTTGTCCTTGTTTGTTCGTCAGCGCTACCACAAAATGAATGCCAGACCCAACCAACTAGCCCACCTTACCGCCTTGACGGTAGTAGTGGCTTTGACACAGACACGCGAGAATGAACAAGGCGGTATCAACAGATCATCGGAAACAACGGAGTACTTTTTGTCTTTCGGAGGTGTGTCTGCAAGGGCGGCAAGGAGTGCACTATTCAGACTTATTTCACCCGTACCGCAATTGACAGAAGCGCCACAATCCTTAAGAAAATCAATACCCAGAATGAAATCATGAGTGCAACGTGGTAATACCAAAAATTCTGTTTTAAAGTCTTCCCCGCAGAACAAAACACTTGCAACACAAATTCCGAGAGGAATAAGGCACTCTCCACTGACACCACGAAAGGTCACACTGTCATTCCACGGGAACATAACTTTCCGTCCCAATCTGTCTTTGAACGTGGCACTCATGACGGACACGGTAGCACCAGTATCTACTAAAGCACTTGTAGGTATACTATCGACAAAGACAAGCACTTTGTTTTTCACCATCACCAGAGGAATATTTCGCAGATATCGAGGCTGTCCGGCGACCTCACTTCCATTGGCCGCGTCGGCTAATTTCCCGACGGCGGTGGTGACGTAAGGCGTCGCCGTGGTGATGGCGAACGGCGTTGTCGACTGGTTGGTGGCGTCAGGCTGCGATCTGAAGCTGGTGAGGCGCTTCTGTTGTGTTGTCCGAAATGATTTCTGTGTGCTGAGCCCGTGGAACGGGCAGCTCCAAAGCCAGATTGCCAGTCGTTATAGACGTCACGATCGAAATTAGCCCAACTTGGTTGTTGACCGTATCTTGTCTGTCGGCGTCTGCGACAGAATCGAGAGATGTGGCTCGTGGCTCCACATCTATAACAAAGGGGCGGTGTGCGACTCGTGTTGTAGACTTCGCGGTCAAATGTCGGTTGTTGTGGATAATAGCGAACACGGCTTTCGGATTGCCGATGCGTGGTAACGGGTCCATAAGAGCGCTCGTCCTGCGTCACTTCATCGGGAAAATTACGTTGGTGCTGCGGCCGCTGATCGGCAGGACAACTTGGAACTCCTGGCCTGGCAGATAACGCGGATACAGCGGACGCAGGTTGATGGTAATGGTCGGGACGACCCAGCTGTTCGATACCCGCTGCTCCTTTGGTGTGTCGTTCGAGTTCTTCGCAGACTATCTGCCTTATGGTGGTCGCAAGATCAAACTGATAGCCGGAGCTGTCGTCAACGCTTGCAACTGTGGTAACATTGGCTAACCTCCCGAATTCTGGCGTAATACGGCGCAGCTTCAATGTTTCAAGCGTTCGGCAGTGCTTGATGAGGTCGGTGACAGAGTTGAGACTCTCTTTTCCAATCAGGTAGCTATACACGTCTTCAGGGATCCCTTTTAGAAGGGGCCCAACTTTATCTTCTTCCGACATAAGAGGGTTTACCGTTTTGAACAGCTTCAAGACCGCCTCTATGTACGTTGTACAGGTCTCACCTGGGACTTGTGCACGCTGAAGTAACGTCTGCTCCGCCTGTTTCCTCTTCGCGATGGAATCGCCGAAGCACTCTGTAATGCCTGCGACAAAGCGGTCCCACGTTGTTAGTGTGTCCTCGTGGTTCTCGAACCACAGAAGTGCGGTATCCGTGAGAAAGAGAACGACGTTCTCTAACTGAGCCGACTGGTTCCATCCGTTGTACTTGCTCACACGCTTGTAATGTGTGAGCCATTGCTCGACGTCCTCACCAGATTTTCCCGAAAAAGATCGTGGTTACATCGTGTGCATCCGGGCACCGGTTGACCGCACCGGAGAGGACAAGGTTGACGGGTCGTTGCCGTGATGAGACATCTCCAGTGGCGACAGTCGAGCGAGGCGTCGGCTTCGTCGTAGGATTCCTGGTAACAACTGCGTCTTCTCGGTCAGCGTACCCAGCACCTCCACCACAAAACTGTTACGGTTGAAGGTGAAGCTCAGGTTTATTTGCAGGAGAGCGTGGAGCGCTAGGTAGTTGGTAGAGCCGAAGCAAGATGGTTTCCAACCGCTCGACAACATATCGTCCTCGTCTACCTAAGGGCGACACAGAGCGGTTGATCTCATAGTTCACTGGTGAGACCTTGCGTAGAATCTTGCAGGGCCCTTCCATGACACAACTCAGTTGGCCGTTGTTAGGATGCCACGGTGTCTCGAAAAGGACAAGATCGCCAACTTGAAACTCAATCGGAAGAAATTTTTCATCATAGATGACTTTGTTCTTGTTGTGGTAGGCGATAGAATTGTTAACCGCAGCTTTTCGTGCTTGTTCAACAGTTTCTTTTCGTTGTTCCAGTATAGTTGGGTAAGATGGAATTCCATACATGAGGAAGGAAGGTGCGTAACCGGTAACTTCGTGGGGCGTTCTATTGTATTCGTCTATTACATCCGAGAGCAGCTTAGTCCAACACTTTTGTGGCTCGTCATTGATCTTGCATTTAAGTCTGGTTACAATGGTCTGGTTTGTCCGCTCGTTCATGCCATTGCATTGCGGATGATAAGTGGAGGTGAAGAGTTGGTGTATTCGGTTATGCTTTAAGAACTGTTTAAATTTTCCAGCAGTGAACCCTGTTCCACGATCTGAAAGGAACTTCCGTGGTTTTCCGGCAGCAAAAATGGTCTTTAAGCATGAGATGTAGGCATCGCTGTTTTCACTTTTATGAGCGAACGCCCACACGTAGCGAGTAGCATGGTCAATAACCAAGTGGATAAATTTTTTTGATGAGCCATATCCTGCAAATCCTCCAATGGTGTCCATCGCAAAGAGATCAAAAGGTTCTTCAGCTGGAGGTAGTGATTCCAGTGTCCCATACTTCCTTGTTTTCGTTTTCTTGCATCTCTGACAAGTGTCGCAATGACGAATGTAGGCAGAAACATCGGCTACCATATCCGACCAATAGTATGGCGGAGACAGGAGTGATAGTGTCTTCTTCACTCCGACATGCCCGAAATGTTGATGTGCGTTCTTAAGAATCGTTGGGCGTAGTTCATGGGGCACATATATCTTCCTTAGTCCTTTTCTTTTGACGATGACTATGTTGTTGTCCAGTGAATACGTTCCTTTTGGGCGCTCATTGCTGAATCGTTGAAGTTCGTCGTGTGACAGAAGTTGAACTATTGGGGCTCTGGAAAGTGCATCTGCTTCGACGTTGCTTACACCCTTTTGATGTTTGATGTTTACTTCATGCATAGACAGTTTTAGAGACCAGCGGAATAGGCGACCTTGAGGATTCTTAATATTCTTCAACCACTGGAGTGCTGCGTGATCCGTTACAACAGTGAATGGCTTTCCATGAAGGTAGCAATGCCATTTATCAATGGCATCTATAATGGCAAGACATTCTCTTTCTGTAATAGCATAATTCACCTCGTGCTTGAGTAGTTTGCGGGAATAATAGGCAATGGGATGTTCTTTGCCTTTGTCGTCAGGCTGTTTCAGCACTGCACCAATGCCTTCGCCAGATGCGTCACAGTACACAGTACACGGTCTCGAAGGATCGTATATACGAAGCACTGGTTCTTCAGTTGTCCGATCCTTCAATTCCCGAAAGGCTTGCTCGCATGCTTCTGTCCACGTCCACTTGCTACCTTTGAACAGCAGTTTTGTGAGTGGAAGAGCGATATCGCTGAAATGAGGGATGTACTGACGGTAAGTGTTTACAGTGCCCAGGAAACGCTGGAGGTCTTTCTCTCGTTTAGGTGTCGGAAATTTATGTATTGCAGCCACGTTACTTTGTTTAGGTGTCACTATTCCTTGTGAAATCTTGTGGCCCAAGTATTCAATGCTAGATCATGCAAATTGGCACTTTTTTCGTTTGAATTTTACGTTCTCAGCCTTAAGAGCTTTCAATAGTGCCTCGAGGTGTCGTATATGATCGTCAAATGTCTCGGAGTATACGACCACATCGTCGAAGTAATTGTTCACATTAGTAAGCTGATGTTTGGCTATTAGAGATTTCATGGCTCTTTCAAGTGTAGCCGGAGCGTTCTTTAACCCGAACGGCATTACCAACCACTCATAATGACCGTTAGTCGTGACGAACGCAGTTTTCTGAACGTCGTCGGGATGCATTCGGACATGCCAGTATCCCGACGTTACATCCAACGTAGTGAAAAACTCCGCCTTTCCCAAGTGGTCAAGGATATCATCTATACGTGGAATCGGTTGGTAGTCCGGTACCGTTATGGCATTAAGTTTGCGGTAGTCAATACACAAACGAGTACGTTTACACAAACGAGTACACAAACGAGTACGAGTACAATACACAAACGAGTACACAAACGAGTACGAGTACAATACACAAACGAGTACACAAACGAGTACGGCGTTCGTGGTGTTCACTGCTCTTCTTGTGTCCGTGTCCTGCACGCCTCTTCTTTTGATTATGGAATGTTACCAACTCGCTCAACTTTCTGTCCTTTTGAACGAGTACGTCCTTCGCCTTTTTTTTCCGCAAGGATCACAGGTGCAGCGTACGGCGACAGCGAAGGTCTTACAACACCTTGCTTAATGCGGGCGTCAACTTGTTTGTTAATCTCCGCTTTGTCTGCCTGTGAACATCTGTATGGAGCTCGATGGATAGGGACAGCATTCGTAAGTGTGATCCTATGCTGCTCAGTAGTGATGCATCCAATATCTGACTGGGATTTAGAGAATATATCGTCATATTTGTTTAGAAGAGAGTTGAGCACCGCAGATTCATGCTCTGACAAGTTTTCCGAAGTCAGGGTCCTCATCTGCGGGGCTTTAATGGTTTTCTTTTCGTTATGATTCGGTAGGTTCAAATTTTCAGGCCCTTGGGTCACTGACTTGCTTTCCATATTTACAGAAAGATTGAAGTACGAAGCGCTGTCTAGGCCAAGAATTAATTGCGTTCTCATGCCTCGCAGAACGTGGGCATAAACTTTCTTTGTGACATTCCCAATTTGCAACTGAATGTTTACGCTACCCAAAGTTCGAATGCTTGAAGTAACTTGCTGTACCGTGATGCTGGAGTCTCTCATCAACTGAAGTTTGAGCTGCTTGTACATATCCTCATTGATACAAGTAATGGTTGCTCCTGTATCAAGAATTGCAGTTACTGGTCTTCCGTTGACGAGAGCACTGAAGTGTATTAATGAAACTCTGGGTCGCCCTCCTCGTTTTCCGATGCAGTCTCAATAGCGGACACGTTGCCACGGCGCGGACATTCGTTGTGCCAATGAAACTGTTGTCGGAAACCTGCAGCTGAGCAAGATCTACATTCGCTTTGCGGAGCTCGCGGCCGAGAAGTTAATGTTGGCTGCTGCGGTCTGCTGAAGAGACGTGGAGCTCTTGATGTAATACTAACATTACGAGCAAAGGAAACTCCTCTCACCCGTCTTAAGGATGTCTCGACCCGTTGAGCAGCGGCGAGCCACTCTGACGACGTTTGGAAAGACAGCCCGGCGAGCGCCAGTTCCACATCAGGAGGAACACCGTCGGTCAGTCCAGAAATGATGTGGCACTCTTTAAGGTCGGCCAAAGAGCCCAGTCGCTTTTTTTCTTCGTAGTATTCCTTGATGGTCTGCCCTCCTTTCAGCCGGTAGTGAATGAAGAGACGGAAGGCATCTCCGTCAGTCGTAGCAAAGCGGTTTTGCATGGCGCGCTTTATACCGTCCCATGTCTCGACGTTGCTGAAAATCTCTGTCAGGTACCACTTGAACGATTCCCCTTCGATGTATTCGCTGAAGTGACTGACCCGCTCGCGGTGTGTCCACGATGCCTCGGACGCCTTCATGTCGAAAAGTTGAAGCCACTTGTCGATGGGGACGTCTTCTGGTGTTCCTTGGTACTTCGGTATGTTGAGCGGAGGCTTTGGCCTAGCCATGGCAGGTTGATGAGGTCGATCCTGCCGACTTGTGTGACGCTATAACACAGAGACGGGCCGTGACTCAGATGCCATGCATGTATTCTAATGCACGCGCACTTCCTCTTCCTCGGCTTCCCCTACCATCGCCTTGTTCGTGCGTCACACACACACACACACACACACACACACACACACACACACACACACACACACACACACACACACACATATATATATATATATATATATATATATATATATATATATATATATATATATATATATATATATATATATATATGATGCAGGCAGCAGGTCAGAGGAAGCAGGCCTCCCAGGAAAATTCATTTTGCGTGTTTCTCTATTGCACGTTGCAGGAAATGAGCTCTTCCTGTAAAGCGCGCAATGTCTTCGACAGATTCGTTCCTCAAAACGCAACTGCAGAACAGCTTTATAGGAAATAATGACGCCATTTTGTTTTCTTAGCAGTAACACACACGGTTTAATAGGTTGCATCGACAACCTGGACCAGTGCACACCAACTGAGTTCTACATCGGCCCAACCGCGGTTCTACAATGAAAGCATTGCCGCGATGGCGGTTTCAGCTTGTCATATGGTCCAAGTAGGTTTGTATTCATCAGCTGCACTGATCCTGGACACTGCAACTAGTTTTTGATGACTGAACGTGGACTAGTTGCGCGTTTTGTAGAGGCTGCATGCTCAAAGGAGTTAGCCATTAGAAGTGTGTTGTTTAAGGAGTACGTATAGTATAGCAGTTTTTAAATGTGAAACAGGGTAAAACTCGGAGACTCTCAGATTGATCCTACGCATGTGGACCTGCTGGTTATATGAAGTTCTTTTTAGGAGTAGGTTTGTGCGCTGCTCCAAAATCTTGTTCTTTATCTTTCTTGGTTTCCAAATGATTCTTGCCAGTCTGAAAGTCGTTTGTCAGAGATTTGCATAGATGTGCGTAATACAGTGCTTATGTGAGTGAGAATATTGCTTTTTTTCGTCGTCCCAACACTGTCTGCAGTGTATTCAACTTCGACTCCAGTGTATTCGCACGTGTGCATGTAGCTTCATTATGAAGCTGAGGCTGCTTCGATGTAACGTTGCTCGCTGTGACTGCATTTTGATGTTGCTTTTGTTATATTTGATGCGGTACTTTTTTAAAGGTCACTTTGGTCAATATTCATTGTCAGTTGATTGGCGCTTTTGGCTGTCTTTTTAAAGCCTCCCTCGTTATATCAGCTGATGTCGTAGGCAAATTTTCACTTTCATATTTGAGTCATACTTGAGTTTTTTATATTCATAGATTTCATGTGGTAAAGATACTGCATAACATGATTGAAAGCGGCTATCACACCCTCATCCATTGTTCTGTCTGTGCTCATATAACAGGATGCGCTGCTCTCATGCTGAAAAGCGCATAGTCGTTTGGCTGTTGATTATTGTGTGACTACTAGTGCCCTTTCTGTAGGCTTTGCCTCTGTAAGTTTTGCCTTGGCCTTCGACATTAGCGGTATGGAAACCTTTCGAGGAGTGCTCAGCGTAAGTGGTACAGCATTTTCTTTAAACTCCAACCCAACCCAATGCAATCCTTTATTTCGAATTCATCTTTGGAACATAAATGCTCGGACAGGAGCAAAAAAGCCGCTATTACAGCGGCTTCACAACGGCCCCTGCCCGTACAATTATTTGGCAGCAGACAGACGATAGTATATACAAAAACCATGAGTGCATTGGTACACAAAATCATTATAAAGCCATGGCTAAGCGCACTCTAAGATTCGCTTCAAATATATACAGCGTTGAAAAATATAAAACATAGCCAATATTTTTTTACATATATACACCAAATTACACTTGACTTTCTTGCCGGCACTATACACAGTTTTTATAGACACAATCATGAACCCATGTAACACGTAACACGCTACATGTTTCCAGGCATATAAGAATACGTAAAAACAACTTTCAAATATAAGAAAACTGAAAAATGTTTCATACCTAAGGAACAAACAAAAACTACAAGCAGAAAATACGACATACATCATTCACATGCAGCTGCACGGCTAAGGAAATACTCCTTCAGAGTTTGACGCGAAGCATTTCTAAAATCAATGTTTACCATTTCGAGATGATCAAGTAACACTGAGATTCGGGATGCTAGCCTGTCTTTTCCATGATTAGTTCGTCAAAACGGCACGGCCCAACTTGCTCGTTTCGAATGTTGTAGTTGAGATGCTGAGTTTTATTTAAATTACAAAGATCAATAAAAGCACTGTGACCCTGTTTTACGCTTTCTTTGTATTTCATAGCAAGATTAAACTCATAATTATAATGAAACAGGAGAACATTAAGCTCAGAGAATAGTGGACCTGTATGGCTGCCGTAAGCGACACCAGCAACATGGCGCAATACTTCTTTCTGCAAAAGAAATAATGTCTGAACATTTTCGCGTGACGTTGTTCCCCATACAAGGTTACAATAATTTGCGTGAGAAATGAATATAGTATTATAAAGCAGTAACCGTATCTTCAGCGGGAGGACATCTCGAAACTTACAAAGGGCGCCGCATGCCTTCGCCATAGTTGTTGCAACCCGTTCTATGTGTTTGTCCCACAGTAAGTGCTGATCAAAAATGACTCCCAATATTTTTCACGTCCGCAGTGACATCAATTCGTTCTGTTCGATATTATATGTTTAGGTCACGGTTTACTTGTTTTTGGGCGGGGGCAAAAATAACATCTATTGTTTTTTGGAATTAATCTGCAAAGAATTTACCTTCCTCCATAAATGTATTTTATCAAGGACTGCATTAGCTTGCTGTGATAAAGTATCAGCGCTACACGACTGGAAGAAAAAGCTGGTGTCATCTGCGTATATTATATAGTGTGGTAAGTGGCTAATGTTTGTTAAATCATTTATATAGATGTTAAACGGTATAGGCCCTAATATGCTGCCCTGGGGAACACCGGCTTTTAAATTCAGAGGGTCTGAGTATTCTCCTGAGATGCTTACGCATTGTTTTTGTGCATTAGGTAAGACCTGAGAAGTTCGAGCGGTAATCCACGGAATCCATAATGCTCAAGTTTTTTTAATAATGTAAGATGATTGATACTGTCAAATGCCTTGGAAAAATCAATAAATATGCCTAATGTTAATTTTTCTTCTTCCAATCCGTTCAAAATAAGGTCCTTCTGTGTTAATAGGGCTAATTCAGTCGATCGGCCTCTTCGGAAACCAAATTAGTACGGAGACAACAAATGATATTTTTCACAAAAAGACATGACCCTTTTGCAAATATAATCATTTCCAAGCTTTTTGAAATGACGGGGAGCACTGACACTGGCCGACAGTTTGATAGGTTATTTCGGTCACCTGATTTGAACAGAGCAGTTATCTTTGCCTGTTACATTTTTACCGGAAAAACACCAGTAGATAAGCAAATGTTTGAAGATGTGGATCAGAGCGCGTACTAATATGTCTATTGCAAATATAATTGGCTTAATCTGGAGACCGTCTATGTCACGTGCCTTACTGTTCTTTAAGGATATAAAAGGGGAGTAAACCTCATCAGGCATCGTGGGCTAAAAGAAGGCTGTATTTCCATTAGATGCTGCCATAAAATTGAGAGCACCTGTATCATGAACGCTAATCATATAATTTGTAAAATGTTCATTCAAACGGTTTGCTAATTCTGCACCCTTTAACTGCTTCCCATTTTCTGTAACCTCAAGTTCTACTTGACCTTAGTCGCGATTTAGGAGCTTATTCAGTGCACGCCAGACGATGTCTCCTTTGGAATGCGCATCACTGAATTTTTCCATATACGATTTTTTAGTATCCCGAGGAAACTTAGTTACAAAGTTACGGTATTTTTTAAAAGCAGAAAGATCATCCGGCCTCCTTGAGTGCAAAAATTTGCCATATAATTTGTTTTTTGTTATATAGCTTGATCTTGTAAGCGAGCTTATTTTATCAAAGACCAAAAATAATTTAGGAAACCAAGCCATTGGGTTGACAGCTTCGGTTTTCTGAATGATGACTAGATCAAGACGCTTTGCAGTGCTTAGTTTTTCGCTTGCTGCCCTTGACAAGAGAGGCGTGTGAGCGCCGTCCACCATGTAGACGTTTGCTTTTGTTGACTTGTCGCTGTATATCTCTGCTGCTATCATGCCGGGAACAGGAAGCTCCTGGTGGTTAAGTCCCCGCAAGACTTCCCCTACCTTCTGGAGGTGCATATCCTTGAAATATATCCGATACACTTGGAGAGGTATCTGCTCCTGTGTCCACTTTGAAGGTGACAGGCAACCCGTTGATGCCCACAGCAACCGTGCACTTGTCGTCGCAGCTGGATGTGACGCCTCCGAGAAATCTGTCGTTGACACGGACAATCTCGCGGACTGATGCTCGTCCTTTGCAGACGCGGGGAAAATGTCGTTACTGTCGGCACTTGTTGCACAGAACGGACGACACTGCTAAGGAAACACGCGGCTTCTCAACTTGTTTTGAAGGCACTTTGCGATTTACATGCAGTACAGTGTGTCTACTAGCCAGGCCGACTCTATCCATCTTTCCTTCGTCGTTTCCGTACAGCGTAGCAGCACCTTGTTTTTTGCTACGTCAGACTGTCCCGTCATTCTGGCGTCCTTTTCGAGGGTCAGGTCCGCGTCCACCTGCATTCTTTCTGACAGCTTGCGGTCTCTGATGCCCACAACTTTGCGTTTCCGTATCATCTCGTCATGTAATTCTCCGAATTCGTATTCTCCAAGTTTCGTACAACATCGCCAGTCGGTGTAGCTCTGTGACGAACTCTTCACCTCCTTCCTGTTCTCTTCTGAAGAACGTCGCTTTGTCGTACACGATATTCTAGTGATCTACGAAGAGATTCTCGAACGACTTCAGGACATCGTTGTAGCTGTTCTTCTGTTCTGTCGACTTTAATGATGGTCTCCTGCCGTGTTGCCCATAAGGTAGGCTAGTGCGTAGACTTGTTACAACTGAGCGTTTCGAAGCGACGCTGAAGTTACACAATTGCTGAAGTTACACAATTTCTCCATTTTAATGGGACACGGCAAATGTTTTTTGTAGGGCGATTTTGAATCGTTGCACTGCGTGAGGCATCCGCCAAGAATCCATCATGTATAAAAATGGCCTGTAAAAAGAAAATGTTCGGGGCCGTGCATAAGCTTATTGTTTAGGCAAAAACTGCGTTCTTTCCCACTTTTACGAGTTTCGTACGCGGTCGCACCAGCACGTCAGGGGCCGAATTCACAAAACTTCTCTTTCGTAAGTGCTTTTTGCCATTGGTCGGGAAGCGTCTCTAATGATACGTCCAGCAGCGGCATTGGCTGAAATTTTCTCTTAAGAGCTTTTTTGTCGTAAGTTGTTTTCGTGAATACGGGCCCAGTTTCCTAACGCTCACTTTGGCAGCTCGTGATTTGGCCGCGCCTGCGCTGTAGTAAGCGGCCATCGTTGCGGTGTCCGGAACCACAAAACGTTGTGGGACCTTTAAGCTTCCGCTTAAGAATGATAACATAGTGTAGTGCTGATAACATAAAAAATTAGGCCTATAATTAATGTTCCATTTAAAAGATCACTTGTTGTGCATACTGCGATTTTTACAGGAAACAAATAATGAAATGTGACTTAACAGGACTTTTTGAGGGCCTAGTTGGTGCATACTGACGAAAATTCTTTAGCGCAGGCAAAAAACGGAGCACACGAGAGAGGCACACAAGGGATAGACACAAGGGCACACAAGAGAGAGAGGCACACAAGAAAGGGAAAAAATTGCTTAGCGCAGGCAAACAATTCCCAGACCACTCGAACTAGCATGCAATCCTGACGTTCGTAGCATTTGCCTACGACACGGCTACGCAACACACCACTGGCGTTTCTCCATTCTTCCTCGTTCATGGCCGGCCACCAAGTTTTACTCTAGACGTTTCATTGCCATAGGCTTCTGTACCCTCAGCAGCTCCTTTCTCCAAAGAATTTCTCTCCCGGCTTGCGGACTCCCGTCGGCGAAACCGCATTAATACCGGCATTTCCCAGGAGGTTCGCACGTCCCGCTACGACTCCTGTCATTGTGCTGTGCCTTTTTCTCCTGGCGATGAGGTCCTTCTTTGGAATCCCATGTGTGCTTCAGGCTTATGTGAAAAATTAACCAGTCGTTTTATTGGATCTTACACAGTCATTGAACAGACATCACTGATCTATTACCGCGTCTCGCACCTTACGCCTCCATGTGACCACCGCTGCTTCACCGCTTCAGTATTACCATTGGTCTGTGTGAAGCTTATGCTCCTCTGCGTACTGTAATACCGACGTACAGGTGCGAGAAGGGAGCAACGTTTTCTCTTCACCTCAACCATGTAGTTTTGTATGCATTCTGAAATAAAGGCCACGACTCAGACGGCCACCGTGTCCATGCCAAGGTAGGCACAGGCGTCGAGGCTACGATGGTGTGACACGTTTCGTGCGCTGCTGGATCCAACATGCGGCTTACTTGGTCCGAACAACGATACGTTTCGTATGCTCGGGAAACCCGAGGCCCATGTTCACGGTACGAAAACTCGCGACTACATGCAGCCTACGTCAGCCGCTAACCTCCGCACTGCACTAAGCTGTGACTCTTGGTGTGTTCATCCTCATCGACATGCAAGAGTGGACAGGACGAAACGCTTTCTCGCGAATTAACGGTTTATGGTTCGTACGTAAACGTACATAGAACGGGCGCATGTATGTCAGTACCCAATCCAGAGCCAAACTTGAATTGAATTGAGTTTATTTCTCCTGTTTACAAGAGAAAGGAAGCAGAAGCTAAAGGCCATGCGGCCAGACTAGGGTTTCGGCCCCTGCAACAGCTCGGCACGCAGGCCGTACGTAGCACACAAATCAGTACAAAATGTGCTGTACAGATTCAACTGAAATAGTCGGAAAAGATAATAAAACGACATGTTTACACACAAGAAAGTAGAAAGATGCGACAGTCGCTAAAGGAAACGTCATGTCTACAGAAAAACTTTGAAAAATTCCACATAATTCAATCAAAGAACGTTTTCCCTGAGACATCTAAAACCTAGATTTGAGACAGAGGAATTGACAATATATAGGACACTTTCGTCGAAAAAACTCCATATTTTGTGAAATGAGAAATGGTTTAAACGAATCATTTGAAACTTCCATGACTTCGTCGTGAAATTCGCGTAGTCCATTAAGTAGTGAAGGTGCTTGATAGCTCTGTAGCTGTTTCCCGTAATTCGTTCTTATTTTCGGTGTTCTCAGATGATGTCGAAAGCTGTAGCGCCGATTTGTGGGTACATTCATAACTTAACATCTTCTGTTTTATTTGATGTGTAGCGTCAACTTGTAGTAGTACACTTGGTTTGCTTTTGACATAGCGTACTTTATAAAAATACGCTTCGTCCTGAAATTTTGTAGAGGTCCACGATAAGCATCAAATTCACGTAGGACTCTTTTTTTTTTGCAGTGCTATCAACTTGTTATATTTTTTGGGTGTTCTAGTGCCCCAAATTAATATACAGTAGGCTAATCGGGAGTAGACTAGTGCATAGTACAATGCGATTTTCAACCAAGGAGGAACAAGGTTACTCAGTCTATGTTGCCACCAGCTCATCGAAAGCCCCCGAAGATTGATTGATTGTGGTTGGGAAAGGACGCTAATTTCTGCAGCCCATGTAGAGAGCACGGCTAAGCGTCCGTGGGGGTGGGGGAAAGGGAGTGAAAGAGATAGAGAGAAAGGCCGTAGTGGAGGGCTCCGGAAATTTAGACCACCTGGGGTTCTTTAACGTGCACTGACAACGCACAGTACACGGGCCTCTGGCATTTTCGCCTCCATCGAAAATGCGACCGCCGCGGCCGGGATCGAACCCGCGTTTTTTGGGTGGCAGCCAAGTACCGTAACCACTACACCACCGCGGCGGACAGCCCCCGAAGACGCCGCCGCTTGCTATGTAGGAGAAAGGCACCACACATGCCTGCCATACAAAAAAGCGGCGAAGCGTCGCTGGACCGCGCGTGCCACCGCACCTTGTGCTGAAGAAACTTGCAGCTCACGGACGCTCGGAGGATTGCCGGCGCGAGACGGAAGCATTTGAGAGAGTTAGTCCACGAGTTGCGAGTGCAGAGACTGGAGACCATTTTCGCTCGTTGTCGAACGTTTTGAGTTGACGGGCACAAGTTCGCCCTAAATAAATATTTTTTATAGCAACAGGCTCGTATCTGTTGGTGACATTTCTGGTGGAGGTTCTGGGTAATGATTCCAAGCCCTGCAGCGGCCAGGGAGCCCCCATACCCCCGACGAGAGGAGCCAGGGGAACTAACTCCTGTTCACCAAAGCACAAGCCGCCGTATAAAAGGTGAGCCCCCCGAGTTTGGTTCGCTCTTTGGTTCACCAAGACCGGCAGCGGGCGCAAGCTCAGGCACTACTCGGATGGCCACTCAAACGTCACCCTCTCATATTGTCGTTGACTGACCGCGGACACCGGAGCCCTTTCCTGGCGACACCTACGAGGATGCCGAGGATTGGCTTGATGGCTTCGAGCGCGTCGCCGGAATCAACGGATGGGACGAGGCCAAAAAACTTCAATATGTGTACTTCGCTCTGCAAGAGTGCGCGCGTACATGGTTTGAGAACCACGAAGCGTCCATGCTGACGTGGGATGACTTCCGACGGGAGCTACTGGCTACCTACCCGAGCAGGGACCGCAGAGAGAAGGCAGAGAACGCACTGTAGACAAGGAACCAACGCAACCATGTACATCGAAGACATGTCCCGGGTTTTTTGCCGAGCCGATCCAAACATGGCCTAAGAGAAGAAGTTGAGGCTGCTGATGCACGGAGCAAAGGACGAACTTTTCGCGGGGGCCTTGTCCGTAACTCGCCCCGCACTGTGGCAGACTTCAGGTCGGTGGTTACGCTAATGGAAAAGGCACTGCAGCAGTGTGCACGACTGTACAATCGGGGCGCAGGTGTCTCATCCGTTGACGTCGTATCGCCAAGGCTTCTCACCAACATCGACGTCCTGTGAGAAATGGTGAGGGTTGTTGTAAGTGTTCAGAAAATGCAGCTTACTCAGTGTCCTCCTACAGCCTTCACTTGAGGATGTTGTACGTGAAGAAGTCCAGGAAGTGGTTCGTGAACCACAGCCTCAGGTACTTCCCGAAGTACGGCCAGCGCCCCAACCGCAGTTGTCCTACGCGCAAGTTGTACGGCAGTACCTCGGACGCCCCAGTTATGCCCACACCGCCGTTACGCCTCAGACATTTTCTTGCAGTACGCCGCCACCCGTGCAGGAAGCGAGGCCCCGTCAAAGTGATGTATCGCGCACTGCAGACCGGACACCCCTGTGCTACCATTGCGGAGAGGCAGGCCATCTTTACCGTGCATGCCGGTATCGCCGAGTGGGACTGCGTGTCTTCCCAGTGAATGAACCCTGCCCTAGAAATGGAGAGCGCCCGTATGAAATTGCAGAGTTCCTATCATCGCGTCAAGCGTTCACTCTTGATATAGCACAACCAGCTTCTGCGACAGTGGACCGCGTCCTTCATGCAGTCGACATTGACCGAGAGCTCTCATCTGCGCGGAAAGATCAGATCGTGGGTCTGATAAAAGAATTTGCCGAGAGGCCTCCAGAACCCCAGCAACGGGAGTCGCGGTCGACAGCACCAACGCGCTATAGGTCACCGAGTCCGCGTCCATCGTCGACTTCCCCGAGGCGCCGCTCACCAAGTCCGTAACGGAAAAACTAGAACCGGCGACCTGTGGAGGCAGCCGCTGATTCCTGTAAAACTGAAGACCCTCCATCGCTGAACCGACCACACAGCAATAGTGACGCAGCGACGAGCAAATTAAGAAACAGTGATGTCACTTCAGAATTGCAAGTTACCATCGACGACTTCCGAGTTACTGCATTGATAGACACTGGTGCAGACTGCTCAGTACTCAGTAACGTGCTGACTAAGAAGTTAAGGAATGTGCTGACCCACTGGAACGGACCTCAGATACGCACGGCCGGAGGACATTTAGCCTGGTAAGAATGTGCACTGCAAGAATTAGGGTGAAAGTCTTCATGTGCGTGAACAGCTTTATTGTTCTGCCCAAGTGTTCCCGTTAGCTCATCATAGGCATGGACTTCCTGCAAGCAAACCATGCAATTATCGACTTGAAAGAATCTCGCGTATCCTTCTCTACACAAAATGCCGTTGCCTTGTGCCAGATGGATCGCTCGACCCCTTCAGCTCTCCGTATTGTGGACGAAGGCGTGATTGTGCCGCCACGTTCCAGCGTAACGGTTCTCGTGAAAAGTGATATTTTTCGTGACATTGAAGGACTCGCTGATGGAAATATCGGGTTGCTACTCGAAAAGGGATTATGTGTAGCAAGAGGCCTGCTCCACCTTCGTGGTGGATGTGCGGAAGTCCTGTTTACTTTAGCAATGAAGTACAGCATGGGGCGAAGGGAAGAGCTGTAGCATCCCTTCATGATTATGTGCAAGTTACGGATGTTAGAACTCTTGATATACCACAACCAGCTTCTGCGACAGTGGACCGCGTCCTTCAGGCAGTCGAAATTGACCGAGAGCTCTCATCTGCGCAGAAAGATCAGATTGTGGGTCTGATAAAAGAATTTGCCGAGTGCTTCTCCACTTCATCGAAGGTCCGGCGAACTCGCCTCGTAAAGCACCGGATCGAGGTCGACGAAATTGTTAGACCTGTGCATCAGCATCCATATCGAGTGGCCCCACAAGAAAGAGAAGCAATAAGAAAACAGGTACAGGCGATGCTGAAGGACGACGTAATACAGCCACCAAACAGCCCCTGGGCATCGCCGGGAGTACTGGTAAAGAAGGACTACACCTTACGGTTTTGCGTTGATTATAGGAAACTCAACCTAGTCACGAAGCGGGACATTTATCCGCTCCCACGGATCGACGACACCTTGGGTAAATTACGGAACGCCAACTTCTTCTCGTCTTTAGATTTGAAAAGCGGATACTGGCAGATAGAAGTGGATGAACGAGACCGGGAGAAGACGGCATTTGTGACACTAGATGGTCTTTATGAGTTTAAAGTGCTCCCTTTTGGTTTGTGTTCAGCGCCCGCTACCTTCCAACGGTTGATGGACAATGTCCTCTCTGGACTAAAATGGCAGTCGTGTCTCGTGTACCTGGACGATGTAGTGGTTTTCTCCACTACCTTCGAACAGTACGTACAGCGACTGCGAGCAGCACTGGATGCCATTCGCGCTGCAGCATTGACCATCAAACCAGGGAAATGCCACTTCGGATTTCGCGAGCTTCGGTTCCTCGGGCACATTGTTAGTGCTGACGGCGTCCGTCTGGATCCTGAAATGATCACGGCAGTGGAAAACTTTCCGGAGCCGACAGACAAGAAGGCCGTGAGACGCTTCCTGGGACTGTGCGTATTACAGACGCAAAAACTTCAAAAATCCCTGAGCCACTGACGCGACTTACAAAAGAAGGTGTACCATTCATGTGGCGAAAAGAGTAAGAAGACGCCTTTTCTGAGCTACGACGCCGCTTCCAATCTCCTCCTATACTTGCTCATTTCGATGAAGACGCCGAAACAGATATTCATACAGATGCGAGTAACGTTGTTCTCGGCGCTATCCTTCTTCAGTGGCAGAATAGAGAAAAAAGAGTGATCTCTTATGCAAGCCGCACTCTGGCCAAAGCTGAGGTAAATTACACAGCTACCGAAAAAGAATGTCTCGCAGTTATTTGGGCATTCAGCAAGTTCCGACCATATTTGTATGGCCGACCGTTTCGCGCAATTAGCGACCATCATTCATTGTGTTGGTTAGCAAACCTGAAAAATCCTTCTGGACGACTTTCTAGGTGGAGCCTGCGTCTGCAGGGTTATGACATTACAGCCGTCTACAAGTCCGGCCCCAAGCACGAGGACGCTGATTGCCTCTCGCATGCGCCTCTACAATCTTCAGCTGGTGACCATGAACAAGATTTCCCCTTCCTTGGAGCTGTGAACGTGTCGGAAATGGCTCATTACCAACAAACAGACCCCGAGTTGCTCCTTGTCCTCCAGTATTTGGAAGGACAGCATGTCAAGGTTCCACAAGTTTTTGCCGGTGGACTGTGTTCTTACGTACTCCGGAGCAACGTTCTGTACAAAAGGAACTTTGAACAGACTGGTGAGACGTTCCTCCTTCTTGTGCCCTCATCATCATCATCATAATCATCATCAGCCTGTTTAGGTCCACTGCAGGACGAAGGCCTCTCCCAACGATTTCCACTCCACCCTATCCTCAGCGACTTGGTTCCACTTTATGCCCGCAAACATTTTAATTTCATCGCTCCATCTAACCTTTTGCCTGCCTCTGTTGCGTTTTCCCTCTCTCGGTATCCATTCCGTCGCTCTTACAGTCCATCTGTTATCTTTTCTCCTCATGACATGTCCTGCCCAGGTCCACTTCTTTCTTTTAATTGATAAGATAATATCGGCTACTCCTGTCTGTTCTCTGATCCATTCTGCTCGTTTTTTTATCTCTTAGCGTTACCCCTGTCATTTTTCTTTCCATTGCACGTGGCGCGCTCCTTAGTTTCATCTCTAGCTTTTTCGTTATCCTCCACGTTTCTGCACCGTACGTTAGTATTGGGAGAATGCAGTGATTGAATACTTTTCGCTTTAGTGAGAGCGGTAAGCTTGGTAACGTTGGTCTCGGCGCTATCCTTCTTCATTGGCAGAATAGAGAAAAAAGAGTGATCTCTTATGCAAGCCGCACTCTGGCACGAGCTGAAATCTTGGAGGCGTGCCATGATGAACCATCTGCTGGCCACTTAGGCACTAGTAGGACCTTGGCGAGGATTCGCCAGAAATACCACTGGCCGAAGTTATTAGATTCGGCACAGCGCTATGTCAGGACATGTCGAGGATGTCAAAGACGTAAAATACCACCCCTGATACCCGCAGGTCTGCTGAAACTGATAGAGCCACCGAAAGTGCCATTTGAGGAGGGTGGAATTGATTTGCTTGGGCCGTTTCCCGTTTCATCGTCGGGAAACCGGTGGATCATCCTAGCAACAGACTACATGACCCGGTATGCCGAAACATCGTCTCCCAAAAGGAACAGAAAATGAAGTTGCTCAGTTTTTCGTCAAACAAATAGTATTACGACATGGGGCCCCTAAGAATCTCATAACACAGAAAGGAACAGCTTTTACTTCCTGTTTAATACAATCTGAATGAGACTCACTGTTACAGGACCGTGTTCAAGCTCCCCGGCGCGAAGTCGGCTAGGGGAACGACGGCAGTTTCGGTCGTTCCATACGCAAGCAGGCGCAGTGAAAGGATCGGAGTCGTGGGTTGGAAAACAAAACAACAAAATTTAATCTATAGTGATAGGACAGCGGAAAGAATACAAAGTAAACAACACTTCACTCAACTTACAATTACGCACTTAACCGCGATGAAAGAGCTCGTCAAAATGCTACCGTGCGAAAATAACAAACTAAGAAAAATATCTAACAACCAGTACATAGGGCAATAAGAACAATATAGATGTACAATCTACAAAAGTCATGAAAGTTCAGGCCGAGAGTTGGGGAATAGAACCGGGTGGTGGCATACGTGTTGATGACCGGCAGCGCTGAAGGGTCTACGACGGTCTGGTGCAGCACAGTCTGGTACGGCACAGCGTTGAGGTCGACGGAGTTGCAGCGCTGATGTTACCGGGGAGCTAGTGCTTGATATGGCAAACTCGAGCAGTTTCAACTAACTCGAGCCGAAGTCCCGATGCCTACGTTGCAGACGGTAAGCGCGCATCTCAACTCGGCGAAGCGGCTAAGGTTAGGTGGCCAGCCGGTACAAAGCCACGCTAACAACTTCTAGAGCGACACGATGATCGGCTTTTACGCCATATCCGCCAAGCGACTATAGCCCTGTGCTCCTCAACGCTCCTCGCTTAAATACGCGCATGTTTTCCCTGATTCGCTGTCTAGGGAATCGGGGCGTGTTTGTGAGACAATTGATCCGGAACTTCAATTCTTGCTCCGCCCAAAATATCCCTCTCGCAATTAATGCACTGGAGAGAGCGATGACCAAACCCTTTATCGTGGTCGCAGAGTGGGCATCTTCATTCAACTCGCCTTATTGACAGGTCATTAGTGTCCGAGTCGCGGGGGGCCCTTCTTCGCCAGTCACAACAAAGGTACGCATAGTCGTCCTCTTTGGACCCGGAGGCCGCCGACCACACAATAGCCTATGTCCGCACGCGGCCATACCCCGCTAAACGGTGTCCCGCTGTCTTTCCTTGCATTGCTGGTTTCAAGAATCGCGCTAGGGGCTCGCGTGGGAACGCTCTAAATCGCAGCTTCCCAGCTCAGAAGACCATCTTCTCCTTGTCTTCTCCGAAAAAGGCCGAGAGCTTTTGACGTCTTTGGAGCTGTTGAAGCGCTTCTAAAGTTGTACGTACGGGGGTGCCGTCAACCTTCAGCTATATTCCACCACGAGGCAATGTCATTCCGTGACACTCACGCATACCATCCACAGAAGAACTACATCATACCATCCGCAAACAAACGGCCTGACGGAACGGCTAAACAGAACTCTAACTCATATGATTGCAATGTACGTGGATGTAGAACATCGGATATGGGACAGTATTTTACCATATGCCACATTCGCGTACAATACCGCAGTGCAGGAGACTACCCAGTTCACGCCGTTTCAACTTGTTTACGGTCGGACAGTGACAACAACGCTAGACGCAATGTTACCAGTCAGCAATACCGAAGATAATGACCCCGATGTCACGCATACAGTGAAAGGGCAGTAGAGGCGCGCCAGTTAGAAAGACACCGTATCATACAACAGCAGCGCATCGACGCCGACCGGTATAATCTCAGTCGCAGAGATGTACTGTACAGCGCCGCAGACAGAGTCCGGGTGTTGACGCCTGTGCGTGCACGACGTCTCTCCGAAAAGTTAATGCGGCGCTATTTCGGACCTTACACTATAATTCGCCGGGCACATCCTGTAAATTAAGAAGTAATTCCTGATGGGCAAGTGTGTTCAGCTCGACGCAAGAATATTCCTGAAGTTGTGCATGTAGTACGACTGAAACCTTACTATGAAAGGCACTGAAGAGCATGGCAGAGCTGAAAATTCTCCTGAAAGAAACTCGCAGAATGATCAGTCCTCTTAATTTTAACAACTGCCACCTCTCTCTGCGTATCCGGACGATGCGTTTCAGGAGGGGGATTAATGCCACCAGCTCATCGAAAGTCCCAGAAGAGGCCGCCACTTGCTATGTATGAGAAAGCCACCGCACATGCGTGCCATACAAAAAAAAAAAATTGACGGCAGATCCACGAGGTGAATGATGATGAGATTGGGCGAAGCTCCTGGAAGTAATCATCGGTTAAACCGTGAAATTTCTTCCGTCAATTCGCCCGATAAAATTGACGTGAAACGATTGACAAACCTGTATCGCGATATGGTTTTGAATATAAAACCATTGCTTTAGAAAACACCTGGCGTCTTTCGTTAAGCAGCTGGCGTCTTTTCGTTTTGCTTTAGAAATATCTGGCGTCTTTTAGTTTTGCTTTTAGAAAACATCTGGCGTCTTTCGTTGGTTTATTTCATCAATCAACGGCGTTTTGAACAAAATTTTTATTGTTTAATCACGCACAGGAGAAATCTCACCAGGCACTACCTTGGAGGTAAACAATGGCTGCTAATGGGAATGAGAGACAGAAGAAGTCGGCTTTTAGCTAACACACTTCTACTTCTACTAACGTTTCCTACTGGAACTTGCCAATGGCTGCTAATGGGGAATGAGAGAGAGAAGAATTCGGCTTTTAGTTAACGCGCACGCTGCGAATTTTTTATTGTTCAACAACGCACAGGAGAAATCTCCCACCGGCACCACCTTAGAGGTCAAAGCGTAAGACTGGTTACGCACTACGACTACGACGAGGGACGAACGGGTGCCGCTTTAAGGAGCTTCGCCCCTAAAAAGCGGCGAAGCGACGCTTGACCGCGCGTGCCACCGCGCCTCGTGCTGAAGAAACTTGCAGCTCACGGACGCTCGGATTACCGGTACGAGACGGAAGCGTTTGAGAGAGTGAGTCCACGAGTTGGGAGTGCAGCGGACTAGAGACCACACTCGCTCGTTCTCGAACGATTTGGGTTGACGGACACAAATTCGCCCTAAATAAATATTTTTTATAGCAACAGGCTCGTACCTGTTGGTGACAATATAAGCAGCCAACAGTTTTACTCAATTCTGTTACAGTTTTCTCGACGTGTACGTTCCAGGCCAAATCTTCTTGAAACCAGAGTCCAAGAAATTTTTGACTATTTACCTCCTCTATTACTCTCTCTTCAATAACAATAGTTGAGTTGTAGTTTAGTGGTTTATTATTAGGGTAAATATCATATATTTTGTTTTGGAAATCTTCATTTGTAACTTATTCTGTCTGAACCAGGTAGAGAGTTGCTTCATGTAATTGTTAACTTTTAACTCGAAATATGTTATAGTAGCAGCTTTAAAGAAAATAGTGCCATCGTCTGCATACGTAGCGAATTGCGGAGACTCAGGAATGTCACACAAGTCATTAATATATATTATAAACAAAACAGGTCCAAGAATTGAGCCTTGTAGAACACCAGCGACGATTTCCGCGTAAGATAAAACTTCATTATTTATACTGATATACTGGTTAAGGTTTGTTAAGTAATGACGTAAAAGTTCATCATCATCATCATTTATTAAACCCTTAAGACCTTATACAAGGCATTACATAAGGGGGGGGCGAGCAAATACATATCAAAGGACATGTCATGACATAAATGCAGTGCTTAAAGTATAACAGAGAAGCGGATATACACTGTAAAACATTGAACATAAAGATAAAGCAAATTATGAAAGTGTAAGAACTAATAAACTTTCAAAAAAAAACTTGATTGGAAAGACGAAGCTTTTTTGAAGAACTGGTATGTGTGAAGGTCAGCTAAAAAGAGAAGACAGCAACACTCTGAATTTGACTGGGTCACGCTCCTGAACAATATATTCAGGTAGACTGTTCCACTGTTCAATGGCTGATGGCAAGAAGGATTTGTTAAATGCGCGAGTTGAGCCATGAAGACGTTGTACGCTTTTGGAGTTGAACAGTCGACGGGAGGTGCGAGTTGGAGGGATGAGCAGAGTGCCATGCAGGTGGGAAAAGTGCGTTACCCCGTACGCCATACATTTCTAATTTACTAATAATAAATTGTGGCAAAATGAGTGAAATGCTTTCCTGAGATCTATAAATAGACCTAATGTATACAGTCAATTTTCGATATTTGCTATTATTTCATGCTTAATATTGAGAAGAGCTGCTTCACAGGATTGGTTTTTTTTTGAAAGCCATATATTGCATGTCGCTGATTACGTTACATTTATTACAAATTTCTGTAGTCTAATATGGAAGGCACTCTCAAAAACCTTTGATAAGACAGGTAGGACAGAGATCGGCCGACAATTTGTCATTAAATGCTTATCCCCTCCTTTGTAGTTCGGGCATACTCCTGCTATTTTTAGAAGATCTGGAAATATACCGCTTTCAAACATTCTGTTTATAATATGAACTAAAACAGGTGCGATAATATCCGCAGTATATTTCATTGGAACTGGTTTAATATCATCATGACCGGAAGAGACGTTGTTCTTCACTTTGAGAAGTAGTTGTATAACTTCGGCAGGGTTAGCAGGTGGAAGTATCACCGAGTTCGAGAGTCTAAAGCTGGTTACGATAGGTGTTGTCGTAAGTGCCTCCTAATCAGGATACTGGGCACTAGTAACAGAATATTCGTTCAAAGCAGCTACTGCTTCTATACCTGTCAAGACGCCAGTAGCTGTCTTTATGTTGATGTTAATACTCTGTCTTTTCATGGTACTGAGGTCCCTTACTTCATTGCAATCTTTTCTCTGGTCATTCTTTGTTTTAGCAAATAGTTTTTCGTAGTACTTAATTCTTGCCTGCTTTAGTTCAGCGTTGACCTTATTTCTAAATTTTTTGAAGACAGTGAACAGATCGGCGCTTCGGCATTTTGCAAACAGGTGATACAGTTTGTTTTTTCTTGTTATTGTTAACAAGTGAGCGTTTGGGTATCTTACTGGTCCTTTGATAGTATTGTTTTAACGGGAAGGCTTGGTCGTAACAGATCATCATTTTGCCAAAGAATAACTCCTATGCCGCATTCGGGCCCAGTATTTCAAACCCGCATGACCAATCTGTTGATAGGATCAAGGAACGAAATATTTCCAATGCAGTAGCATGAAAGGTACGCGCGAATGTTTCCTATCTCCCTTCCCCTCGCTTATGAAAGTGAGGAATGAAGCAGAATAAAGACAGATGATCGCTTATCTCAGCAGATAGCAGTCCTGCAACGCAGTCACTTGGATGTATGTTGGCTATGCATATGTCGAGTAATGTTGAAGTTTGTAAAGTAAGCCTGGTGGGTTCGGAAATTACGTTTACACACATGAACGAATTAATTAGATCAGAAAGCTGCTTAGATGATATGTCGTCAGACAACATATTTATATTTACATCACCCATTATAACGCAGGGGGAAGACGATTGACTCATGAAATGTAAAACTTGTTCAAAGAAATTAAAAAATGTTTGTTTCGCAGTCGAGGGCGATATATTAGCAAAACTGGCATATTCTAAGCGTACCATTATACTTTCTACATTGTTCGTTACAAGAGAAAATTCTGGAACTACCTCATGTACAAGGCATTGTTTGACATAGACTGCTACGCCACCTCCTCTGCTCTTTGTCCTTACTAAGCCGTGGTATTCGTAATTCTCACAGTAGTGGGGGGTCATCATTCATGGTGAGCCACGTTTCACAGTACAATAATATGTCAAAATTGTGTATTATTGACACAAACAGGCAATTAAATTTGTCCTCTTTGTTTTTAATACTGCGTACGTTAAGGCAGAAAAATTTAAGTAGTTTGCTGTTGGGAACTAATTCACTAAACGATGGAATATAATAATAAGCACAGTTCATGATACCAGACCAGGTGTGCTAGAGAAAGGCAAGAAGCAAGGCCATGATTCTCACACGGTCATTTTTTTTCAACATCTTCCATGCTGCAACTTCGAACAACTGGCGAGTTTTCATCTTTGCATATGGACACCTTACCGCCAGCCGTCCACACGAAACGCCATCGCAATTCCTTCTTTCTTTCGACGGCAGCACCGAGAAGTCGTTTACCATACCGGGTGAGGTGTTCGTTTACGAACTCCTTTGAGGATGATTGGAATCCCAGTGCTCCTGCGTCTATTTTGGCTTTTTTAGCTTTACTGAGAAAGGCATTCCTCTTGGTTCTGCGGACGAACCGTACAATAATGTTTGCCTAGTCAGGTCTAGCAGTAGGCACTCGGTAGTAGATGTCAATATCGGCTTCCGAGACCACTTCCTTGATCAGTGCCCCCATTTGTGACACTATTGTTACTAGTTCGCCTTCAAGTGGGATGGCCTTTATCTCGACATTGTTTGAACGTTGGTACTGTTCAAGTTCCTCGATTCTGCATAAAAGCTTGGCATTCCCGGCACGAAGATCTTGGTTTATTTTAGCACCTGCTGTATTTCTGCTTTCAGCTCAGCCACTTCTTGAAACTTATCTTTTATACTTCTCAAGTCTGCCCTTAGCTCCCGTCTGAGATCTTCAATAGCCTTAGCCTCCTTAGACATTGCAAAAGCACAGCAAACAAGCAAGCAGGTACCGGAAAACTGACAGGTTCGGCAGCAGTGCACAATTTTTATGACTTATTGACTGAGTAAGAATTTAGTGCTCATCTGCAAAAAGCAGAGGCAATATTTAGGTGTTGCACCGTAGTGCACCGCTTCCGAACTGTGTCAGATGCTCGCTCCATTCTTTTATGTTCTAGCTTTGTCGCACGCCCAGTCTCTGCGCAGTTGCAGACGGGTTATTCCGGCTTCGTGATGACGTCCTCAAGCTTGTAACCACTGTCTCGGACACTGCGCAGTCGCGGAAGGTAGCTCCGTCCACCTGAGGTCCTCTCACTTGCGATGCAGACACCCGTGGCACTCATCATCATCATTGATTGACTGATTTGTGGGGTTTTACGTCCCAAAACCAGTTCTGATTATGAGAGACGCCGCAGTGGATGTCTCCGGAAATTTCGACCACCTGGGGTTCTTTAACGTGCTCTGACATCGCACAGCACACGGGCCTCAACATTTCGCCTCCAACGAAATGCAGCCGCCGCGGCCCGGATTCGATCCCGCGATCTTCGGATCTGCAGCCGAGTGCCGTAACCACTAGACCACCGTGGCGGGGCCATCATCATCATCATCATCACCATCCTGTTTAGGTCCACTGCAGGACGAAGGCCTCTCCAATCCAACCTATCCTGAGCGAGTTGGTTCCACTTTATACCAGCAGACTTTTTAATTTCATCGCTCCATCTAACCTTTTTCCTGCCTCTTTTGCGTTTTTCCTCTCTTGCTATCTATTCCGTCGCTCTTACTGTGGCACTGCAGACGATCAAAGTGGCGGTAGTAGGCGGCGGCGTCTGGTCGCGAGCTGCAAAAAGCACAGCCAATGTTTAGGTGTTGCTCCGTAGTGCACCGCTGCCGAAAGTCAAACGGAAATCAGAGAAGAAGGAGCACGGATGTAACGATAAAAAAAAACCAAACCAATAGTCATGCAGCACAACCGTAGTGTAGCTAATGCGGGCTCCTCTTATGGGATGGGCCTCCGTCAATTCCTGGATTGTAGCTGGTTGACTGCTTCTGTTTCATGCAGCCTCACAACAGACGTAATCCCTTACAAAGCAAAGATAAACGTGACGCTCTTGATTGTTCGTGACTGTTCTGTTAGGCACCCGAAGAGTGACGCAGCATCCTGATCAGACTTGATGCCCTTTCCTCAGTATGCATGCAGAAGTATGTATATTGAGTATGATGTGATTAACACTATATTTTCTTGGCTTCCTGGGTGCGTGTGAAAATGTGTTCGAAGTTTCTGGAAGAAGGCGTGTTAGCGTTGCTGCCTACGTCTACTAATGCATGCTCTGAAGGTCCGTTACGGCCACAGCTTTCTTCCTTTTGCGACAGCTTTCACGCTGCTCATTATCCTTGGTTCTTAGTTTTTAACGATCCTCATAGCCTATAGACGGAGGCTGTGTTCTTGAGCAAGCCATATTTGCAAAGTGTTGGGTTGCAATAAGCGGTCCTTTCGAATCCGCCAATTCGACTTATTATTATTTAAGAATTGTAATTAATTGTTAATAAAAATTGTTAATAATGACGCACATTGTGTTCGTTTGCGCAGGAGGCCACCCGTCCTGAGCGGCGACGTGAAAGGCCGTGGATCATCACCATGGGACACCGACCCATGTACTGCAGTAACAACGACCGAGACGACTGCACTATGAACGAAAGCATTGTAAGTACAGCTAGGAACGCGCCTCCGCGCTAAATAAAAAAAAGTGTCCTCCTCTACTTTCCACTAAGTGCGGCTACATGAGTCGTAATTTAAATGAGCTTCCGTTAATGAAGGGGCTTTTTATGAACTGAGCTCGTCTCGCAGAGAATACGGTCTGCCCGCTACTGTCTTTCGCAGACCAGGCAGGCCTTGGCACAGGCGAACGAAATATGATTTGCTGGCGTAACATTGTCGGAAAAATCGTAAACTATGACTCCACTGAAATCTACGTATACAAGATAACTCCGAGTGCAGTTTGAATGTACGAGAGAGCATAATGTAGTTACGAGGAGGCGATGCTTTCTTTTTTTTTTCAGGGAACGCATTGCATCCTAGCGTTCCTAGCTAACGCTATGCGGCGCGTTAAAGGTAGGGGCGTGCGAATATTAAAATTTTTGCATAGGAATAGGTACCCTCGAACATAGAATCGCATATCGAATACAAATACACAAATTCCTCTTCAGCAGTAATGTTATTTTTACCACACTTACATTAAAAAATGCACCTATAAACTGTCACCCGAAATATGTTAAAATAACCAACTGACTCTTGACTCTACTATTGGCAGAAGATGAGGCAAGTGGTAACATATGCGACACACTGTCATGAAGGAACGTTTGATGTTCCACAATGTCCTGCCGCTGCGATGCATTCCGATGGGATCCTGAGCGAGGATGAGGCTGTGGATGGCAGGGCAGGAGGTTCAGCATCGTTACACCAGCTCCAAAGCCGCCACCGAGCACGTAATTGAAGGGTTGTGAGAATTAACTGTTCAATTAATGGTTTCAGAGCTTTATCGCAAAAGCGCATGTTGGCGGCGACAAGTCGTACCTCTCATTGTGGGTGGTGTACAAAGGCTTAAGCGCATTGGCGTTTCCTGTCTTGGCACCTTCGCTGAAAGAACAGTCATTTTTGGCAAGATGAGTGTATCACATCTCATTTCCTCGGAATATTCCAATCCCCTAGAATATTCGAAAATTTCTAAATCTCATTTTGGTATCCATGAAAACTGAAAATGTCACATTCCACGAATATTCCAAACGCTCGAATACATATGCTCGCGCCCCTGGGCGTAGAGTATGCGCTCCTGCTGCTATGGCTTTTGTTCGCCTCGAACAAAGTCATACCACTTAGAGTCTAGACGTAAAATATGAAAGCAAGACTACATAAAAACGCAGCGAATCATTTCAGATTTATTCAGTAGCTTCTAAAACTACCAAAAAAATGTTAACAAAGGGCGAATAATTTCGGTGAGCAGGCATTCGTGTATGGACACAGTGCAAAAAGGGAATGAATTCGGGCACTGAAGGAGGATATGTCCACGTTCGCGGTGTCCAGTAAAAGGTATATATAACGCACTATTGTCTGGCAACACCGAACTCGTCCGCCATGTTACTCATGGCGTAGTCGCGGAATCGTCGTCTAGCACTACTGTTAGCTGAGTCTGGGAAGAGGTCACTCATCCCTTACGAAAATGGATTTAGTTTCTTTAGAACTCCTAATCAGTTCCTATAGCGTCTAAAGGAACTCAATAGGAACTCGCCATCTATAGAATGTTTTCCATACGACTACTATAGAAAGTCGAAAAATACCTGTCTATAGAAACACGTCATTTCACGCACAATCGAAAGCGTGTTGACTTCATATGTACTGAATTCTATAAACTTCTATAGAGCGTCTTTCAAATATTTAACGGTTTCTTTCTATAGACTGGTTCACCATACGCACTCTATAATGGATGTATCTACTAAATTCTATAAAGTAACCTTTATAGAGTACCTTTAGAACTTTTAAGGATACGTGTCTATAGAGTGAATTTCTATACGTGCTCTATAAGAGATCTACAGACGGTGTATGAGTACAGGTAACATTCTTATGACAAAAAAATTTCCTCAAGGATCTACTTACGCCCACTGCAGGGCAAAGATCTCTTGCATATTTTTCTCCAGTTAACATTGTCATGTCGTAACTGCGGCCATGTTGTCACAAACATTTTAATCTAATCCGACCAGCTAGCGTCCTGCCGCCTCCCGCTACGCGACAGATTGGATTCCAAGGTCGCCTTTAATGACCATTGGTCACCTCCTCCACGCACTACATTTCCTTCCCACATGCTAATTTCATGACCTTGACTTCGAGTAGCATACGACTAAAATTTGCGTAAGGAAAAGCAAATGCAGCGGTGGCGCAGTTAGAAGCCGTTTCGTACGGCTGTGCTCGACAATGTTCTTTGTTGGAAACAGCATATCGGCCGCAGGCCGAGGATCACCGACCCCGTTTCTGGATGAAGATGTATGCTACAAAGTCGTGCTGCCACGTCTACCAACCGGTACCGATGTTTTGAACTCCGTATTCCTTCATGCAGACTTGAGTGGTAGACCGTACCGTGCTCCTGACTTCCGTGACGCTCTGCTTGAAGTATTGAATACCGCGGATATTATAGGCGTTGGACAGTATCAGATGAGCCATCTATGGATGGTCACATGCGCCAGTAGCGTGGCGAAACAGACGCTCGTCACCTGTGGGGAGCTTCGTGTGAAAGGCCTGAAGTGCATGGTGATCGATCCGGAGACCAAGAACATGAAACTAAAGTTACTCTGGTTGCCGCCTCACCTTGAACCTCGACGTGTGGAAGAGGCGTTCCAAGCCTACGGTCAGGTGAAATCCGTAGAGAGAGAGAGACGTGGAGGTGCGCTGGTATGGAACAGTGAATGACAACGAACCGGGATGTCTCCTTGGTGCTCAAGGATACCGCCACCGTAAGCTCTATACCGCACCTTATGACTACCTACGGACACCAATGCCTCGAACTCGTTCCTGGTGGACCACCGCTATGTCTTCGCTGCAAGTGTGTGGGACACGTCCACCGGCAGTACAAAACGCCGAGATGCTTGCAGTGTCATCATTCTGGGCATTCGTCAGATACCTGCGTGTCTACCTACACCAGTAAGCTACGTTCTGGCCAGTCAAGCACAGAAAAGCCACATCTGGATCATCTCATGGATGCTACAGAGGCAATCGATGCGTCCGGCGAAGCTGCAAACGCGACAAATGACGGTCAACGCGCGTCTACAGAGACCATGCCCATCATCCGCGCAAGTGCATTTGCAGACAGAAGCGAAGGAAAAGACGCTGATCCCCCCTACCCAGAGAACCTTAAAGAAAAGCTTCCCGATAACCATGACGAAGCAATGGATACCAGCCAGACACGGAAGCGTCGCGCACCATGCAGCGATGTTGGAAGAGCGACTGCATCGGACGCCGTTGAGCATAACACCTAACATCATAACATCGGACGCCGTTGAGCATAGCATGCATCGGACGCCTTCAAGCATAACATCTACCATTGGGGCGCTGGCTTTATTATGACGCTTAATGATTACCGTGATGGACTCTGCTTTTCTGGTCCGCATCCCACACCCGCATGTCTGGTGAAATTTGCCACCTTATCTATGGCATGCTGTAACAGGTCTTGTTTCTCGCCGTGAGGTCCCTGCTGTGCCCACAGCGTGATGTCATGGACGTATAGTGTACATCCGAGCTCCAGTACTTGTTCAAGTTCTAGGGCCAGTCACCTGTTCCCTAAGTTGAAAGGAAGTGGTGACAAAATTGAGACCTGTGGAGTAGAGATGTGCACGGGCCGCAATTTCGCGGCCCGGCCCGGCCCGGGCCCGATGCTTGCCGGAGGCGGGCCAGCCCGGCCCGATGATGTATAGAGGACGGGCCGCCCAGGCCCGGCCTGGCGTCTCATACCCAAGGCCCGGCCCGACCCGGCCCGACTCGATGAACGACGAAATAAAGCACATGGCAACAGAAAAATGAAAATGCATTTATTTAAAAAAAAAGCGTGCCGTCCATCCCTGTAGCTTCTTTTTTTTTTCAATTGTTGATAAAAGTCGAGACTGAGTGCAAAACCATTCACAAATTATCATGCAGAAACGAAAGGTTGTCCATCGATTCGGGCTTCAATCGAGTGCGTTGTTCCTGCATTACGTATCCTGCAGCACTGAAGTTGCGCTCGCTGCTGGCGCTTGTAGCTGGAATCGCCAAGATCTTTCTTGCAAGTTCGGCAAGTTTCGGATAGTTCTTTTCTTTCCCTTTCCAAAACTCAAGAAGTTCCGATTCGGAGCACGCGCTTAGTGATTCAGTACGCAAGTACTCGCTAACTTCATCCCGGTTATGCGAGCCGTCGTGAATGTCGCACGACTCGCTGAATGGTTCCATGCGCTGAATTTTCGCAGGACGCTTTGTAGACGCGCTGCATGGTGTTGGAAATTGAAATGCGTCCATGAACTGCTTTGCGTGTGCGTGCACCTCCTCACGCTCTTCTGGAGAAAGCATGCGCAGGTGCCTGAACTGCGGCCAGAGAAATGTGGCGACTTTATGATACATGGCCAATTTTACTTTGGTGCACAAAAAATTCCGCGCGCGTAATTGAATCTTTGACATTTCCGTTGTTCTTGCTGAATGTTCGTGTGGCCTATCAAGGCTTCTTGCAATTTTCGCCACGTGCAGTATTGCAAGCTGCAACGTTGGACACCTGTCGGCTTCTAGTGCTTGTGTAGCTTCTTCAAATGGCTCCAGGAAAGTGATCAAATCCCTTATCGTATTCCTGTCAATGTGTTCTGTGGCGGCAGGATTCCTTGTTTCCAGCAGAGCTTCTATATTTTCAAGCTGGCGGAACACAGATCTGAGCATCCCAAGTTTCGAGTTCCATCTTGTTGGAACCTCCTGTATTACTCCGCTGTTGAGCTGACTGGCTAATCCACTTTGTTTGAGAAATTTCAACAGACATTTGACGCTCTGCAAGTTCTCATGGATCGAAGTGGCCTCTTCTGCAATGAATTCTTCAGCAAAAGTGTTGCGGAGGACCGTGTTTAGCAAATGGGCGCAACAGTTCAATCTGTCATAGGGCTGCAAAGCACAAATAATGTTCGCGCCCTGGTCTGTAACAAATATAGCTTTGGCTAAAGCGTCGCTACAGACACCAAGTTTGGCAAACCGACGTAACAGCTCTTTCCGGACGTTCTCGCCACTTTTCTTCTCGTTTGGGAAGTCGCATGTGAAGAGCACGTGCGAGTGCAGCTTCCATTTGTCATCGATGTAATGTGCGGTAGCGGTCGTGTAAGAAATTTTTCCGTAATCGTCAGTCCACATGTCTGTCGTGATAGCGCATCGGCTCTCCTTTATGGCTGACAGAATTTCAGGCATGAGCTGGCACCTGACATTTGCGGCAAGTTCTTCAACCTTTCTCGCAACTGTTGTACGATGAGGGAGTATGTTTGCTGCGTCTAAAGGTCCATGACGCGCTCCAATGTTCATCAGTTCTTCAGCCAGCTTAGCAAAACCGTTGCCACTGACGATGTCGTAAGGTCGTAAATCCTGAGCGCAAAACCGTGCTATGCAGTGTGACAAACTTTGTTTTACATTTGGTGGAACAAGCGCGCTTGTGCGTTTTAAAAACTTCGTTATACTTGCCTTTTCCGGATCCACTGCTTTAGATGGGTGCCTCTGCCGATGTGAAGTGCCACTCTTTGATGAATCGTAGACAAGGAAGGCCTTGCAAGCCATGCATCGCACGTATCCAACAGGCGCGAGTGTTGCGCTGTCCACCACGAGATCGAACTTGTCCCATACGGCACTTTTGGCATCGGACTTTCGCACCAGCTTACGGCGACCCCCTTCCACGGCGGCGCTCAAGTCTTCAGCGCTGCCCGTCGCCATTGTAGACACCGTACACGCAACGCACAAGTAGTTGAAGATGATGCTGAGCTGAGGTTTGATTTAAAAAGAATCGCTTCTTCGTCGCTCACCAGTGTTGCAAAGTATGTTCTAGGCGTGAAACGAATTTATTGGCAGCTGTGTTATCTTAAAGTTTCAACAGAACTATCAAGTTACGTTTTCTTGCAGGCAGCTACGCAGAACATGAGTGAATAAAAAACAAAGTACGTGCCTCATGTCCACGATATGAACATGAGGCATGTGCTTCATGTTCGTATAGTGGTCACGGTACGTGACACCCCAAAAAATATTAATACATTGTACATGACTCCAGATAAGTGCCCTCCTCCCCTCATTTATCTTTTATTTTCAATATGTATACAATAAAGAACAAAACATTTACGAAACGTTTGCCAGTTCTTTTACTTCTAGTACATATCTGTGCTGTTCCCTCAGCCCTTATAGTGTTAAAAGCCGTGAATTTCCGCTAATTAACCCACATACACCCCAACTATGAAAACTATGACAAAACAAATATTTTTCTTTCCCAAAAGTGTACTTCTCTCCAAAGAAAGCACACATATGAGCAAGGAGAATTCCGGCACATCATCTATATTTTTGGCTTCATTCGGGCTTTTCATCAGGCCGGAGCCCGGCCCGATAATTCAACAAGGAAGCCCGAGCCCGGCCCGGGCCCGAGGTGAAAAGACGTCGGGCTGCCCGAGCCCGGCCCGCGGGCCGGGTCGCGCTCGGGCTTTCGGGCTACCCGGAGCCCGTGCACATCTCTACTGTGGAGTCTCTCGAGTGGGCATTGCGTAGATGTCAGAGCGTGTATTGTCAACCAATCGTTGCCTTCCTGTCGTGAAGGAAGCTATAGATTTAGACAAACACCTCTGTTCCGCAACCTATGTCTTCTAGGCCTTCGAGGGTCGTTTTATGAAAAATTGTTCCAATTTCTTTTTTGACACTGAGGGCCACAATAATTCCGGGCTTCGTGTTGCGAGGTGGGCCACAACTTCGTTGCGGAGAAGATGGACGGCACCGTCTGCCTACACGTGCGCTTTCCAACTAAACATACAGTCAGCAAAAAGTTCATTTTGTTATTCTGTTCGATGTAGTTGCTTAGTCTTGTTTGGATCTTCTCAATAATCTTCCGTAAGCACAACAAGGGCGATATTGCCCTCAGGTTGTGTAGATCTCCGGGTTTTGCCGCTTTTGGTATGAGTATGATGGTAGCCTCTGCAGTCATCCGGTACTCTCCCGGCGTCGGACCATACTTTATCGCTGAAGCAGGATGTGAGCTGCTTCAATGATTCCCGACTCAGGTTGCACAGCATCACACTTGTGACGTGATCCGGACCCTGAGCACTCTTTTCTCGGAAAGACTGTCTAGGGCTCTGCCGTTCATATAGGCGTGTCCAACTGGGCGTGATCATTATTATTATTATTATTTGTGGGGTTTAACGTCCCAAAACCAGTTCTGATTATGAGAGACGCCGTAGTGGAGGGCTCCGGAAATTTCGACCACCTGGGGTTCTTTAACGTGCACTGACATCGCACAGCACACGGGCCTCAACATTTCGCCTCCACCGAAATGCAGCCGCCGCGGCCGGGATACGATTGGGCGTGATCAGGTCTCATAATATAGCTGTACGACCGTGATCGCGTGTCCTCTGATCCTATGTAAATGCTCTTCATGTCCTGAATGAGGCAATCATCCGTGTCATCGTATTTATGTTCGATTGATATCAATGTTTTATTTTTTTATTGATTTTTCATTGATACATACTGCAGAGCAGAAATGCGCTATGACAGGAGTGGGTATACAAAAGAATCTAACAGCAGAATTTTAACAAACAGCAATGAAAATTGTACAGACAGGTAACATAACTGGTATTTTGTACTAGTTTTTGTGATTTGGGTTGCTGCTGGATCTGTCACACCACAGAGAATAGCCCAGGTTCTCTTAGTGCTAAGTGTTCCCTTGAGTTCATAACTGTAAGCGGGCTGGCAGTCGGGTGATGAACGAACGTTTATTGCGTTTGAAACAAAGTAGATATAGGCAAGAATGGTGACGTAGCAGGTCACATGATTTTAACGAAATGGCTGCTGACGTCAGAGTGACTCAGCCATGCTACATCTCCCTTTTCATAGGGAAGCAAGTAATTACACAGGTCTTCCTGGTTGTGGGTAGCAGCAGGGCTCCCGGCGTGGCCTTGTGCTTCTACGTAGCTCTCGAGCGGGCTGGGTGTCGTCTTGTCGTTCGCACCCGTCGCGAGGACTCTCTTCGGGAGGTGTAGGTGCGTCTCGCAGATGCTCACGGGTGCGTCTAATTTCCTGGCCCTCTTCCGTCTTTACCACCACCGAGCGCGGCGTCTCAGCTGGCCTAAGAAAGACCGCACGCGTCCAGGTCCTTTCGTGGGTATCGTAATGTAGTCACCTTCTGGCCAGGTGACAGAGGTGGCAGGTTCCTGGAGTGGCGGTTGCAGTAGATTCTCTGGCGTTGGCGAATTTCCTGGAGACGGTTGTGGACGACTCGGCTTGGCACAGTCTCCGGCACCAGGTGGCTTGCTGGTACGGGCAGCAGGGTCCTCGTCTGCCTTCCCATCAGTCTCTGCACAGGGGATTGCAAAACAGAATCTCGCGGCGTATTGCGCCATTCAAGCAGAGCCATGTGGAAATCCGGCATTCTAAGAGAGCACGTCTTCAGTAGTTTTTTTACTTCTTGCACGGCTCTCTCCGTCATACCATTTGAGCGTGGATGATATGGGCTTGACCTTACGTGGTTAATGCCGAGCCCATATAAAAAAGTCTTTGAATTCTGTGCTGTCAAATGGCGGCCCGTTATCGCTGCACAGTTTAAGCGGTAATCCATGAACCGAAAAAAGTTCTGCGCACCAAGACTTCAGCTGATTAGCAGTGGTATGGCGAAATTCTTTAATCTCAAAAAAGAAGGAATAGAAATCGACAATGATGGCAAACTGTCGGCCCCCGTAAAAGAATAAGTCCATTCCTACCACTTCCCAGGGCAAGTTTGGAATCTCGTGGCTCAAAAGCGGCATCTTTGCGTTTCGTGGCTGATGCTTTTGGCACATTTTGCAGGTCCGGCAAAACTGCTCTATGTCGCTTGCCATGCAGGGCCAGAACATGACGCTTCGTGCTCGCGCCTTCATCTTATCGGTTCCTGGATGTGCGACGTGCAAAAGAGCCAATATTTCAGATTTCATCGAACTTGGTATCATCACCTTCTTGCTGCGAAATTGAAGCCCGTCTTGTGTGTGTATGTCCTCCTGATAAGACCAGTAGGGGCGGATGGCTTCGGGAACCTCGTGCTTGTTGTCAGGCCAAGTGTTCAGCGCATATTCCCGCAGCTTGGAGAGAACGGTATCATTGTTTGTTGCTGCGAGAATACTTTTTAGACGGGGTTCCGAGGCTGAAACAAATTCCAACACATTTACTTGAAACTGCGCAGTGTCCTCGCACATGCTCACTTTGCTCAGGAAACGCGACAAAGCATCAGCAAGAAAAAGTTCTTTGCCTGGCTTGTACACCAGTTTGATTGGATAGCGCTGCAAGGTCAGCCTCATGCGTTGCAAGCGGAGGGGACACTGATGCAGCGGCTTGTTAAGTATCGGTACTAAAGGCCTGTGGTCGGTCTCTGCAGTCACTTCTGCCTGACCAAAAACATAGTCATGAAACTTGGTACAACCATGCACTATCGCCAGCAGTTCCTTCTCGATTTGTGCATAGTTTTGTTGCGCCTCTGTGAGCGACCGGGACGAAAAAGCCATGGGGCGTCCGTCTTGCATTAGAACTGCGCCGACTCCCAGTTGGCTTGCGTCGACCGAGAGAATGAAGGGCTTTTTAGGGTCGAAGAAAGCGAGAACGGGTGCTTTCGTCAGGGATTGCCGCAAGGTTTCAAAGCTTTTTTGTTGGGGCTCCGTCCAAACCCATGCAATATCTTTACGCAACAGTGTTCGAAGCGGAGCGGTTACCACTGACATGTTGGGAATGAACCGCTGCACGAAATTCACCGTACCAAGAAAGACTTGCAGCTCTTTCTTGTTGGTTGGTTCAGGCATTCCAAGTATGTCTTGTACCCTCTCCTGATCAAGGCGCAGGCCTTCTGTAGCGAGGATGTGTCCTAGATACCGGACCTCCGGCTGCAGAAACACACTCTTCTTAGGGTTAAGTCGAAGGTTGTGCTGTTGACAACGGGACAACACAAGTTTTAAGCTGCAGTCGTGCTCGTCTTTAGATCTACCCCATATTAATACATCATCCATCACAACCACCACACAGGACAAGCCTTCCAAAACACGGTGCATTGCTGCTTGGAAAATTTCGGGGGCCGAAGCTATTCCAAACGGCATGCGTAGGAACCGATAGCGACCATATGGCGTGCTCATGGTGCAAAGTTTGGAGCTCGCCTCGCTAAGCCGATTTTTCCAAAACCCTGAAGCTGCATCAAGCGTGGAAAAGTACCTTGCACCGGCAAGCCTAGGAGCGACATCCTCTAACGTTGGCATGGGATAGTTTTCACGAAGTATGGCTTGATTGAGTGATGTTGGATAGAGGCAGATTCGAACTTTGTCTCCTTTAACAACGGTAACCATGTGGCTGGACCATTCTGTAGGCTCCGTTACCTTTGTTATGACGCCTTGATCCTCCATACGCTGAAGTTCCGCTCTAGTCTTGTCCTCCAGGGCGACGGGGATTCTTCGAGCCGGTACGATGACGCCCACTGTGCCGGGCTTGAGTTTTATTTCGTACTCGTAGTCCTTGAGCTCACACATTCCTGTGAAAACATCTGTAAAAGGTTGTGCGGGCGGGTAAAGCTGATCGACATCAATGTGCTGTACCCGGCGGATAAATTCAAGGCGTTCGGCTGCTGAACCACTCAATGTCACTGGTACACCTTGCTCTATGATGTAAAACGTTTCTAGGACCACCCTCTCGTTGGCTGAAAGCCGCAGGCGCACTTTTGCTTGGGCGGTTGCCTTGTGACCGAAAAAAGCTGTTAGCGTGACCCGGCAAGCCTGCTCTGGTAGATTCGGTAGCTTTGCAACGTCCCTCCTTGAAATGACGCAACAATTCGCCCCCGTATCTAATTTGCAAGTCATTGGTTGGCCTTCAATATCTACCGTCGCACTCCAGTGGTCTGTGTTGACCATGCTCACCGTCAATGCTTGCAAAAGGAAATCATCGTCGTCGGCGCATAATTCCCGTAGTTCTTTCTTCTTGCGTGGAAAGGTTCGCGAAGGCGGTGCCCATCTGCATGCTCGGGCAAAGTGGTTAAGCCCTCCGCACTTATTGCATGTTTTACCGGTAGCGGGGCATCTTTCACTGCGGTGTGCGCATTAGCCGCAGCTGCCGCAGACGTCCCCTTTTTTGCGACTGCATTAACTGCCGTGTCCTGCACTGTCCCCGCAGCTTCTCTGATTTCAAGAAACTGCTGTTTCCCTTGCTCTTGTGTGCGACAAATCTCGATAGTCTTCTTGTACGAGGGGTTTTCCGCAATCAATTTCTACTGCAGGTTTTTGTCTTGAATACCCAGAATAATACGGCTGCGCAGCATCCGGTCTTCCATTACCCCAAATTCACAGTTTGTGGCTAACATTCGTAGCTCCGTAAGCCACTCATTGAAAGGTTCGCCTTCCCTTTGGTTTCTGGACCCAAATAGAAATTCATGATAGGTCAAATTTGTTTCCAGCTTGAAGAACTCTTCAAACTTTGCAATTAAGACGTCTACGTTCTTTTTCTCCTTTTCAGCCTCAAACGTGAAGGTGCTGTATACCTTCCTTGCCTCTTCGCCAATAATCACTAGCAACGTGGCTGCTTGCACTTCTTTCGCTTGTTTTGTCAACTGGGTAGCAGTGAAAAATAGGGTAAACTCACTCTTCCAAGTTTTCCATGCAAGCCAGGTGTTGCCCGATGTGTCCAGCGGCTTTGGCGGCGGCAAGATCGTTTACGGCAAAAGGGCTGGCGGCGTGGCCATTTCTGGCGGTCGGGTGATGAACGAACGTTTATTGCGTTTGAAACAAAGTAGATATAGGCAAGAATGGTGACGTAACAGGTCAATGATTTTAACGAAATGGCTGCTGACATCAGAGTGACTCAGCCATGCTACAATAACAAAACTAAAGGCGGTGTCTTGCAGCCAGAACGTGTACTCACTGGCGTTTTGCGCAAATTAGCCTATCTTGATCCTGAGCTTTCTATTGTGTCTCTGCCTCTTCCACAGCTTGGTCGGACCTTTCCGAGCAGCCAAAGGTGAAATAAGTGCCCGTCAACGGCCGGCGTTCCGATCATGGTCACAGTTGCTTGTGTAGTGGTTTGGTGTATGGCGCTGATGGATGCCGTCCATTCTTTAGCTCTCTCGCATTGTGCGGTTTGCCTTTATTGATCTCTATGAGTACCCGATCGGTTACGGTGTCTACTCCTAATCTATGCTAAACTCGCGTCACATTCATCGAAACACTAATGATGCAGTGGTCACTGCTGCCTAGGTTGATCCGGGTGACGCTCTTGCCATTGTTGCTTAAGGGGCAACTCCGGCGATTTACCATTGTCCACTGATCTCAGTTAAACTGTCAGTACATGTTGTCCTCGGTACAACAACAATTTATGCCAAGCCAGGCGGTTGGAAGTCATTTATTTTTCCTGAAAATGAATTTTAAAGATTCATTTGCAAAACGGCGATACTTCAGCGTTCAAATCGTCGCTGTCAAGTTCCCCAGAGCTCAATACATCGTGGGTAACATTGCCGCTTTTATTTTTCTTGCACCACCTCCAAATTCCCGATGGCGGGGAAGCCGTGACGTCACCGCATACGCTGCGCGAAACATCTGCCCGTTTCGATTTCGGTTTGAAAACGTCGTTCATTCCGTCCTTTAAAATTATTGGCGAGTTTCTGAGCAAATTTAATAATCGAGGCTGCTTCAGGGCTCTCAATGCTATTGGAAAACAGCGATATGAAAATATGGTGAAAGAACCGCCGGAGTTGCCCTTTAAAGTTACATCCGGTGACGTGTCCTCTACAACAGTGTGTCCTGTTCTGGTTTGTCCGCCGGGTTTCGTGAGCAAAACTAGCTCGTGCTCCTCCGCGATGTCCGCTAGCCTTTCGGTGAGTCCTAGATCGTAGCCCCATTCGGAGTGCAGAGCGTTAAAGTCACCAATTATAATTACTCGGTCTTTTCGTTGTACCTTGCGCAAGGTGGCCGTAACTGGCACGAACAATTTCGCATACCTGTCTCTTGGTGGGCTTAGACATTTGCTATAACAGTTTGCTGTTTTCCGTGCCTACATGATGATATCGGGATGATATTTCGATATATTAAATAATTTATTGAAAAAACTTACACGCCTTACAAGTAGGGTGTTGGGCAAAGGGGCATACAGCGAACAAGTATAAAAGAACTGTTACATGGGTCAAAAAATGTCGATTATCAATGACCGGGACGCAAGTAACTGTATAAGTACTGTAGGCTAAGAAGTTATACAAATAAAACAATAGTACTACAATATGATACACATTTTCAGGCTGAATAAAACACTAAGAAAACGGAATAATGCTTATCTATATAGCCAGTGAATACTCAAAATAATTCTCGACAAAACGTATCAGAACAAGAATCAAGGTAAATAGACGTCAGTTTAAGAAATGGGAGCGCATGCGATGCTGGAACCCCTTTTTATTGCGTTCATACGCCATGCCATAGGCAGGCTGTTCCGTAAGCGTATCCGTGGAAGGGCAGATGAGGTTAAAGCACCAGAACATGAAAGATAGCGGCGTACGTAGTTCACGATTACCGCTACATTCGCCCGTCTAAGCACTTATGAGCATGGTCAGGGTGCGTGTGGGAAATTTTGTATCCTGCGAGTTTCGGTATCCCCTTGCCTGGCTCTTGTATGCTTATTCGGGGGAAGAAGTGTAGCATCTACAAAACGTCCAAATGCTGGAAGTTTAGTTCTCACAGTCCTGCAGTTCCACTGGGAGACCTTGACGTTTTCGGTTACTGTTGTGTTGACTGGCGATCCACTGATAAGAGCACTCTGCGAAGTGCACATGCCCCGCTAGGTGTTAAAAGCAGAGTGCCGCTTGCTAGCGGTATCCTTTCTTGCGTGAGCCACGAACCCAAAAGCATAGGTGAATAAATGTCGTTCACCGGAACTTGTCCGGTCCTTTTCGGCACGTCTTTAGCAAAAACTTAACAGTTACTCTGGTGCGGTGATGAGCCATCTATAGAGCTTTCGCTGTCGGTGAGCTCACGCTTTGGGCCTACTTGTCGGTACTCCTGGGCTCGCATTATAAATGCGAAGCCTTTCTTGGCGAACTTGAGTCCATTTGATCATACCTATCTGTCTGTCTGTCTATCTAGAAGGCTACGTCTTGGTGCTCTTCTAACCGTCTCGCTCACTGCCCCGCCAAGGTGGTCTAGTGGCTATGGTACTCGGCTGCTGATCCGAAGGTCGCGGGATCGAATCCCGGCTGCGGCGGCTGCATTTCGATGGATTGACTGATTTGTGGGGTTTAACGTCCCAAAACCAGCTCTGATTATGAGAGACGCCGTAGTGGAGGTCTCCGGTAATTTCGACCACCTGGGGTTCTTTAACGTGCACTGACATCGCACAGCACATGAGCCTCAGCATTTCGCCTCCATAGAAATGCAGCCGCCGTGGACGGGATTCGATCCCGCGACCCTCATATGAGCAGCCGAGTACCATAGCCGCTAGACCACCGGGGCGGGGCTGCATTTCGATGAGGCGATCCAAATCATGAGGCTGAGGTGATTAGGAGGGTTAGAATGGGGTGGAGTGCATTCGGCAAGCATTCTCAGATAATGAATGGTAGCCAACCATTGTCTCTGAAGAGGAAAGTGTATAACAGCTGCATCTTACCGGTAGTCACCTACGGGGCAGAAACTTGGAGGCTAACTAAGAGGGTTCAGCTTAAATTGAGGACGACGCAGCGAGCTATGGAACGGAAAATGGTAGGTGTAACCTTAAGGGACAAGAAGAGAGCGGTGTTGGTTAGAGAACAAACGCGTGTTAGGGACATACTAATAGAAATTAAGAAGAAGAAATGGGCCTGGGCGGGCCATGTAATGCGAAACCAAGGCAACCGTTGGTCATTAAGGGTAACAGAGTGGATTCCTAGAAAAGGCAAGCGTAGCAGGGGGCGGCAGAAAGTTAGGTGAACGGATGAGATCAGGAAGTTTGCGGGGATAAGTTGGGCCCAGTTAGCACAGGACAGGGATAATTGGAGATCCATGGGAGAGGCCTTTGCCCTGCAGTGGGCGTAGACAGGCTGATGATGATGATGATGACATTGACACCGTGAATTATCGTTCCTTCTAACCACTGCGCGTCACCTCGTCGGATTCCTCTCACCCGCGCCCGTTCTCCTGCACCAAATTCCCTGCAGTTGTTTTTAGGTCCCTGGTCTTGATCTCTAGATGGACTAGGACTGCACGGCTAATTCACGGTGACAAATTCTGAGGCGTGTGCGCGGTGCCCAAGAGAGGAAACTGCTTCTGGAGTCTTACCAGTCATGGAGCATGGCGTGTTATGGTATGAGAGCAATAAGTGGTCCAGCCGGTGTTGAATGAATCGGGCTTGCCCGAGCTCTGCTCGTCTCGCAGTAGACATACAGTGTTCTTTAAACCTAAAGGCACCGGCGCAACCAGACGACACAGAAGGAGAGACAAGGACACACGAGCGCGGACTAACAACTGGCTTTATTTGGAAAAAATGACGTGGTTTATAATTGCCTCAAAGGAGCATGGGAAATGGAGGGGGACAAAAGAATAAAAGGGGGGTGGGGAGGAGACATGTCAACAACGCAGGCGCAAAAACAACCAGGAAAGTACAAGAAACCAATCCAATATATTGCTCAGCAATGTAACCCCCTCCGATAGCCGCATCAAGAATAAATTCCGCGTCAAACAGAGCGGTAGACGGGGTGCTTATGCACTTGCTGCCAAGTTTTCTAATATGGTAGGCTTCCAGACTTAGACGTGCAATTTCGTCACTGCTCTTGCCTAGGATCGTCGTCTCCTTTAACCGCGCCACACAACCAGGACACTTGATGACATGCGCAACCAAATGGGCGTACTTGCCATGTAGTTTGTTCAGATTTAGAGCGTGTTCCCCCAATCGGTCATTGACGCAGCGACCAGTTTCGCCGACGTAGAACATCCCACATGACATGGGGGTGCAATAGACCACTCCAGTGGAACATTTTACTAACGGCGTTTGATGGTTCTTCCAGCATCCACGTTTATTTGCATTGCAAATACGTGGGCACAACTTTCCCACCTTGTTTTCTTATTTTATTTTATTTTATTCATACTGTCAGCACATAAGCCAAGACAGGAGTTGGGGTTACATAACTGTCATGTACAAATGTAGTACATGCTAAAACAGATTTCACACGGAACGCTCAAGAGTTGCGCAACATATCAGAATAAGAAAACAAAACACGAAATCATATTAGAAAACATCCCGTACAGCTCACCGATATATGTAAAATAACATGTTCGAATACATCCCGTACACGTCACCAAAGAAAAGAAAAAAAGAATATTTGAAGTGATATAGTACATTGAACATGTCCAGGCAACGAGTAACCAACAACAAGACTATTGAAGGGCGAACTAATGCTAAAGCAATACAAATCGCTTACAAATATTCTGACAAAGCCTTTTCAAAACTTTGTAAATCACAACATTCGACTATGTTTTGAGGTAACCGATTCCAATCATCAATGCTCCGAACTAAGAAAGAATGCTTGAATAAATCTGTTCTGTGGTTGATTGGTGTAATATGTCTCGAATGTTTTGTTCTGGATGAGGTAGTTTTCTCTAATGCGATGTGTTCGCCTAGGTTAACCCTGAAATCTCTGTTCAGTATGTGAAAAAAGAATATCAGTCAATTAAGTTGCATTTTTCGTTTCACCGTCATTAGTCCGGTTTTCTCTCTAAGCTCGCTGATAGACTGAGTTCTTGAATACGAGTTTGAAATGAACCGTAAGGCTTTATTTTGTATACGCTCACATTTTAGTGTATTTGTTTTAGTGTAAGGTTCCCATATATGACTTGCGTAGGTCAGTACTGGAAGAGCAGTCATTTTGTATGCCATTGCTTTTGCCTCTGGGGTAGCAATGTGTAGTTTTCGTCGTAACGACCAAAGTTTGCGCATGGCTCTATTGCAAACAGCATCAACATGTACTGACCAGTTCAAATCGTGTGCAAGGAGAATACCTAGGTATTTAACATCTTTTACTTCAGTTAGCAGTGCGCCTTTAATGCTGTAGGGAAAAGATAGCGGGTCTTTTTTACGTGTCATGCGCATGAAAAGGGTTTTGGATGCATTCAGTTCCATTTGCCAATCATCGCACCAAACACTAATTTTTTGTAAGTGGTTATTAAGTACCAGTTGGTCGTTAGAGGAGCAAATCTTTGCATACACGATGGTATCATCTGCATAATGTTTTATAGCTACTAGCTCTGAAAAACCTTTACCCATATCACTGATATAGATAGAAAAAAGTAAAGGGCCTATAACGGACCCTTGCGGCACACCTGATCGGACCGGTTTATTGGCACTGCGAACATTCTTTATTTCAACAAATTGTTCTCTGTTTGACAAATACGCCTCTATCCATTTTAGTAGCTGACTGTCACCAAGGAAACAAGACAGTTTCATAAACAACTTCCTATGTGATATTTTGTCAAATGCTTTTCGAAAATCGATAAATATGATGTCTATTTGACCCTTTTCATCAATACACTGACCAATTTCGTGTGTAACCTCAGTAAGAATCGTAATGGTAGAGTATCCTCGCCGAAACCCGTGCTGATTTTTAACTAATATGCCATTTTCTTCCACAAACTTCATCAGGTGAGTAGTGCAAATGTGCTCCAGAGTTTTACAACAAGTACTTGTCAAGGAAATTGGTCGGTAGTTTGCGACGTTATTTTCTGAACCTTGTTTGTGAATTGGTATCACCTTGGCACACCTCCAATCTGTCGGAACATCAGCGGAGTGAAGTGACTTCGTAAATATGTCCGAAAGAAAAAATGAACACCACTCGGCATATCGCCTTAGGAAGGCGTTGGGAATTTGGTCAGGTCCTGGGAATTTTTTCACATCTATTTTAAGGAGCAGATCCAGAATGCCTTCCTGTGTTATAGTTAGCTCAGCTAGACGTTGTTCACAAGAAAATCGCACTTGTGGGGTTGAGCCATCGTCCCAAATGAATACTGATTCGAAATATTCATTAAATTGACAAGCCATCTCATAATTATCCGTGATAGTTACGTTAGCGTGCTTCAAAAATTGAATGCCAGGTTTCGATCCTGAAAGGTACCTCCAAATTTTCCTGGTGATGTAATGAAATTGGTGAGTGTTTCGTTCATATACCTGTGTTTCGCCTGAATAATTTCTATTCTGAGTTCCTGAGAAAGAGAATTGACGTAATTGCGAGTGTTTAGAGACAATGGTTTTTTAGCCCTCGTTCGTTTCAAGAGTCGCTTTTTCTGAATTATTTTTCGCGTTATCCATGGGTTTTGTCTATTAACTTTCTTAGTGCGCTTCGGAACAAACAGTTGTATTGATTTCAAAACAACGCCTTTAAACATATTCCTTGCATCATTTGCTGATGTAGTATTCAGTGAGATATACTGGGTGAAAGCATCATATCTCTGCTCTAAATAATCTATTAATCCAGTATCATCTGCACTAGAAAAATCGAGGACTGATGTAGTTTTATTCTGTTTTGCCCGAGTTGTGGTAGCTACATATGTGATCACCATTTTGTGGTCAGATATGCCTTCCAATACTTCGCATCGATAATTAGATTGCGCGACAGGCCTGCTTAAAAAGACGAAACCGAGCAATGATTCTCCCGATTCGTGGTTTCGCGTAGGTATAGTGACAATCTGTGTTAGATCAAGCGAGAAAGCGAGAAAGTGGGGCAGAGAAACGAATAGGCACACCGTGCCTGTTTGCCACCTTCTTGAAATTGTGGGAAAGCTTATGGATGTAAGGTACAACCTTAGGCCTAGGGGCCTTCTGGTGAACCTCTGCCGTAGTGCTTCCCGTTCCACGCTTGAATTTTTGAAGGAGTGATTCAGAAACGGCAGTCAAGACCGAGAGGGGGAACCCTGCGGCCGAAAGACGGCTTCCCTGATTATAGAAACTGGACGTGACTTGGTGTGGGCACGATTTCTGGAGGGCTGATTTCATGCACATCAATGCAATTCCTCTCTTAATTGTCTTGGAATGTGCCGAGTCAAACGGTAGCAGCTCCTTCTTGGCTCGTGGGTAGTAACCCCAGCAGACGTGCGCATCAGAAAACTTGATTTTTAGGTCTAAAAACTGTAAAATAGAAGCGTCCGGAAGTTCATGGGTAAAATGTAACCCAAGTCCATGTTTGCTAAAAACAGATAAAACTTCACCTACTGTAGAGGGGTAGCTGAAGGCGGGAGTCTTTTTTGAAAGCACTGAAAAATCATCAACATATCTAAAAACTTTTAAAACCGGCCCCCCATTTAAAACCTGCGCAAGCGTGCCATCTACCTTCGCCAGAAAGATATCGCAAAGCTACGCATGATCCTATGCAGATACCATCACGCTGCAAGAAGGGCTGCTCGTCAAATACAATAAAAGTTGATTTCAAATAAAACTGCAGCAAAGAGAGGAAGTTGTCAACTGACAGGCCCACAGTGTTCTGGAAGGACACTTCCCCGCTAGCTTCCACGCACTCTTTGACGGACACCAGCATTTGATTTTGCGGGACCGAATAAAACAAGTCTTGCACGTCTATTGAAAAACCAAAACCAACATCATCATTTCCCTCTAAAAATTGCGCTACTGCGGCTGAATTCTTAACAAAAAAGGGGCCCTTAATAACTAGCGACTTGAGATTCATTAAGAAATATTTGCTGACACAGTTCTGCCATGATCCCTCTTCACTAATAATAGTCCTAAAAGGTACTTCGGGCTTATGAGTCTTGGCTGTGAAAAACACCCTCAAACTATTGCTCTTGCTGTTAGAAATGTCCTTGGCAAGCTTAAGAAGGTCTAAACGCTTACAAAGATTGATGGCTTTACACTTTATGCGCACTTCACTTTTCTTCACGGGGGCAAAGCTCTTGTTGACGGGCGCAAGTGCTTTTTCGTTGTATGTTCCCTTCGGCAAAACGGCGAACCCACCGTCTTTATCGGCTTGCGTGAGCATAAGGTTGTTGCTCTTAAAGAAGGAAACAACATCGTCAAATATTCTGCTGCAGTGGAAGTCCTTGCTTTTTGGAGCGAACTTTCCAAGACATTCCACACCTTCAAGAAGGCAGCAGTCCCGATTATCATCTTGAGCCTCGTCAGCGACTTTGCGATTCATTGCGATGACGTTAGGAGCAGAAAGACTTGCTTCGACCCCGAATTTAGGGCCTTTCTGTAGCAGGCGCATAATCTTCGCTGGTATAAGGACATTGCCCACCACGCTCACATTGCTTGAATTTCGCGTCATTTTTCTGTTACCCGCGCACCGGAGCAACTCACTTAAAATGCACTTCCACCTGCACTCCGTGAGCTGGGCTGCTAGGCGCTTAAAGGAAGCAAGCTTCTTTACCGCCAGCCAGTCAGGGCGATCCCTAAAGCACAGTAGACGCAGCCAATCATGAAAAAGTCGGACTTGTCGCCAGAGTTCTGAGCGAATTATCGTGCACAGCCTTTCACATGTCCCCACGATGGTTTCACAGACCCGAATAGAGCACTTACTTCATCTGGAACGAGTCTATTCCTGATGCAAAAAGCAAGACGTCTTGCGTAGCATGTTGCGTGGACGATGTGACTCAGAAGAAGGTTGATGACGGACGAGGAAGGTGAAACACAGAAAGAAGGGCCCACTGTATAAGAAATAAACTTCATCAAAACTCCACCTTCCTTGTCCGTCATTAACCTTCTTCTGAGTCGCATCGTCCACGCAACATGCCAGGCAAGACGTCTTGCTTTTTGCATCAGCAATGGACTCGTTCCAGATGAAGTAAGTGCTCTATTCGACGAAGTGTCCGCATCGGAACGCATCCAAGACGAAGTGTCCGCATCGGGGACACTTCGTCTTGGATGCGTTCTCTTGCTTACCTTGCTTAACCACAAATTCCACTTTCCTGTCTGTCTTCCTTATCGTATGGATGCCGGCTTCGGTTCCACAGCGAGGTAGAAACCCCCTCGACTCCTGCTCCGCCATTTTAACGGTTCTGACAACGTTGCAAGCGGATTCAAACGGCAGCTCCTTCTTTTTAGTAGACCCCTTTGGATAGCAGGGCTTCACAGTCCAGCGACGAACCGATCGCGTAATGCGTCGTCAAGGGAAGTGCCGTATTTACATTTAGCGGCTATGTGCTTCAGTGCAACTGCAAACGTCGCTACTTAATCACCTTCAGCTTGGTGCCACCTGTTGATTCGACTTGCAGGCTCATAATGGTCACTGGGTACCTTGACCAGATCTTCGAAATTCTATCCGCAGGGGTCGCCGGTAGAAGCAAATCCTTGAGTGTCCTTAATGCGTTCTTGCCAATGGCTGTTACGAAGGCCGACTTCTTAAGCTTCTCCTCTTGTGCGTTGGCTACTTGGCAGTAGTGCTCGAATCTTTTCACGTACGAAGGAGTCTTCATCGCCTTCTTCTATGAAGGCGTCGAATTCCCACATCCTGGCCATGCCGTGCTCTGACCTGCCTCAGTCCTTCACGGGATCCGCTCCTTCCCTTTGCACACTCGTTTTAGCATCCTCGTCGCCGGTTGTAGCCGGGGAACAGAAAGGCAACTGAGACACGTTTCCTGGCGAGCAGTCTGCTAATCCAGCATCTTTCTTGGCAATATAGTAAGAGGTTCGTGGGCCCAGGCACTCAGACGGAAGAGGCCGAGGCACAGACAAGGACGAACATTTACGTCAGCATCGGGACGTACACATAAACAAATACTGGAATTGCGTCAGTCGCGTCGAAGTAGTTCGCGACGTACAACTTGTCCCTTCGAGTCTCACGTTACCGCACTACACAGAATCACACGTACCACTCGCGCTGTTCGCTCGTGTGACCAGGCGACTTCAGTCCGGTGTTGCTACGGTGCCCGTAGCCAAAGCGCCAAGCTGACTCTGCCGACGGAGCAGACGCGCGTCGTCCTGGCCTGGCCGACGCGCGTCTGGCACACGCGCCTCGGCCAGGCCACTTGGACGGCGGTGACCAGCGGACACAATAGCCGCCGGTTCGCTCAAAGGCCTAGCCAGTGGCCACGAGCACAGGCTCTGCTAGTAGTTGCCCGAGCAGTGGCGGAGCCGCAACGGACTGGTAACCGTGACGGTCGCTCCGCCAGAGCAGCACGTCTTAGCTGCAAGCTGGCTGGCCTGTATCGCTGTCTCGCGCCTTCCACGAGTGGCGCCACCGCGCACAACACACACGTATTCTTTCTCCCCTTCCAAGTCGGAAGCCTTTTTGGGGGCGGCACTCGCCGCATTATATTGTAACACACAGTATGTGAAAACTCTTTAATAAATTAAATTAAAGTGGACGAACTTGTGTCCAGGAAGCAGAATGGCTTAGCAAGCGTCCGCCTAGTCTCTCTCGAGAGCACCGTCTGCCCGAGCTCCGCGCCTCGTCGTCTTCTTTCTCCTTTGAGGGACAACTCTCGGAAAGCGCGCGACTGCTCTGCATGCGCGTGCTATGATGAACGCTGTCGTTCTCCTTTGCACGTAGGCCGCAAATGAGCGGGCGGGCTTCGGAACCGACCGGAGCGCGTAGTTTGAAGCCGGCTTGTGTCATTACCCCCCTTCCAAGAATGCATCGTCCCGATGCTCAAAACATTCTCGCTTCCAGGCGACCGTAGATCTCCTTGGTTATGCCAGTTATCAGCGATTGGGGGTGGTTCCTCGACTGTTCATTGTCTGTCGTAGTAAGGCTTCAGCCTTATGACGTGCACAACTTCTGTGGGATGTCGCCGTCTTGATGAGACGTCTTGGCCCTCTGGAACCACTTCGTAGTTCAACGGGCCAGATCGGCGAAGCACTCTGTATGGTCCAAAATAGCGGCGAAGAAGTTTCTCCGAGCGTCCACGCAGTCGAATGGGAGTCCACACCCATACTCTATCTCCCGGCGCGTACTGTACGTCTCTTCTTCGCAAATTATATCGATGCGCGTCGGCTCTTTGCTGTTGGTGAATACGATACCGCGCAAGCTGTCTCGCTTCTTCAGCTCGTGTGATGTACTCGGTCGTATCACAGTCATTCTCCGATATCTGGTCTACAGGGAGCATTGCGTCTAAAGGTGTGACAACTGCACGGCCGAAAACGAGCTCGAACGGTGTCTTTCTGGTCGTCTCTTGCACTGCAGTATTGTAAGCGAACGTGGCGTACGGTAATATGTTGTCCCACGTTCGGTGCTCGATGTCCACGCATATTGATAACATATCAGTCAGCGTCCTGTTGAGCCGTTCGGTTAATCCATTTGCTTGTGGGTGATACGCCGTGGTCTTTCTATGGCTGGTATGAGTAAGTGTGACAATGGTCTTGAGCGAGTCAGCCGTAAATACGGTTCCTCGGTCTGTGATTAGCACTGCGGGAGCACCATGCCGCAGTACTATGCTGTTTACGAAGAATTCGGCGACTTCAGCGGCCGTTCCCCGAACAAGAGACGCTGTTTCGGCATACCGAGTTAGGTAGTCAGTTGCGACTATGATCCATCGTTTCCCTGACGATGACGCAGGAAACGGGCCAAACAAGTCCATTCCCACTTGTGCAAATGGGGCTGCCGGTGGCTCGATAGGCTGAAGAAGACCTGCTGGTTTCAACGGTGGTGTCTTCCGTCTTTGGCACTCCCGGCAAGTTCTCACGTAGTGCTGCACAGAACTCAACAACTTGGGCCAGTAGTATTTGGTGCGAATGCGCGCTACTGTTCTGCTCACTCCAAGGTGTCCCGCTGATGGGTCGTCGTGGCACGCCTCCAAGATCTCCGGTCGCATCAGTGCAGGGACAACAAGCAGGAATGTCTCCGCAGTTTACTCGAAGTTTCTTTTGTAAAGGACGTTGTTTCGCAGGACGAAGGATGACAAGCCACGGACAAACGCTCGGGGGACGTCGGTAGATTGTCCTTTTAAATACCGGATCAGTGGGAGTAAATCAGGGTCACATTGCTGGTGATGAGCCATCTGCGATGTTGTAACAGCTCCCAAGAATGGGAAATCTTCTCCATCGTTTGCAGAAATAGGGTCAGCGTATTCAATCGGTGCCCGTGACAAGCAATCGGCGTCACTGTGTTTGCGACCAGACTTGTATACGACAGTTATGTCGTATTCCTGCAACCGTAGGCTGCACCTTGCAAGCCGCCCTGACGGGTCCTTGAGATTAGCGAGCCAGCACAGTGAGTGATGGTCACTAATAACTCGAAAAGGTCTACCGTATAGGTATGGCCGAAACTTGTTGATGGCCCATATCACTGCAAGGCATTCTTTCTCTGTCGCTGAATAGTTCACCTCAGCTTTCGAAAGGGTGCGACTGGCATACGCAATGACTCGTTCTTCTTCATTCTGCCACTGAGTGAGTACAGCTCCGAGACCTAAATTGCTCGCATCCGTGTGGATATCCGTTTTGGCTTCCTCATCAGAATGTGCGAGAACAGGATGGTTCTGTAGACGCTTCCGCAATTCATTAAAGGCATTTTCCTGTTCATCAAGCCAAACGAACTGCGCATCTTCTTTCGTCAGCCCGGTTAGCGGCTCGGCAATTTTTGAAAAAATTTTGATGAAACGTCTGTAGTAGGCGCATAATACTAAGAATCGTCGAGCGGCCTTTTTGTCAGTCGGCTTCGGAAACTTCTCCACGGCTGCGGTCTTCTGAGGATCTGGACGAACGCCTCCCGCACTGACGATGTGGCCGAGAAAGAGGAGCTCGTGGAAAGCGAAATGACATTTTTGTGGTTTTATCGTCAGACCTGCTGCGCTAATGGCTGCCAGCACATCTCGCAGTCGTTCTATATGCTGTTCGAAGGTAGCAGAGAAAACCACAACGTCGTCGAGATAAACAAGACAGGTCTGCCATTTGAGTCCGGAGAGTACAGCATCCATCATCCGCTGGAACGTGGCGGGTGCGGAACAGAGGCCAAACGGAAGCACTTTGAACTCGTATAGCCCGCCCGGAGCCACAAATGCCGTCTTTTCGCGATCCCTTTCGTCCACTTCTAACTGCCAATAACCACTTTTTAGGTCTAGTGACGAAAAGTACTTTGCGTCTCGTAGCCTATCCAAAGTGTCATCAATTCTGGGAAGAGGGTAAACATCCCGCTTAGTGACGGCGTTCAGTTTCCGGTAGTCGATGCAGAAGCGTAGCGTTTGATCTTTCTTCTTTACAAGGACGACAGGGGACGCCCATGGACTTGCTGACGGCTGAATTACATCGTCTCTAAGCATTTCTTCAACCTGACTACCGATAGCTTCTCTCTCTTTTCGTGACACTCGATAGGGATGCTGGTATATAGGCCTCACTGACTCATCCACAATAATACGATGCTTGGCGGTAGGTGTACGCCGTACTTTAGAGGACATCGAAAAACAAGCGGCGGATTCTCTTACCAGGCTTTCTATTTCCTGCTTTTGGCTGGGCAGCAGTCCGGTTTCGATGTTGATGGATGCGAGGACCGAATCCACATCTTGTAAATCAGGTGTCGGGGCCTCAGGGATGCTCAGATCAGAAACGTGGACGAAATCATTCAGGCTGGCGACGACAGTCCCCTTCGCAAGGTGCTGCACCTCGTTTCCAAAATTGGTGAGCAGGACGTTAGCACACCCGTCACGCAGGTGCACAAGTCCTCTTGCCATGCAGATCCCTTTTTCGAGTATCAGCCTGGTGTTGCTGTCTGCGATTCCTTCGAAATCACTGAACGCCCTGTTTATTACGGCGACACACATGCTTGATCTCGGGGGTAGCGTGACGTCGTCGTCTGCAATACAGAGCTCACTGAAATCTTCGGTGTCGAATGTCGAAATAGCCTGCCTTGTTGAGAACGAAACACATGATTCCCGCAAGTTGATCACAGCACCGTTGGATTGCAAAAAGTCCATACCAATAATTAATTCCCGCGAACATTCAGTCAGTACAATAAAACTTGCAACGTACGTGAAGCCCGTTATGCCAATCCTAGCGGTGCAGATGCCCCTCGGGTCGATGAGGTGTCCACCTGCGGTGCGAACTTGTGGTCCTCTCCACGGAGTCAGCACTTTCTTCAGCGTTTTCGAAAGCTCGTGGCTCATTACCGAATAATCCGCACCAGATTCCACCAGCGCCAGCACTTGGAAGCCATCCACAAATACACGTAAATCGGAAGTAACAGCGTTATCACAGCACCGATCACCGCGTCCTTCGTCGTTTTTCGGAGTCAGCAATGGAGGTTCTTCTTCTTCAGCGTCGACAGCGGCCTTGCCTCCCCAGGTCGCTGACTCTAGTTTTCCCGACGCGGGCTTGGCGAACGACGCCTGGGAGAACTTGCTGCCGGACGAGGGCTCGGCGACCTATACCTCACTGACGCTGTCGATCGAGGCTGATGCTGAAAGTCACGGGAACCCTGACGAGTAGAAAGGTACTCCTCGATCTCGAAAGGACGCTCACCGTTGCGCGGCCGGGGTGCGTTTATGGGAAAACCGCGAAGTCCCACCTGGCGATACTGGCACATCCGGTACCGGTGGCCAGCCTCTCCACAGTGGTAGCAAAGAGGTACTCTGCCAGGTGTGCGCCAGATGTCGCTCTTCCTCAATCTCCTCTCTGGCGGTGGCTGCCGTGTGATAGGGTACATCGGAGGCTGCATAGGGGCAGCCGCTGCGACATCCGCACGGACAAGAGTTGCCCGCTGCAGCGCATCGGCATAGGACGTAGTCGTCGGCTGTCGAAGCAGTGGAACTTCTGGAAGTACAGGCTGCTGGGGTTCGCGGACCACCTGCCTAACCTCCTCGCGAACCACGTCGGCTAGGGACGAAAGCATCGGAGTATTCTGGTCGAAGCGCATCCTCTGAATCTCTTCTCGTATACGACGGAGCGCACCAGCTCCCGCAGCACTTCCATGTTGTTCCCGAAAGCTGTTGGTAGTGGTTCAAAAGAGGCGACATTCATGTCTCTGTTGTAAGTTCTTGCTCGCTGTTGTAGCGTCCTCTCCATCGTAGTCGCCTCAGAACGGAACTCGGCGACGGTGCGCAGCGGGCTCCGAATCAACCCGGCAAAAAGTTCCTGTTTTACGCCTCGCATTAAATGGCGCACCTTTTTGTCCTCGCTCATGTTTGGATCCGCTCGTCGGAATAGGCGAGACATGTCTTCCACGTACATCGCCACGCTTTCGTTCTTCCGCTGGTTTCTTGTTTGCAGTACAACTTCAGCTCTCTCTCTCTCTGCGGTCTGTATTTGAGTAAGCAGCGAGCAGCTCCCGTCGGAAATCATTACAGGACAGGATCGCAGCTTCGTGGCTTTCGAAACATGTTCGGGCGCTGTCCTCCAAAGCGAAGTACACTCTTCGCAGCTTACGATCGTCATCCCAGCCATTCACACTCGTGACGCGCTCGAAGCGTTCCAGCCAATCCTCCGCGTCTTCGAAGGAGTCGCCGTGAAAAGGCTCTGGTTGCATTGGCGGATTTACCACGATGTGAGCTGGCGCGATCTGGGATGTCATGCCGGTAGCGTTCCCGTTCATGGATGAGGAGGTTCTGCCCCGATCCGATAAAGCTGAGAACTCTGGAGCCTCACCACGTAAGCGACGACTGCAACGCTGGTGAACAGGAGTCAGATCGATGGGCGCGGACCGTTCTTCTAGACTGCGTTCAGTCACGCGAGAAGGGCTTGACATAGTACCCCGCACCTCCACCAGAAATGTAACACACAGTATGTGAAAACTCTTTAATAAATTAAATTAAAGTGGACGAACTTGTGTCCAGGAAGCAGAATGGCTTAGCAAGCGTCCGTCTAGTCTCTCTCGAGAGCACCGTCTGCCCGAGCTCCGCGCCTCGTCGTTTTCTTTCTCCTTTGAGGGACAACTCTCGGAAAGCGCGCGACTGCTCTGCATGCGCGTGCTATGATGAACGCTGTCGTTCTCCTTTGCACGTAGGCCGCAAATGAGCGGGCGGGCTTCGGAACCGACCGGAGCGCGTAGTTTGAAGCCGGCTTGTGTCAATATATGCACAACTTGCGGTGCGTCAGTAGTGATGTCAGCGCACTTTGTCCTTTTATTAGATACAACAGTTTGCATGGTAGGGTACATGTATATGACGAACATGAATCAATTGTCTAATTTACAGCGCTAAAGTGGTACACTCATCATCTACGTCAGGATTAACGACACTGGAGTCACTTGTGGCTCATACCAGTAGTGCTCGACCCACGATATGCGAGTATGTGTTACGGGTGTTTGAATTTTATGAGAACCTACACCAGCCAATGACGAACTAAAATAGACCTACGGAACGCCGAGACGGTAGTAAATAGACATATAAAACACTGTGACTGCGGGGATCAAGCCAGCAACTTTGATTTCGCCTCAAGTTTACTGCACCTCACCCCGGTACACTGCCTCTAGGATCGGCCCACCCTTCTGTATTCGCGGCTGACACACGACGGCTGCCTCAAAGAGCTCCCCTCTTAAGATACGACTCTCGTAGAATGCGGTTGAAATGTAGACATAACAAGCTTATAGACACACATGCAGCCTACCAAACGTTAGTGTGGTATCGAACACGAGCTCTTTAGGTACCAAGGAAACACGGTATCACCAAACTACGGCTGCTTCCCCCGCTCGGTATTTACAGTAAATAACCATATTGCACCAGCATTTGTAACAATGGCTCAATAAAACTTGCTGCTGCGCGAGTTGGTTCATACTTGGTAGATAAACTATGGAAGCGCACACACAAAAAACACGGACTCAGGAGACACGGACGAGCTCGTCTGTGTCTCCTGAGTCCGTGTTTTTTGTGTATGCGCTTCCATAGTTTATCTACCAAGTAACAATGGCTGTTGTGTAACGTGAAATCCGCCTCTGATATGTGACAAGCACTGCAATAGCAGTACATATGTTCGGTTACAATTCGGTATCATCATCATCACCATCATCAGCCTACTTAGGTCCACTGCGGAACGAAGGCCTCTCCCAGCGATCTCCAATCCACCCTGTCCTGAGCGAGTTGGCTCCACTTTATGCCCACAAACTTTTTAATTTCATCGTTCCATCTAACCTTTTTCCTGCTAATATTACGTTTTCCCTCTCTTAGTATCCATTCCGTCGCTCTTACTGTCCACCTCTTTCCTCCTCATGACATGTCCTGCCCAGGTCCATTTCTTTTCTTTAATTGATACAATTCGCAACTCCAGAAAAAGTGGTTCATCTGGCAACATTGCTGAGAAAAACAAAGATGACTTCTATATCCAGGGTCACGGCCGCGCTTCCGCTTAGCGCTGTGCTAAAGTTTCCTGATTGTGGGTTCGAATCACGATGCTTCGTCGAATGCGAAATGGTTCTTGCTGCCGAACATCTCATATTAATTGGTCTAAAACATTTGAGCGGCGAAACAGCGGAAAAATTGCGCTGTGCATTCAAACGTCGCACTTGTTCGGAGACCCGCATCAGATTTTCTTAAGGATAAAGAGCCTTTCCAGCGAGTCTGAAGTTGAAGAAGGCAGGTACATGTTCATATGTAGCTGGCCTTTCCGAAAGATGCAAGCACTTGTGCGCGGCCTGCTCCATTGAGTACAAATGCGTCACTTATAAACGTGTTAAGAGAGTGCAGTTCTATGCGCGGTGCCGGAGGCGGAGCGCGCGCATGGGGTGAAGGCGGCGAACGAAGGCAAGCGCTCGCTTTATATCTACTTACTACAATGCATGCGGACGTCAGCAATAATGTTAGCGCGGTTCAAGTTGAGCACAGGCACACTCACAAAACGTTACCAGATATACACGTATAAACGACGTCGCTATTTTGTTCACGCGCTTGCCTAAACCAAACTACACTAGGGCTCTTCGAAAGGCGCGCGTGATTAAACGCGCGCATACACATTCTGTGTACTCACCGGGGAGGAATAAATCGTCGCGAGTGAAGTGCCTGGACCAAACTAGCATAGTTCCGGTCACCTTCTTGCCAATGCGCAAGTTCCTAATGCATGTTGCTCTGCGCTAAGCATCGTCTGCTTCTTTGGGGAACCGATGAGACGACGTGTTGCTGTCTGCATCGCGGTGACACGTACTGAGGCACGCAACGAAAGTCTTTTGATGAGGATTCTTTCTTTTTCGGGCTGCTTCGAGGCGACATGGCGTCGATTAAGGAACTGTAGAGCTGTTTTACAGCCCACGGTAATGCGGTACCATGCCGCGTTTCGAGGTCGACCTTGGACCGGCTGGTTCCAGTAGCGTCCGCTAGGTGGCGAGCATTTAGATGGAGTCGCGAATAAGATCAGCTACTCCTGTTTGTTCCCTGATCCATTCCGCTCGCTTTTTATCTCTTAGCGTTACACCTATCATTTTTCTTTCCATGCACATTGCGTGCTCCTTAGTTTCATCTCTAGTTTTTTCGTTATCCTCCACGTTTTTGCAGCGCACGTTAGTACTGGGAGAATGCAGTGATTCAATACTTTTCACTTTAGTGAGAGTGGTAAGCTTCCAGCTATGATTTCGTATTGCCTTCCGAATGCGCTCCAGCCCATCCTTATTCTACGGAGAATATCTTTTTCATGGGTAGGAGTTCCTGTTAGTAACGGTCCCAGGTGTACGTGTTCGTTCACAGACTCTAAGGGATCTCTCTTAATTTTCAATTCCTGTTCTTTAGATAGGCTATTGAGCATACCTTTGGTCTTTTGCCTAATAATTTTAGCCAATTTTAATACTTTCCTGGTTTAGGTCATCAATCATACCTTGTAGTTCGTCTCCATGATTGCTAAAGAGCACAGTGTCGTCTGCAAATCTTTAATTGCTGAGATACTCTCCGTCTACTCGAATTCTCTTTTCTTCCCAGTCTAGACGCTTAAACAATTCCTGTATACATGCAGTGAACACTATCGTGGAGATCGTATCTCCTCCTCTGACACCTCTCCCGATCAGAGAAGTGTCAGACAAGGATCGAGTTTGAACAAAACATACCATTCGGTATGCTTTTGTGCCGATTCTGTTCATCCCATAGTAATACTTCAATGAACGATGGTTATGACAGCACATCAACGCACCGTTTAGTGCATTTATTTCTCAGCAGAACACATGTATGTGCTTTGGACTAACGTAACTTCCAACGTTACATCGTACCGTGAGGTACCATTCAATCGTCAGGGTGCTGTCGACGATACTGTTTAGCCCATATTAAGCAAGCAAGCAAGGTGTTCAGCAAAAAAAATTGCCCTTAACATCGCCTCCCTTTCGCTGCACTCCTGGTTCGCTGCTGTGGTACCGCCATCTTTGAATGTGGGAGCGATGGAGTAGATATTCGTGCCAATGCGCGCCGGCGCTTGGTGATATGGTACACTCTAAACCAGAATTTGCCCAAAGTGGGCGATACTGCATACCGTACGTTAGACCACCGGTTGAACGTTTCATGCCAAAGGAGAAAATTTTGGTCCAATGCGTCTCCTGTGCAAAAGCTTTGTACAGAAAATACCAGGGGGGGGAATAAAAAGTGCCCACTGGTTTGCACCGTATCGTCTGCTGCTGGAAGGCATGGCTGTGCCATGTTGTTGCAGTGGTTCAGGAAGAATTAGGCGCTTCTTTCACGCGTAGAAAACTCAAAAAGCGCGCAAACAGTCGCCGTCAGATGACCATTCAGCGATTGTGCGAGACTGGATATCGTGGTGCTGGGTACTGGTAGGACTGGCCGTTTATTTGGACACCACTCGCTCGGCTGACGTCTCAGGCCTCCAGAGGCCGGCATAGGGTTACGGCGAGTTTGCCACTAGTGTGCGCGCCACAGTGAGAGCAACCACGCCTACACGCTGTGTGTAGTACATTACTTGAACGCGTCGAATTACAAGGAATATTCACAATGATAACAAGAGTAAGTTGTTTCGATCGTCAGCGCTTGGTTGCCGAATGCCCGAAATGTAACTGGCTGCAATATGTAGCTATTTCCGACGCAAGAAAAAGTTGTTATGTGAGGTTTAGCGTCCTAGAACCAGCTATGATTATGGGAGACGCCGTAGTGGAGGGCTCCGGAAATTTTGACCACCTGGGGTTTTTAGGGGCGAAGCTCCTTAAGGTTTGGGTCTGTCCGTCCGTTGTAGTAGCGCGTTACCTACTAGGAACGCGCTACTAGGAGGGCGCGTGTAGGAGGCGCGCCCTCGGCGCGCGACCTCTCTCACTCTTCCATCTGCTGTCTTGTGAGAGAGAGAGAGAGACAGAGAGAGCGAAAGGCGCGCGTTGACTATGGAAACGCTCTTCCTTCGATGAACGCGTTACCAGCTCGCAAAGATGGAGAACGCGCCCTCACCTGCGACAGACAAGCTTGACGCAGGCAGCGTCGTCTAGCGAGTTTCTCGATTGAAAATTACCGACTGCTCGCGCTGGAGAACCGTCCACCGGTCACCCATATATATATATATATATATATATATATATATATATATATATATATGCACTGTATCTTGACTATATACATGCACGCTCTCAGAAATAATACGTTGTTGAAAGTTAGCGCTCGTCCGTGTCCCTTCTGAGTCCCGTGTAAAAGGTGTTTGCGCTAAGTAACCGATTGTGCAGTACAAACAAGCCCAATTTCAATGTAGTGTCTCCGCGGAGAAATGTGTCGTTTGGGAACTTTCACATGTGTGCAACTGTCGAGAATCGTTGTGTAGGGTTGGGATAACGCTTACGTCCATACGCAACGGGCTCACATTTCCGCTCCTCGATTCACCATATAGCCGCTTACGTGTGCCACAGCTTCGTGGAGCCAGGTTTCACTTGCGTCTCATGCCGTGACAGCGACAGAGAGATCAACCACATTTCACTGCGTCACTTCGAATTTCTTCTGACACACACACACACATACGCTATGGATATTGAAAGGCAATTGCAGTTTACAATAGACCTCACCGCCCGATCTGTGCAAGCGTAAATTTCCGAAGCAGCGCTGCCACCTTAGTTGGAGAACCCCGAGCATAGCTGGTGCAGTCGCTCGCTAGGTGCTCTGAGTAAATCATCTTATTGCACAAATTCTCGTAATGAACTGCGATATACCGCGGTGGAAGAGCGCGTGGGAAGGACAATATAGGTGTTTTAATTCAACAGGAGCAGAGTCCTGCTGGAGTTGCTTAAAGGGACAGACAGCCATCCAAAACTTGAATTGAGATGACCCCACTGGCTGAAAGATTGTGTGTTGCATTGGCTCAAACGACGCCACTTTTCCTCAATAAACACGGGTTTCTGTTTTTATTTCTTCATTCAAAGTCACGAAAATTGACGTTTGGTAACTCAAGCGGCAAACATACGAACTAAAGTTAGAGTGCGGTCACGTGAACTTCTACAAATTTACGCAATATTTTATCTGTTTATTAGTATCGGACCGCATGAAACTTTTGATATTATAAGCTTTTTGTCACTTGCAATGGGCAGATAACCCTTCGTTTGTAGCGCGCGTTGCTACTGCATGCTTCTGCCGTCACGTGCGAAAGCATGGTTTCGGATCTAGCTGGCCTGGCTTGGCTCGGCTATGGCTGGAGTGGCGGCGCCGGAGCCCGGCCATTCATGAAGTAGGCGCGGACATGCGACAGAACGCCTTACAAATACAAGATCGGCCTGGCAAAAAATGCCAGCACGTCGCACCGTCTTTTTATTTCATAAAGTAGTCGAATAGGTCAAAGTGTGGGTGGTTAATCACAGCTACGCTCACTCCTGCGAAAGCAGAACGACGTCCAGAAGGGAGGCGGATTATCGGCATCGCGGTCACTTTTCAACGTTGCTAGAGTGCGCACTCTGCCTTTTTTTGAGGCTTCTCAGATCGAAAAATTCTGCGTGCGAAATATCCACGCGCTTTTGGAAGTAACCGCTGCAGGTGAAAACAGTACAGGGGGCAAGCTTTCCATTGCGCCATAAAAAGAAGGGTCCTTAAAAATCGGTTGTCAGTCCCTTTAAGAAGCGAACTCTTGAGAGAGTCGACGTGTGGCCGGGTAGTTTCATAGTGAGCTGGTGCACATGCGTAGTTTCTTATTGCTGTTAGCACATTCGCTTAATGTATAGTAATGGAAACGCTAAAGCACGTTGCCGTAGTCATGAGAGAAAAATCCGCTTCAGTGACAGACGGCACGCCCGTGCTGTTCGTAAACGGAAAGCAACTTGGGCACACTGCGTAGAGCTGTCCGCGACTTTCGAAATCGACCGCACCGTGGACGGGGAGAAACCGAAGGGGCTCGCTTTTTGTTTACTACGAATGTTCACAAGCATTCACGAAGAAACAAGACGAGGCAGGCTTCGAATGATGATGCGCATCCATGTTTACGGCCTGCAGCCACAACGTCAAGATGTGCTCCACACTTTTAGAAAGAGGTTGACATATTCACTAAGTAACTACGAACCTGTTACTTGTCACAGAATCCACTAACCAGCTAGTAAGTGCAGGTAGTAAAAGTGCTCTTAGTGCAAAGCACTACCTCGTTGGGGTCGTAAAAAACACTAGCCCAAATACCAACAGGCCAGGTAAAAGCGCTACGTCGTTGGGTAGTGAAAAGTGCGACCTCATTAGTGACATGTACTACCTCGTTGTGTAGGGAAAGTACGACCTCGCTAGTGAAATGTACTACCTCCTAGGGTAGTTTGAAATACTAGCTAAGTAGTTAAAAGCACTACATCGATGGGTAGTTGACACTACTACCTCAGTAGTTAAAGGCACTACTACGTTGGGTAGTATAAAGTACGACATAGCTAGTTAAAGGTACTACCTCCTTGGGTAGTGAAAATCGCTACTTCTGTAGTTAAAAGCACTACCTCCTTTGGTAGTTAAGAGTACTGCCAAGCCAGCTAAAGGCAGTACTTCCTTGGGTTGTTTAGCACACTACCTAACAAGTTAAAAGCACTGCAGTTTTCGACAATTCAGAGTACTCCCTAGCTAGTAAACGTCACTAACCAAAATACTAATCAGGAAGCGACAAGCATTACTTTGAAGGCTACTTGAAAGTACTTACTGTCCACTAATAGACACAACGCACATCAAAACACTACGCTTCTGGGTCGCCGAAATAAATGTCATTCAGCTTTCAGAAAACAAATCCAAATGCTAAGACACATGTCAGATCTATGAATTTCACAAACTACCTATCAATTATGCAATTTTTGTCTCCTCAGGCTCGTAAACATCACCAGAAAAATATTCATCGTAAATTTCGACAGAGGCACAAAAATAAAATGTGATGCTTGTGTGAAGATTCACAAAATGGTTTTATGCAATGCAGTACACGCACAGAAGACACAATTCGGAGAATGCAGACATTTTATTCACCACTCTTCATGCACCATGGCACCCTTTCTGATGGCGGAAATCGCCCACAAGATGAACAAAGATTTTAGACGCTGGTAGTTTACAAAAATGTTCAACTAGTCCAAAGGTATTTTTGTTTTGGGGGTCATATTTCATGCTGAACACCCAATATAGTTCCATAAGCAATACGAAACCAGCTATTGAGTCCAGGACCTCCAGTTCAAGTCCTTGAACCACGGCACGGAGAACTGTTCAGCCATCAACATCCTTCGTGCTGGTGATGGGTAGATGCCCTGTAATATTAATCACAATACCTTAGCACATGAGAGCAAAATATTAAGCAATTAGCGTTTCTTAGAAGCCCTTCTAGATAGTATGGCTTGTTTTTGACAAAAAATGCCAGGATATGCCACACCCATGGCAAGGAGATGTGCAAGGAAAGGAACACAAAATTTGAACTTATGCTCCGAGAACAAGTCATGGCAGAACAAGACAAATGACAGGGGGCTCATGAAAAGTAAGAAACTTGGAGGATGCTTCTGCCTCGGCAGTGGCAATAGCATATTGGGCCTTGTTCACATCGTCTTTTCATCTGGTAGCCTGGCTTCGCTTCTTGGTCTGTGCGCATATCACCATTTGTGGGGTTTAACGTCCCAAAACCAGCTCTGATTATGAGAGACGCCGTTGTGGAGGTCTCCGGAAATTTCGACCACCTGGGGTTCTTTAACGTGCACTGACATCGCACAGCACACGGGCCTCAACATTTCGCCTCCATCGAAATGCAGCCGCCGCGGCCGGATTTGGTCTGTTCACATAAAAGTGGCGATTTCAAACTATCCTAGAATGCCTAACGCCTCCCATTACATTTTCCAGCACTTTGAAAAACCGCAGTCAACATCTTGCCCTGCCTGGAGCGATCCAAATGCTTGCAAATAGTTTCTGGATGAAAAACAAAGTGGCAGTGTGGGTGTGTTGGTATACTATCTTGCAGAAAAGTAAAAGCGCACAGAACACATGGACGAGAGAGGCACAAGAAACACACACATGCAGATGCTACTTCCAACAAACTTTACTGTTACTGTACCCACGCTACTTATAAACACCTAATCTACCACATGCAATGTGCATAAGTGTGAAACCACCAAACCTGACGCAATTAAAAACAGCGTTGTCACACCTAGATAATCAAATTGTTTGTTGTCGAAGCATTTGATGGCCTGCTCACGCACATTTTGCCCATCTTTTCAATCTCTTCTGCCTTGATTATCCTCCTTGTTAGCTGGTTTCTCTTCTGGTGCACTATACCGCACGTGTAAACAACACAACACAACCGCATTCCTTACAATGCATTGCTAAAAAACCATCAGCCACCTTCTTGACATTATATAACTGCGCTCGTTTAAGTACGGCCGGTTTGGCCAACATAGCTGTGACCACATGACCACGGTAGGCAGTACACCACACATTCAGCACATCTCACAAACCTCTTATTTTTTGTGTGGTTCTTTCCGCAGCCACGATTGCTGTGTGCATTTGGAGCCGTGACCTTGCACAGCTTTTTTCAGCTTGTTTGGTGTTAAAAGGCTGCACGCACACTTGATCACTGAGCAATTTTGCTCAAATTGTGGGAAAACTTTTCCATGTAAGATAACACTTATGCGACTCCCTCGCTCAAGCGGTTTGGCTGTAGTTTGACCAACCCTTTTTCAAGTCGCTCGAGATACGCTCAGCTACACAGACTAGTAAAGTTTGGGGACAGCCAGCATCAGTCAATCTCATTCTTTGTTGATCAAGGATTACAGGAACAGAGTGGTGTCACGACTTCTTTAAGGCATTCTTGAAACACAGGTTAGCATTGCCCTCTTTACTAGTTTTGAATGAACCGAGTGGTAAGAGAGCCGTGCCGTGACTCGTAACGCCAGCAGGTGTGCTTTTTTCGCTATCGATGAGTGTAGATTCCCAAAACGTAAAGTTCCATCCTCAGGTAGCTCATGTGTGACGTCAAGAGGTTTCAAACTATCTTGAATCTATGGCAACAAGGTGCTAACTGGATCTACGTTTATCGATAATGGAAAATGGCACCTACTGGTGTTACGAGCCACGTGCTAATAAGGCACTGTTCCGTCAGCACTTGGCTCATTCAAAACTGGTAAATAGGGCAATAGCTAACCTGCTCTTCAAGAATGCCTTAAAGGAGTCGTGACACCATTCGGTTCCTGTACTCTTTGATCAACAAAGAACGAGACTGACTGATGCTGGCTATCCTCAGACTACTAGCCTCTGTAGCTGAGTATATCTGGAGAGATTTGAAAAAAGTTGGCGAAACGCAAGCCAAACTGTTTGAGCGAGGGAGCTGCATAAGTGTGCTACCTTACATACGAAAGGTCTCGCGCAATTTGAGAAAAAAAAATTGCTCAGTGAGAAAGCATGCGTGTAGTCTTTTCAACACCGAGCAAGCTGAAAAGTCTGTGTAAGGTCACAGCTCCAAATGCACACATTAATCGTGGCTGTGGAAAGAACCACACAAAAAATATGAGGTTTGTGAGATGCGCTGAACGTGTGGTGTATTGCCTACCGTTTTCATGTGGTCACTGGTATGTTGGTCAAACCAGCCATTGCCGCAACGAGTACTTAAGCGAACAGGGTTATATAATATCAAGAACGCGGCTGGTGGTTTTTTCGCAATGATTTGTAAGGAATGCGGTTGTGTTCTGCTGTTTAACATGTGCGGAATAGTGTGCCAGTACAGAAACCACCAACAAGGGAGAAAATCAAGGCAGAAGAGATTGAAAGATGGGTGAAATATGTGTGAGGAGGCCGTCAACTGCTCTGACAAAAAAAAAATGATTATCTGGATGTGGTAACGCTGTTTTGAATAGTGCCATATTCTGGATGAACCCACTGACATCATCTAGAAACTATTTGCAAACATTTGATTCACTCTAAATAGGGCAACATGTAGACTGCAGTTCTTCAACATTCTGGAAAATGTAATGGGAGGCATGTGCTGATAAGTGTTGGGCCGTTTTTCTTTTTCGTCAGTGTTTGTGCTGTGTACTTACTTCTCGTGTGTCCATGTTTGCCCGACTTGCCTTATTTTATTATGAATTCATACCGACTGGCTCAGCTTTCTGTCTTTACAATTCAATTGCTTTTGTGAAGCACACAATTTTAATTCAGGGAAAATTTCTTCTAGAGAAACTTTCATTGTCACATATGCAATATCTCTGTTTCCCATCTGTGACAAATGTGAAGAATTACAGAGGTAGAGGGTAGCGAATGTTATCTTTACTTAGCAATGCATAGCTACCGAGCTGACCAGCTATAGAAAACTGCGTTTACAAAGCAAAAGAAAGAAATAAACTCATATTATTGGCGTTTACAGATTCACATACCGTGTCAGCTGTTGCAATTCAATCCTATTATTAGTGTCATGTGTTCGAACTTCCTCGGTTTTGTCCTTTTTAATGGCAGCTGAAACACATCAATACCTGCATAATCAGTTTGGATCGCAGATGTCCGCAGCACTAAAAGTGCAGTAAATGCAGAAAGGCATGCTCATATCAGCGACAAGCACAGCAATGGGCATGTATTGCTAGTCATATAGTCGCACGTATAAAAAGCAAGACGACCATGTTCGTGGCGACAATTTCACGCACCCTTTCATGGAATTTTCCCGCAGGCTAATGCAGGCGTACGGTACTCCGGAACTGATGCGACTAGGCTCTCCAAACACATCGTGTACACGAAACTTTAACGCTACTACAACCGCTTTGTGCACCGCGCTATTCGATTTCTTTTTCTGCCAAGAGCGCACACAGCAATGACGAGGCACAAAGCGTAGCATTCACAGCCACCTACCTTAGTCAAGAAACATGCTGATCCCACTTCGGGTCGCCCGACGGCGTGGAGGCGGTGTGCCGAGCAGCCGAGCCGCGCCGTTCGTCCGTAGGTCCAGAAGCAATATGCCGACCTTCGATGTGTGCGAACGAGCAGGCATTTCCTAGGAACACACACCACGGAGGGGAGAAAGCGTTCCGTCGCTGCCTCTCGCTGATGCCCGGCCGCACACATTCAAAGAAGGTGTCGTGACGACTGACGTCCATCGGCGAATGGATGCCAACAAAGGATCTCAGAAATGTCGACGCTGCCGGCTGCTGCTTTCACAGTTAGTCGCACACAGCACCTCACATTGGTTGAAGAAGGTCCACTAGAGTTATTGAGCACAACGCTAAACACACAACGAGATGCAGGGTAGCCAGAAGTCGTCCGTACGAAAACGTATTTCACGACCACGTTGAACGCGACGACGAACACTACAACGACAGCGCGCCGCCCGAGAACACCTATATACGCGTTTTAGAGAACGGAAACTGTACCTTCCACTGTAGAACACAAGTAAGGGTAGCCGCGGCGTAGTGAAGTGCATTAGGGCGAACGGAGATGGCGCTGCAAGCACTATCATCATCATCGGCAAAAACCCCGTTTTTGCTGGTTCGTGTAGAGCCGAAACCACTACCGCTTTTCGGCTCTGCTGACCCGTGCACGGAGGGTTTGTTCTTCGAAGAATAAGCGGATAGAAGAAGAACAGGTCGTCAGAAGCGACCTTCTAAAGAACGGCTACTCGAAAGCCTTCGTTGGAGGGTTGCTCGCCGCCAGACTAATCCGCGCCGACCCCTTCGTAAGGACACTGACCCGCCGCCTTCCAAGTCCATACGTGTGTTTATTCCCTACTTTCAGGGTACCAGCGAAGCGCTCGTATGTGTGCTGTCTGAGCAGGGAATAAGAGTAGCACACAAGCCAATTTCCACGCTTGGCCGTTTCTTTCCGCGCCCGAAGGACAGGCTGCCGATGGAGAGAGCGCAAGGTGTGATTTACTCCATTCCCTGTTCAGACTGCGGCGCGTCGTACGTGGGAGAGACGAAGAACTTTCCAGAGAGGCTATGACAGCAGAGGAACGATGTCCGCAAGCTCGATAGACAAAGGAGTGCATTAGATGAACACAGCAAGGTGCACGACCACCGCATCGACTTCGACAACTACCGCGTCCTCGACTTGGAAACCAGTTTTCACAAGCGGCTTTTTGTAGAATCATGACACATTCAGGCGACACCTGGTAACGTGAACCGGTATGCAGGTGCAATGCGAAGTGTCTATTTTAGCCGACTCCGGCACATGGTTCAGCACTAGTATGACCCCCCTCGGTTTGAAAAACCAGAAAAAGAGAAAGTGAGAAAGGAAGGAAGAAAGAAGAAGAAAAAGAAAAAAAAGAAAGAAACAAGAAAAAGAAGGCCTTATAAGCACTGCTGCTGTCCGGTGCCCTCCAGGCACCCCTGAAGAAGTGTCCGAGTGGGACCCGAAACGTCGGGTTTTTTGTCATCTTTAGGAGTAAATATTACTTTTGATGATTATAATTTGTTTGGTGTTCCCCCTTTTTTTCACCTTTTTTTTCGTCCCAACCAGACGGATCTCTGTCAAATGTTCACCTTTAAATATACAGCTTGTAAGGCTTGTGCTCTAACGTAGCACACTCTAAGAAAAATAAGAGTCAAAAGAGAGTCACTGCACTCTGACTCTCTTGGCCTGTCGCAGAAACCCACCAAGGAGGGTCAAACTTTTCTGAGGGGGTCAGTTGACTCCGTACGGCTCGCGACTCTCGTAAGAAGAGTCACCGTGAGAGTAAACTGACACCTGCAAGAGATACCAAAGATAACCGTGTCTGCGTGTGTGTGTGCGTGTGTGTGTGTGTGCGTGTGCGTGTGTGTGGACCATTCTTTACCTGCACGTGGGAAAGCTTTGCGCAATAAATTTTCTGGGTTAACTACAATTTCAATGAACGCGATGCACTTGCAGCGGTCAATTTCCTGCACATGTTTAATTACTGAATCTGTACACAAATTCAGAATGAAATAATATTAGCAGTGGAACGAAGTATTACGCGTAGTGAATATAGCTACTCCAGAACAAGCAGAAACTGTTAAACTCGGCATTTGGATGTTCGCATAGGACTATTATATGTCTATATGCGACGATAATAAAGGCATGACAAAAGTGTTGGCGCAAGTAACTACCTTTATTTGGTTACGTTCAGACTGTCTGGACTTTATATAAATTCATTGCATTAGTAGGAAAGTGGACCTTACCGAAGACGAAGTTGTCTAAGTACGGCACTGCCTCCCCCCCCCCCCCCCTGCCCTCCCCCCCCCCCCCATTCTTGTAAACAAACTCAGGGTGGTAAAGAGGGGTGGGGGAAGGAGATGCGAGGAGGAACTTTCACAATGCCCCCACCTCTGCTCCCTGTAGCAGCGCTGGCTCAGGAGACAAACTTGGATAATGAGCATTTTTTTCCTCATCTACCTCCGCTCATTAAAACACGTTGCCGAAACTTCCACGGCCCCCCTCACTGCCCCTTTAAGGCGCAAGAATGCGCCCCTCTGTTACCACACAGTAAGTCTGCTGATCTTCGGTCATCAGCTGTAGCGATGAGGCGCTACAGCTACACAGCCTTAGAGATCCGTACGAAAGACGGATCTCTAAGGCTGTGCTTTTATCTCACCGTCGCTTGCGGCGCGAGCTTAGAAATTATGTAGATATAACCTCTCTCATTTGACCAAAAATAAACATACATTTTCAAGCCTAGGCATAAAGAACCAGTACGCGTTGCAAGCACGGCTTGCACCTCCTACCAAGGTCAAAATTACACTTTTTTAAAAATATGGTATGACAACATAACACTACTGCCCCCTATGAAATTTTCTCACTGAGCGAGCCGTTGGAACAGGTCTTGTTCAACAGGCTGACTGCGGCGCGTGTGATGCATTTCGTCCACGTGTTTCCAGCGTGTTTACTAATATTACGTGCGGTACTGTGCGTTTATCATCGTTGGCGCTCATCGAGTGGACAAATTTAACATGTTAGGGCGTTGTACAGCACGCGGTCGCCGGCGGATGGAGCGTCGTAGTCGTCTCTTCCCAGCGACAGCCACGACCGACGCGGAACTTGTGCGTGCTCGCAAGGAAGCTGTTTTGCACAGTTTGTCGATTGTGCAAGTACGTGGTCGAATAGCGAGTGCACCTTCTGAGAAAGTCCCTTTCCAGTGATGTGATAAACTACGACTGCGGTTCTGGAGAAGAAAGTTCAGCCATTTGATGAGACTGTCGACGGGAAAGCCTCCGGGACCTGGTGAGTGCAATGAAGTCACTGAATTGCGTAACTTGATTACTTCATTGCGAAATTGCTGTTAGTGCGCAGGAATCGCATAAGACAGCCCGGGCGGTGTGTTCACAAAGCAAGGATGAGTGGTCAGAGGAACAGCAGGTATGTTTGTGGTTCTGTCAGGCGACTGCCCCCCCCCCCGCCCCCCCGCGCTGTACTTGTGAGTGTGCGTGCGTGCGTGTGTGTGTGCGTGGGGGGTGTGTGTGTGTGACGTGCTGGTCGTCCTGTAGCCCTTTTACGGTGTTGATGGAACAAAAGTAGCGTTTCAGCAACGTCGGTAATAACGTGCGAAACAACCAGATTGCAGGAGGCGGGGACGCCGATAGAACATATATCACTGCCACAAGCACAGACGACTCCGTTTAGTAGCGTGTGTATCCTGGTGATTGCGTTACAAAACAGTGTGTATTCGTTTTTGTCAGTACTGAACATAATTGCTTTGTCGTGAGGGTAATAATGTGGCTGAGCATGCTTGTTACTTGAAGGCAATATATATGAATCATTTATGTTATATGCTAGTGCCACGAAATGTACACTGCAGCAACTGCAATCGTGATTTGAAGCGAGCGAGATGGTTCTCGGTTATCGTAGGTCGATGAATGTGTCAGTTCAATGAAGATGTCGTGAACGAATTATCATTTGCATTTCAAGACAACATTGTTATTATGCATTGTTGACTTGAGCTGTCATAAGGGGTGAGCTGGATATCGAAAGTTAAATGATTCACTCGGATCATAAGGTATTCTACATGGCACTAATGTTTAAAATATGTGTCTACGCTCAACAGGTACCTGGCAGACAAGCATTGGAATGAAAGTATTTGACTAAGATTTCACTCCACGTAGATTCCACAGCATTGGCTGTGGAATCTGTGTAATATTTTTGTGCATTTCATGGTTTCAGTATCAGTGTCTCAAATGTTTAGGCACTACATGCAAGCAAGTTACTGAGGTTGCGAGCTGACTCGTTTTGCAAAGCTGACCTGCCTAAATGTTGCATTTCACTCTTTTATAGGTACCAGTGGGGTTGGTACCGTCATTCATCTCCTATTCCTATTGATTGGGCAAAAGGTTGACATGTCTGCACCACTGGTAAGAGCCATTACGCTGAAACAATCTCTCTCTCTTTTTTTGATGGGGGCTTCAATGTCAATTGTAAACATTTCTTGTGGTGAGAAAAAGCATTCAGATGTGGCCTTTCAGGATTTTCTGATTTATCATAACAACTTCTATGGGTTAAAAAGCAGCATACTCTGTCATAACGTTCACGAAATAGGTTCACTATACGCTTCATGGCCAGGCATCCCGCTGGAAAGGCATTTCATGGACAGATATAGTGTAATTGTAGCATATTTCACAAACAATGGATGTTTACTGTTGGGCCACTACCATATATGTTTGAGTAAATGTGCTTAGTAATGTGAAAGTTTGGGTGAGTTTCTTATGCATGATGAATTACAGCACAACCAAGGACAAGGTCTTCCAGAAGAGCACAAACGCAGCACTGAATGTTTGAAGAAATGTGTTCAGTTTCTCTTGAGTACTGCGATTGTGGAAAAGCTGTGTGATGCACCTGTGGGCATTTGGCTGCCATAATAATGCTTGTTTTTTTCCTCTCTTTTTTAGGTTTATGGAAAGATGCATATACACTGATACCCGCCTTCACTGCCAAAAGCATCCTGTCCTCTCCAGAAATGAACATGTTGGAGAATGTCCAGACTTATGGGCTGAGTGTTGCTATTGGTATGTCACCAGCATCCGTTCTTCGAGCTCCTCTCATTGCAGCAATATGTATCTGTGTGCAGGACCTCCACATGTTTATAAAATTGTTCACACAAAATGCAAGGCTCTTAATTATTTTTTGGTTCCCCTAAATGCTCCAGTTGTCCGAAAAGGATGCCATTTAGGAGTTAGAGGAGAAACAGCCCATATTTGCAGTAAGATTACTTTGGAGTAGGTAGTTATTGAGAAAGGGTAGAAGGAATACTTTGTTTTCTATAAAAGCAACTCTAAAGGAAATTCTGTAGTATCATGTGTAGAATTTCTGTTAGTGAGATGTATTCCCCTTTTTTTACTTTGCTCTGGACTACTGTACACAGAAACTTAGGAAAAAGTGCAGAAAAGTAGCAATTTTCACAATACAGTGTTCTTCGAACCATTCTTGACTAGTATGGACGCTTCATTTTGAAGCAGAAGTTTGATTGCTGGCAGAGCACGTTGTGACACCATGTTGTCAACACTAAAAGGCTCTTGCATTTTTGTGTTCTGAAAGCATGAACTCTTGTGCTGCTAAATGAAATAGTAATGTATAGCACAGCTGCTAACCTTGTAAACATTCAATGTGAATTTTTTTGTCACAACTGGCAACGTTTTTTTATGCTGTAGTGCACTGCCTTTGGTAACTTCTACTCAGGTAGGGGTTTATATGTGCCTCTCATTGCACCCTTTCCTTTTCGCATGTGATAATCTAACTGCTTCACCAAAACACATGATGCTCACAGGGAACTGTTTCATGCTCCTTGTCACTTTTTCCTGTGGCAATGCATTCATTTAAGATGCTTAGTGTGCCTGTTGTTGCACCTCATTTTTTTATGCACATGAGATAGCTGTGTACACCTAGATAAGCGATACTCATTGTGCTCTGTTTGATGCATATGTTGACGCCGCATTTTCTCGTGGCGTAGTATCAGTGCAAGGTGCTTAATGTGCCTTCTGTGTGTTGCTAACAAACTGCTATTACACACAGCAGCTGCCTTAGACACTGTGTTGCCATGACCAATCTGCAATGTGCACTTTTTGTTGCCTATTGCCACTGCCTTGTTTACATGATATAATGGACCAAATATTTAACTTCTGAAGTTCCAAGCCAGAGCTCTGTTAAAGTCTGCATATTTTCACAGAGCTTTTATCGTACAAGTGGTAATGTGGGTGAATTACGTTGCTGCATTTGCACGGGTGACAGCTAAGTGTACATTTTCTAAGTACATCATTACACTCTTTAGCAGTGGTAAGTTATCCATGCATTCTAAACTTTGAAAGAGACCTGTAGGATTTGTTGTTTGTCATTTTTAAAGTATGCATCTTCTGAACAATTTTTTCACACTGGCATGTGGTATGCATATTGCATGTTCATAATGGTAGGCATATTGTTTAGTGTGAATATCGTTATTTTTGGTTGAAAGTAATAGGGGGCCTTGCAATCGTCCAAGTGTACAAGCTAATTAACTTCATTTTACCATTATCTTTTTGTGAAAACACTTGTGTGCTATTAAATTCACTTTTTATGTATAAATGACTGGAACACATTTTAGTACCACATCAGTAATTCATTTATTATGTTTGCAATGTCAGTGTACTGAGGTTGTCTTATTTCCTTGAGGCATTGTTAGACTTGTAAATAAAGAAGCTACTAATGATGTTGTTGTGCTGTAGATCAGCACTTTGAATATATTGAAAGTGCAGACGGATCTTTTGCATATAAACATATTTCCATTTATTGGATTAGTCTCTCTTCTAGTTATGCCATTTCATGTTCCTATGTATGAACAGACATTATTCCACATATATGTCGGGTTAAATTGAATTGCTCTTGTACTTGTTTCATTTCTTTCATTTGAATGAGACTACCTACGACAAGTGCCATAATGTATGTGTATAATAAATTTCTTTCTTAAGCTGTTGTTTGTGTCCGAGAAAATATTTCTACCATTCAATAAGGAACTGCAGACAATCTTTTGCAGTCATTTCACTGTGCTCTAAAGGTCATGTAAATCTTCAGTTGTTTCGTGAATATAAGGTGAAAATGCAAATGCCTTTTCTTTTGCACACGTTGGCTCTATGGGGTCCTTTGACTCACCTAAAATGACTCACCTGACTCTCCCTGTTAGTAGTCTTGTGACAACACATAAAGAGTCTCTTGACTCAGTTACAGTAGTTATTTTGCAGAGTCGTTTGACCCATTTGGTATGGCTACCTTGCTCTATCTTTATAAGAGTCGAGTAACTCTCAGCAGTGGTCGTGTAGTCCTTTGGAAAAGAGTCCTAGCACTCTTCATAAGAGATGCAAGTGACTCTCTCAGCAGTGGTCACACGATCCTTTGGACAAGAGTCCTAGCACTCTTTGCAAGAGTCAAGTGACTCTCTCAGCAGTGGTCACATGATCCCTTAGACAAGAGTCCTACCACCCTTCGCAAGAGGGTCAGTCTACACTCTCGCAGCGCCGTGACTCTCCTGCAGAAAAGAGAGTTGACGGGTATCTTCAAAGAGAGTCATATATGTGGCAAGCCCTGACTCTCCTAAAAGAGTAAGGTATACCTTCTTTTTTCTTAGAGTGCATGTGCCTTGCCCATGGTGTCGAGGTGCATCCACAAGACATGTTGACTGCAGGCGTCAGCCAGGAGGCTGTGACAGAAAAAGAATATATCCATGATTAAAATGCCGGTTTCTATGTGACACTAAATGAAAGCAAGCCTATAAGTGAAACTGCTGTCACAAGATAAACAATAAGGCAACAAGGAGATCCCCAGTTTTGCTGTTTACTCAAATTTCACAACGTGGAAGTAGCTTTAGTTTCTTTTTTTTCTCTCTCTCAGGCACTTTTTAAAAAATTTTTTGACGTGAATGTAGCAAATTTTATAACACACTTTTTACTAATACATGGTGAGTTACGGACGTGCGTGCCGGGGCGATACAAGTGTATTTGAACATGTCCAGACTGCATTATAAACATCAAATGCATTTCTATTGACTCAGCAGCTCGCTCCTGCGTGAAGCCACGTCGCTCAAGAGAACGGGGATGCTGTCGGTGGAGGGCTATGAGACGTTGAAAATTTTCGAGTTCCTGTGTGTCGCTTGACTGTCGCAAAAACAAAACCAACCGTAATAATCAAAAGCAATGGGTTTGTACTTACCGGTCCATCCACGCTGGGGCTTCAAACGAACTTCGTTGCTTTGAAGGACGAGGCGCAGGGGAAAGCGCTCTGTGGAAGCATTTCAACGTGCTTTGAACGAACAAGAACAGCAAGCCGAGATCACCGACTACAAAAGCAATCCTTAGTTTCACGAAAGATTTACAGCAAAACAAAACAGCGCGAGCTTGCGGCGCTGCCCGAACGCGTCGCAAACGGTTAACGTGACTCCTGCCGCCGCGTAGTTTGAATTAAAGAAAAAAAAACGAGCATGACTTAGTATCGATGTCAGTAGACTGTTGAATCAGCCGAAGCAAAATATATCTAGTGAAGGGAGGATGGCGTAGTATCTCAAAGGTACGCTCATTAAAAGCAGCAGTTTGTTGTATGCAAGTGTAATATCGGGCAAAGAAAAAGTCTTCGCCTTGTTCAAAATATTCTGCATCGAAATTAGGCACCGATGCGGGCGCCCCTACACAAAAGTGTAATAGGGCGAATGGCGGCCTCCATAGCGAGAGCTAAGAGAGGGGTCAGTAGATCCACTCCCCGCGGTTGAAGCTGGAACGCGCCGCGGTTGATTTTTTCGCCCTCTATAGCGATTTGTAGCATATCGAACCTTCACGCCCTGGCGCCGCCATGTTTGAAAAAAAAAAGAAAAAAAAAACAACACTCGCCCGATGGTGGCGACACCACGGAGTGCAGTTTCGGTTTCAACATGTTAGCCCAGTTGGCATGCTTTCGGTGTGCAAAATTACAGAAAATAATGCTTTGAAGCTAAAAACTGCTTACGCAATGTAGTGTTTACTTTACATACCATTCTAAAATTGAAATTTGATCTAAGTTACGCAGATGCCGCAAGTTTTGCGAACTTGCATTTTACGGACGTTTTCCTCGTCCTCGGTCCAATGTGTTACGCACCACTTCATGTTGTGTGTGCAACGCCAGGTTGTATACGTAACTGTACACATCTGTGCTGTAGCGAATATTCTGTGTATTATGAGCTGTAAAACTCGAGGCAAAAAAAGGTAATTTAGCAATTCATATCGTTGAGCTGTGCGTGTAGTGGTCGTTAGCAAAATATCGATAGCCAAAGAAAAAAAGAAAAGGAGAACGTAGCACTAGGCGAAAGCGCTAACACTGCCATTCAACGCAGGCCCGTTTATTTCTTTCTTGTGAATTAAAAAAAAGAAAAGGGTGCAAACAATAAATATATACATTGCGGTAAGCACATACGCAATTATGTTTCATGACCGCTTGGTAGCCGCTGCCTTCCATGTGACGCCTAATGCCTTTTTTTTTGCAATAACTCTTCCACCTCCTCGATTTAATAGACCGATGTCACCGCGCTGTTTCACCGCGCCACCGCTGCCGCAGCGCATGCCGGAACTTGCAGTACTCGCGGCAGTCGCGGTACGCTCAAATGCATGGCTGGTGCATCGGCGAACGGCGTTAACGAGCTTTGTCGGCCTTATTTCGAAGAGTTGTGGTGGTTGGATTTACCTCTATGTGCCGGGATGCTACAAGAACAGCCTGAAACAAAAGCGCTTCGGTTTTTCTCGTGTTCGCGAAGAATGTCAAGCTCCGGCAGGAACTTTAGCAGAAACTGGTGCGTCGGACAGGCCGGCTCGTACGGCGCACGGCTTGTTCAGCAGTGTTTGTGAATTTTGTGGTTTTTATGCATGGCACTTTGGCAATGCCCTACAGCGTCATAACAGCTCAGGCACATCACGGACGGACCGATCAGTGACCGCAACGATTCATAGCGTGTGCATGATCACCTTGCCGGGAGATCTCCGTCAACGCGTCGTCGGAGTGGATACAGCTTGTGTTCTGGACAAAATTTTGCTCGCTAGACAATGCTTAACCACTTGCGAGCAATAAAGACACTCAGGCGTCAACGTGAACAAAACATCTGATACAAGCCCAGCTTAGTGCATACTTCACGCTGCGCAGGGCTATTGATACGCCACGCCGGCATTAGCAACCACCGGTGCCGGCGGTGTTTCGGTCAGTGTATGATTTTATTGCGAGCACAAGTTAAAGAGTAAATACCCGTGACAAAACGTGTCATCTTATGTGCGCGAGCGGCCTGCATAAGGTCATACGCCTACAGAATTTATGTCGACGCAGTTTTGAAGCGGTATGGCCTAGCGACGACATCGGCGCCGAGCCTTCGGGTGTGAGGGCGGCGGGAAGAGCGGGCTGCCGCTTTTTCGTCGTTTTGCACCTGTCGCCGAAGTTACTCACCGACTCATCCGTGCTTTATGCGGAAGGGAGTGCTTGTCGTTCGCGATATTAGCAGCGGCCCGTAAGCTTTCGTTAACGGTGTGCGGCAGGTCATCGTTCTGCTAAGGTGGACGCGCCTTTAATCTCTTCATCGCGATCGTTTTCCACCAATTGACATCTAGCGCATCACTGTGATCGAAGACCTGTACTAACGACACACTGTGCATGTGAAGTTTTGTTTTGACAAAACAAGTGCGAAATCGTTCCTTCGACTGAGTCTTCAGTTCTCACCATTCCGCGCTCTTGGCGTTCTATCTCTTTACGATACGTGCTCTGAGACGTCCTTACTTGTTTTTTTTTATAGCAAATAATTCAGCGAATACGGGTAGCAGCAATTCGAAGCGACACGGGCGCACGGACTAATGACGAGATCGTGACAAGGTCGCACGTATACATTCCAACCTTTTTATTTTCTTTTTTTTTTCTCTAACAGTGCTACATCGCGTGACAAATTTAAGTGAAACACGGCCACAGGAGGTTCGAACATCGTTTTCTGGCGCGTTCAATCGTCGTCCACGCCAAGGATACGTGAAAAACGCCAGTAAACTTAAAGCATGCAGCACGCACAGCCGTAGCAGCTGTGCTTTGAGAACTACAATTAAGATGGCGGCGTCGCCGCTCCTGGAAACTCGCGCATGCGCAGATCATGCGGTGAGATCGGTCTATTGAGGCTTAGCACTTGTCTCATGTGCTTGTTCGTCTTCGTCGCGCCACTAGCTATGCACCCCGCAACACTGGAGTGTCTTAGTAGTCAACTAGTGAATAACACTAAGTAAACCTTCCTGGTTAGTAACGGCAGAACTTACGAGTTTTACTAACTGCTGGCTAGTAAACAGATTTCCCAAAGGTAGTAAAATACGCTTGAAACTAGTAAATACAAGCCTTTACTAGCCATTTACTAACTTTTTTTTCTAAGAGTGCACAGCTCTCTCTCTCTCTTGTCTTCTTTTTTTAAACTTCGCGATCGCTTCGATCTGTGAAACGAGGCAGCGTGCACCTTCCAAATGGTCTAAGAAACGTTCTATGTACTTTATCTTTCTTAGTTGTCGGAACTTTTGAGTGCTGGCTACTGCTTTTTACAGTAAATGATTAAATAAATCACGCTTAAAATCACGTACATACAAGCGCATTGGTTCCATTTTGCCCTTCAGCATAGGGAATGGGGCACGTACATTCAGCATGCGCGGGACAGCTCGCTTTGGCCGCCCGCTACGGTCAGACGATGGCTTTGCGCCGATATCGTCGCTAAGCCTTTACGGCTGCGAGAGCAGAGTGCGGCACTTCACTAAGAGCCGCCAACGTTGAAAAGATGCCAAGTTTTGTTGCCTCTGTTGCCGCTGTACCATCTAATGGTAATTATGAACTCTTGAAGAGAACTGCGAAATACTTGGAGCACCGCTGGCTGCGATGTAATTATATGGGTGATCTTTCGGTGCACACTGGGGCGAGCTATACGTGCAGTTAAGCTTGGTTTGTATCAGAGGCTCGTGCTAGACGATTTTCAGACGTGACTGCTTTTCGCAGGAGGTCAGTTTAAGTGTCACTACATCGTATCAACCAGTATCTTCCTAGAAAGAGAGAGAGAAAAATGTACATTCGGTCGCCTCGGGCAGCGATCATATCGAGCACACCCTTTAGACAATTACATTTGCTTATGGGCTCATCAGGTGTGCGGCAGTTCTGTTTTGACAAAGCAGGAGACTGCTCTAATGTGTTACATTAAATATACGGAATTCACTAATAACCTTAACGAGAAATGTGCCGTACATGCCACTCTGTCCAGTTTCGCCGACTTGTCACCCCGATCCAGTCGAAGCGTGATATTCCTCGGGAAAACGAGAAATCTGAGGCCGTTTTGTTGCAGGCTGTTGTAGTAGCGTTCCGACACGCAGGAGGTGAGGCCAGCCATCTCGCCTCGTGCAAATAAACCCACGACAGCTAAAAAACACAGCGCACCGATGCTGCAGTTACGCAGCTGAACTAGCCGAGTACTGCAAGTACCAGCGTGCATTGCGGCAGCGGCGCGTAGTGAAACTTGCGGTGAGATCGGTCTATTGCTTTTCTAAACGAAACGACCACACTGCTTTACAAAAAGACCTCAACAGCATCTCTACTTGGTGCGATCAATGGCAAATGAAAATTAACGCTTCCAAAACAAAAGTTATAACGTTTACGACTACTACCAACCCCCCGCTGAATTCCTATCTGATTAACGCAATGCCGATAGAACACGTTTCATCAATAAAGTACTTAGGCGTGCAGCTTTCCGCCGACCTGACATGGAATGCCCACATTGACGCAATAACATCTAAAGCATCTAAAACACTTGGATTCATTAGACGCCACTTACATCACGCTAACTGGAAGACAAAACTTACAGCATACACCTCACTGGTTCGGTCTAAAATAGAATATGCCTCATTCATTTGGAACCCACATCAAATATACTTAAATAACAAACTTGAATCTATCCAAAATAAAGCTGCCCGATTTATAACGAGCAACTACTTATGTCATTCGAGCATCACTAGCATTAAAGCATCACTGAACCTCCCATCACTAGAGAAAAGAAGATTGCTGGCCCTGCTTTCTCATTTTCACAAGCTTTATCATAATCATTCGTCATTTGCTACCACTTATATACTGCCTGCCCATCGCTATTTCCCGCGCCTAGATCACCCCTACAAAGTTTTAGTTCCATATGCGCGTACAAACCTCTTATATAACTCGCCACTGTTGTGTGCCATCCGTCATTGGAATGATCTACCACACGATGTTGTGCCTGTGAAAAACCACGACGCGTTTGTAGAAATGTTAAATAGTTCGCTTAATATCGTATGAAAAAGTTTTATTCTGTTTCTTTATTATTGTCATTTTTTTTAAACGTGCATGTATAAACCCTTGTAATATATTTTGTACGCGCTAGTGTTCGTTATTTCTGCTCGTTTATGCTGCTGATCACAAGTGCATATGTATATCACTGTAACCTCACCCCCACCTCGTTTGTGACCCCCCCCCCCCCCCCATGTAATGCCCACCAAGGGCCTTTAGGGTATGTGAATAAAAAAAATATGTATAGTTCGCTATTCTCGCCTTGCGATATATATATGACTGATGGCTACCGTGTTTGCTTTTTAACCAAATTGGAGGTTACTGTGTGCGCAGGTTCGTAAAGGAATTCCATTGGTTCACCTGTACGGTCTCGAAGACCTGTTCTACAAATACGGAGTGGACCTTGAGTTCTGGGCCCATGAGCATTCGTACGAGCGTCTTTGGCCAGTGTACGACCGCCAGGTATGACAATGCCCACATAAATCATTTGTTTAGATGCACCAAAGATGCAGTAAAAACTCATTCCTAGAGTATTCAAGCAGTGGAGGAATACTGAACTATAGGCACGCTATTTGCGTTTCTTTGTTGCCGGTATGTGCTTATTTTGTCTGAAGAGCTGTATTAGGCACTTCCGACCTTTCATGCGTTTGCTGTGTGCATAGAGCTAGTAGCGCAGGCGCTTACTGCTGGAGCAGCCACGTGCCGACCTTGACGGCACGCATTACCTTGCAGAAGGTAACGTAAGACATCCACTGCTATAGAACACCCTGTTGCGGTCCCTAATTAGTCGACCCGCTTAGTGAGTGTTGCTTGGTGTCACGCTACAGGGAAGAGCCCCCAGCCAGCTACTACATGGTGGTGTTGACGCCAAGCTCATTACGCCGCATTTGGTGGCTCAACTCACCCATTTCCTGTGCTTCGTCTTCGGCCTACTGTTGCACAAATGCGATTATATGATGCGCAATGTGCGGTGAAGTGCAGAAGAGCTTCAACTTGATGGTTTCGGTTGGATACCCGCCAGCGTGGCTCCATTTCCATAGGACAATATGCAAAGAAAGAAAGAAAGAAAGAAAGAAAGAAAGAAAGAAAGAAAGAAAGAAAAAAGAATAAGGAAAGAAAGAAAGAAAGAAAGAAAGAAAGAAAGAAAGAAAGAAAGAAAGAAAGAAAGAAAGAAAGAAAGAAAGAAAGAATTGCTTCAGGGCGCGCTGAAGGATCAAGTATAATCTGTAGATAACAGGAAGTATCATTTTGGGTGCGTAGCCTCCATAACGGCGTTTTGTACATTAAAGCGCCGCATGCCAGAAAGAGTACATGGGCCACGATTCTGCGTATTAACTTTGTGACTTTATCTGACAAGTGGCGTTCTAACGTATGGGACGCCGTTACGGAACCTGCGTACGCCGAACGACAACTTACTAATGATGAAGGGTGTATAGTTGGGGACAACGTAAGAATAAAAATTAAGATGTACTGCTGTCCATCTGTAGACATGTGCGTCCAGTTAATGTTGCTCTTCTCTATGGCGAAGCGCTTAAGGCGAACCGGTGAAAAACGCAGCATCGAGTTGTTGGCTCCGACGAGGCATCGCTGACCCAACGCCGTCATGCCGACTTTCCTGTGACGTCTGCTTCCATGGAAAATTGGGGGACCCTTAAGCTTCGCCTTGAAGACTTGAACGCAATTGCGAAATCCGGCTCCTAGTGTGCACTTCAACCACTCAGCGCATACTTATTGTGTGTCGTCACACACACACACACACGCACAGACACAGACACACACACGCGCGCGCGCGACGTATCTATAGTAATGGCAGAAGTTTTCAATCTATTCAACACTACTTTTATATCAACTTCATGAAAATATTTTACAGTGATGTAGCCACATGGTCCTCTATTATGAACTGCGCGTAGGCGTGACACTTTTATTCGTTTAAGGTCATGATGAAGCCGCCACTAGAACAACATACACACAATGGTAGGAACACAGGAACAGGGCAAGCGGCACTCCCAACTGAATAGGCATGGGTGTATCCCAGGAATGAATAGTCAAGATACATGTGCAGTCTCTTCACAAGCCTACGTTATCCAGCGGTCAAACAATGAGGCTGCGCATGTATCTTGACTATTTATTCCTGGGATACACCCAGACCTATTCAGTTGGAAGTGCCGCTTGTCCTGTTCCTGTGTTCCTACCATTGTGTGTATGTTGTTCTAGTGGCGGCTTCATCATGACCTTAAGTAATGTAGGGGTTGTTCTACTAATAACTACTATGCTAGCAGCGGCATCGCCGCTAGCAACCCCCTGCAGTGGGTTCGAGCACTCAACGAGCAGAGAATGAGGTCGTCGCGTCCGCGCGCTCGCTATCTCAGCCATGCATCGCCGCGTTGCCGCGCGCGTCAGCCCGCGGCCCGACTCGAGGCAGGGCAGCGCGAACCGTCGCACGCGGCGAAGGAGGAGAACATTAGGCGCAACTCTCCTAGCATGGTGATTTAATAAACGTTAAATGAAACAAATAATACAAGGCCGAATGAATAGTCGAATTAATCGAATTAAATATAAAGAATAACAACGATTAACAAAACGCGCGCACGATAACACAAACAAAGGACGATAACACTGAACAACACGCGAACACAGAATAACACACAAAAATAACCATGCAAGGAAGGAGAGCCTAACCCCCGCCCAGCGTACCCGCGATCGCGCGCCCCTAGAAAAGGAAAATAGAAGGAAAAGAACATACAGAGATGGGCGACGATCGCAAGATGCTGCCGGGGTCGCTGGAGCTTGCAGAGGCACGCCATCCGACCGATGGCCAGGTCGGCCGGAGGGTCACAAAAGTACGTGCGCACTTCTCCAAGACCCAGCAAGTTCTCCCTGGCATCGCCAAAACCCGAAACGCCCGAACGCGCGAACATTCCAGGAACTTCTCGCTGCCCAATGGCAGTTAAGACCACATGGGCGGAGCGGGCGGCCCCTCTGAGCGGGCGGCCGCCGCTCCGTCCAGCTGGGAGAGGGGGGTGCGCGGCATTCCTACGAAAACATGGCGTCGCGCGGGACCCGGCCCCACAGTATATACCAATTAGGCCAGCAAGCTGTGTTGTTAAAACTTTTATTCGTAAATGGTCGCATTCTGTCGTCCTCCTTGCGTTAACTGTCTGGCAGCTGTTCCTTTTGTTCTTCTGGATACCTCTTCCGGCCAACCGCAACAAGTATCGCCTTATGGTCGGTGAAATGTCAACTGCAGTACTTCACTTCTTTAATGGTGTCGTGAGAATGAAATGTTACATTTATGCAAGTGTTGTTGTTTGTTGAAATGACATTTGATGGAGTTGCCATCTCCAAACCAGCCCGCGTTTGTAGGATGTCCGGAAATTTTCTGCAAACCCGAACATTGTTGAAATCTGCGAAAACAAGTAAGGCTTCGGACCCTATTCAGGGCTGCAGCTCTCTCACGACGAGGTCGGCAGCTCTCGTCACGCATGTTCCTGGCGCGATGTATGCGCACGCAATCACCAGACTACCTAGTCGTATGGCACAAACTTCTCCACACTCGTACACCTGTTTGACCAGAGAGACAACCGCCGCTTGCACTTCCTGTGTGACGAATATGTCCACACCAGCAGCACGGTTGTCGGAGCGTTTTGCAGCGCTGATGCAGCGATACCCATCCACATCGCGTGGGTAGTTTGGATCCATCCGGGTTTCAGTGAAGCACAGTGCGGTAGTATTCGTTAAAATTAAATCACTGGCGATGTCTCCATTGTGTACAGCCAAGCAGCACGTGAATGTGCTGTCGCATGGCCTCCGTGATGGCGGGCGCGCCTGCCGTCTCGGAGGCCATTGTAGTCGAGACATGTTTTTCACAATGTCTCATAGATGGCAACACATTATCTAATGTTTGCTGTTTGCTTGATATTGTAACGGGGAGAATAGGAGATGGTAGTTGAAGAAGAGGACGACGAAGTGGACTGTGCCATTGCATCATCTCTGTGACTATCTACCTTGGCGATCCCTCATCCCCGCTGACCGTCATTTGTAAATAAACATCCCTCACCCGTAACAGTTAGTGGTGGAAGTGCTGGGTACCCCGACCGCAACGAAACACGGGAAACACGGTTCCCCAACCACCTGATCTGCGTCGAAGCTGCCGCATTGCTGGATTGCCTCCGTCGCCCCCGTTGTCCGAGATGTCCCACACCGAAGCCAACAGACGGAGCGAGCCTACAGCACCTTCGCCCTCAACGGCGGCTGGTCCTTGGCCCCGCCAGCACCTGGTTGAGCCCCGCATGTTTGGAGGAAAGCCCGGTGAGGACGTGGACGAATGGCTGAACCCCTACGGACGGGTGAGCAAGTACTATTGTTGGGACAGCGCAGCGCGGCTCGCAAACGTTGTATTTTTCTTGACCGAGACGGCGCTTATGTGGTTTGAAAATCACGAAGAGACCTTGGCAACATGGGACCGTTTCATATCCGATATCAAGGAGCGCTTCTGTGATTCTGTCGCAAGGAAAAAGCACGCGGAGCAGACGCTTCTTCAAAGAGCTCAGTTGCCAGGCGAAACGTGCACGACTTATATAGAAACCTTACTGAAGCTATGCAGAATGGCCAATCCTCGAATGCCGGAAGAAGACAAAGTCGGACATTTGTTGAAGGGAATCGCGGAGGACGTATATAATTTCCTCATCAGCAAGGAGAGCCTTAGCTCAGTGGCCGACGTAATACGTCATTGCCGCACCTTCGAGGCGCTCAAACTGCACCGCATAACACCAAAGTTTGGCAGGCTGGCAAATGTAACGACTGTTGCTAGCATCGAGGACGACATGTCGTCGGCCGATCTCGCGAATACCACAAGACAGATTGTTAGAGAGGAGTTAAGTCGCTGCACGGAATTGAACAACGGCTTCCGTGATGCCCAACAGTCGCACTTTCCGTCACGAGCTCTTCGAGATCTGTCTGTTGCTGCGACAACTGTCGGAGAGCGGCACTCGAGAAGGCCTGTATGGACGCAACACAACTACCATCTCCTATTCTCCCCGTTACAATATTGTTACGAGAGCGCGCAGGAAAAAAATTGGCCGCGTATCTCCGTGCTTCGCTGCAAATGCCGTCGGAAGACGATAGCCTTCTACCGGCCGTACTACATGAGTCCCGTTTCGCGTGTTTCTATTTCCCCCGAGGAGTTGCGCAAGCGAGAGGGAAAACGAAGAGACGCGAGGAGAGAAGGGGACCGGCCGGAGTGGCGGGCGGCCGTTCCCTGCCTTCCGTTCGGCACGAGCGCGAGATAAGGGCGCCATCTGGCCATGGTTACGGGAAACGCAAGATGCTTGCCTAGTACAGGAAACGTCCGCTTTTGCGCATCCTAACAAGCACTAGGGTCTTTAGAATTACGCATCTATGTATTTTCTACTAAAGGAACACACCGTCCAATACGTATTGATGTTGCGCCTCAGATATGCGTAATATTTGCTTTTTGGCCGACTGTGTTCAGAAGTATGAAGGTAGCCACCAGTTCAAGCTGGGTAGTCGTTGAGGAAGGGGTTCACCTTTCGCAGCAGGACAGACACACAAACCAACACACACATACACAGACAGACAGACAGACCAAAATTTCTGCGTTGAAGTATCCCAAGAAAGACTATCGTCTTTAAAAATGGTTACCGCGGAAGCGGGCTGTGCGGGCGGAAGGGAAGAAGAGAAGAACGACGTTAGGCAGGCTGCCTAGGGACGGCTCTCGCACCACGCCAGCATCAAGACGGATCTGTTCACGATCACTCTTCGAGTGTAACATTTGGTGGAGGTGCTGGGTACCTCCCACGCAGTTCCACGGCCTACAACGGAGCCGTCAGCACCAGAACTTCGCAGAAGTCGTCGACTTGCTGGGCTTTCACCATCGCGCCCCATCATGGCTTCGGAGCGGGACGCCTCATCCAACAGTGCCACGGCCAATCCAGCCCCGATTCAGCACTACCGAGAGCCACGCACATTCACAGCAAAAGCGGGGGAAGACTTCGATGAGTGGCTGACCCATTATGAAAGGGTAAGCCAGTACAATAACTGGAACGCTGCCAGCCAGCTTAGAAACGTCGTTTTCTTTTTGGCTGGCACGGCATTGCTGTGGTACGATAACCACGCTGACACGATAACTACATGGGCCGGTCTGGTTGAGGAGATGAAAAAATGTTTTGGCGACTCAGATGCTAAGAAGAAACGGGCGGAATCGACATTAGCTCAGAGAGCTCAAGTCGTCGGTGAAACTTGCACCACTTATATCGAGGAAATACCGAAATTGTGCAAGACTATTAACCCTAGAATGTCAGAGGACGACAAGGTTGGACACCTCCTGAAAGGAATTGCGGAAGACGTGTATAGCTTCCTCATTGATAAAGAAAACTTGAATACCGTGTCTGATGTAATACGCCACTGCCGTACGTTCGAGGCGCTGAAGACTCGCCGCATTACACCGAAGTTTGGCCGGCTACCCAATGTAACGACTGTGGCAAGCGTAGACACGATTTACCAGACGGATCTATCGTCGACGATTCGTCAGATTGTCCGGGAGGAGCTACTACGGCACGAAGAACAGGCACGTCATGCGGCCCCACGCTGCTATTCCACCACTCTCCAAGATACTGTTTGCGCGCCCCCTTCGCCTACATGGCAGCACTCTGTAAACGTTACGGACTATAGCGATTACAGAGATGAACCGCGTTATCACCAGACCGCAGCACGCTATAACGACTGCCTTGATCAACACCCACGCAACGTTCGTCCACGAAGACCTGATACAACGTACGAATTCCAAGGGGAGGAGTTTCGCTACTCTCAACCTGCTCCGGAAGTAGACCATTACCAACCAGAAGTACGACCTCTACCTGTATGCTACCGCTGCGGCACGCCTGGTCACGTCGCTAGGTATTGTAGCCGACGTCGAGCGCCGGGCTATGGACAGGCGATGTCGTCGGCGCGGCCCGGTGGTCGATACTTTAACACTCCGTGGCTTGGAAACTCCACTTCAGGAGGCCGCTTCCGGGAAGAAAGACGCCGTAGCCCCGCTCTCGAAAGCTACTCACGAGAAGAAAGGCCCCGGAATCGCTACCGTTCCCCAGCTTCTGACCGTACCCCGACGCCACCACCAGCCTTCCGAGATTCCCGATCACCATCTCCTCGGCCACGTTTCACGTCACCGTCTCCTCGGCGCCGCTTCGCGTCGCCCCCGCCGGGAAACTAGTTAGCGCGGCCGATGGAGGTGAGGTCGCAGGAAAATGCTTGCTGATATCATCCCAAATACCTCCAACTATCTTCATGCTGAAGAATAAGGTTAATGTACTTATCGACGGGGTTTCTACTATGGCTTTGGTGGACACGGGAGCAAGTGTTTCTATTATGAGTGTGCTGTTTAAGAGTCTTCTTGGACGCAAGGTCATGTTTCGTTGGGACCGGGGCACAAGTTTTCGGGGAGTGAGCGGCGACTCATTATACCCAGTTGGTGTATGCAACGTGGATGTCTCCTTGGGTGGCCGAGTTTTTAATACTGAATTGATTGTTCTTCCTCGTTCCACACATGACGTGATTCTCGGAATTGACTTTCTGCAGTTGTGTGGTGCAAACGTTGACTGCCGGATGGGAGAACTCATTGTCAACGGAAATGTTTCGTCTGTGCTCTTAGAAGACCCAACTCGTCAGGAAAGTGTGTTTTGTGTGTCGCAAGATACAGTTGTACCTGGTTTACCTGCAATTCGTGTTCTAGTCGTCGCTTCGTGCCCTACTCGCATCCCTTTCGACGCTGCAGTGGAACCTGCGCACAGCAACTGCCTCAAGAAAAACGTGTTTGTCCCGTACTGTATGGTTTCGGTGATCGATGGATGCACGGGTCTATGGGCGATAAATGGTTCTACTGAAGCGGCGGTGCTACCTCAAGTGCTCAAGCTTGCCACATTTCTGGGATATTCACCTGACGTAATGGCAGTGCTTACAGGCCCACCGGATAGGGAGCATAATAGTGTGTCGTGCCCTGAGAAGGCAAAAATTCTTGCCATGGTCGCTAAGTCACTAAGTGTTCATGAGCGCAGTGTACTGGTGACCCTCCTTTCGAAGCATTCCTCAGTATTTGACTTCGCGCAACACGACGGCCCGCCATTCATTCCTGCTTCCAGAACTCGCCATCGCATCAACACAGGATCATACCAACCGATCCGACAAAAGCCTTATCGCGTGTCTCCCGCGTGTTTCTCGCTCATTATGTCGGGCCATTTGTCATTCTGGAGCGGCTCAGGGAATTAACTACCGCCTAGCACGACTCACGAGCAGCGGACGACCTTCGGCCAAAACAGAGGTGACGCACGTCGCCCGCCTGAAGCCTTACCGTCCACGCACTACTGACTGACTCGCCCGGCGGTCTTCGTCTGGCAACGGGGGAATGTTACGAGAGCACGCAGGAAAAAAATGGTTACCGCGGAAGCGGGCTGTGCGGGCGGAAGGGAAGAAGAGAAGAACGACGTTAGGCAGGCTGCCTAGGGACGGCTCTCGCACCACGCCAGCATCAAGACTGATCTGTTCACGGTCACTCTTCGAGTGTAACAATATGTTCAATAAAATTTATTCCTCCTCCTCCTTGCTGGATATGTTTTCCGCTAGATGGACATAGTTGTCCATTTTTGGAGCTGTTTGAAAGTTCTTGTTCTTAGCGGCGCTGGGTGCTCTCACTACCCCGGATTTTCGAAGCATGACGTCGCGGAAAAAAAAAAAGACGTAGCCTGATGGCCCCGCCAATGAGCCTACAAATCGCCGAATGGGCTCATTTTCGTCGTGACACCTGCCGAACAAAATGCGTTAAGGAGACTCCTTCCACTACATGACATTGATGTAGTGATTTTTTTTTTCCGAAGCAGTTGCATGTAACATCGTGGCTTTTTTGTAGGACGGGTTCGATCCACAATGGGACAGAAGATTTTTATTGCTTATTTTATTTGCATCTGGTCACGGGCGATTTTTAGCCCACAAGCGACGCCGTCACCGACGGCGGAATTTCTGCGAAACGAGCTCTCTAAAGCTATCGCGTTAATAAAAGCAGTTGTTTCCTACTGCTACTGCCCGCACGTACCTCGACGTTTGTCCCACCACTCGTTTTCGACGCAACTGAGTTCGTCACACTGTCAAGTGGATGTTCGTACCATAGCGGCAGATGTTCGTACCATCGAGGAGTGGCAACCTGAAACGCGGGATGCATTTGTTGTATTTCTCATATGTAAGTGCTCTACCATCCGTACCCCTGTGAATATCACCACAAACACCATTTGTCATCGTGTATGTCTGACACCGCGCAAAGGCCTTTGCAATAGCGTTGGCTCGGTCGCTACATACCGGAGACTAGCGCCATTAAAGGGGAACTCCAGCGGTGTTCTCGTCATGTTATGATATCGCTGCTTTCCAATGGCACTGATAATCCTGTAGCGGGCAGGGTGGCCCAGTTTGGTCGGAAACTCGGCAATAATTTGAGATAACCGAAAGAGCGGCGAGTTAGAATCGAAACGGGTAGACGCCTCGTTTGGCATATCGGATAACGTGACAGCCTCCCTACAATCAGAAATATTTAGCTGGTGCCACACAAAAAAAGTGTGCTGATTCCGCTACATCGTGCAAGGTCAGATAACAGCGAAGCTGTCCGATAGTTTACTGAAACAGGTCACATTACAGTAATGTGATCCTTTTGGTGGGAACGTTTCATGTGACATTGTGTTACGTGATTTTGGCGGAAACATGTCACATGATCACCCGTAATCACGTAGCGCATCGTCACGTGAGATATTTCTGCCAAAACTACGCAACGCTATCTCACGTGGCGGGTACGTAGAGACACGTCACGTGACATGTCCAAATCACGTAACACAAGTCACGTGGCATTTTGCCGCAAGACTCACATAATGCTATCTCACGTGACATTTGAACATGGAAGGCTTCTGCGAACGTCATCTACGCTCGATCACCTTTACAGACAGGTGCAAAACACATACTTTAGGCTTTGAGAGAGAGAGAAAAATATGGCAGATCCCACGTGCATTGGGAAGTGCGAATCACGCATCAGAAACGAAAAATGGATCTGCGTTGTTGTCTCGCTATACCGATTTTGGTACATACGATGTTAACGAAACGGCCGCAAGAGCAGCAAGAGTGGGGCATGTCATGATTGCAATGTTATGAGCTGTCATTTACCTTCGTCATGCAGTCGTGTTGTGCCATAGCAGTTTTGGTATACATCCCATTAACGAAACGCGTGGCATGTAAATCATGCGCTCAGACATGCATGTCATGATTATCATGTTATGACCTTTCAATTATGTTCGTCACGCAGTCATGTTGTGTCATACCAATTTTCGTATGCATTTTAACAAAACGGCCAAGAGAGCACCGAGGCCGTGGCATGTAAATCATGTCGCTCATGACATGCATTTCGTGATTCTCATGTAATGCTGTGTCATTTATGTTCGTCATGCAGTCATATTGTGCCATACCAATTTTCGTACACATCGCATTAACGAAACGGCCAGGAGAGCACAAAGTCGTAGGCGGCTAGCTAGCTAGCTAGCTAGCTAGATAGATAGATAGATAGATAGATAGATAGATAGATAGATAGATAGATAGATAGATAGATAGATAGATAGATAGATAGATAGATAGATACGCTCAAAGTCACTGAACGCCACGCCACGCCTACATGGCGATGCCTCTTTATGAAATGACGTCGGTAGCCCTAGTCCCCGCAGCCAATTGCAGTGCTGGGTCCGTATAGGACAAGGCGAAGGCGAAGCGTCCGATCGGCAGGAAACACGTCCATCGCAAGGGCAAGCGAGGCATTTGTTACCATAGTAGCGCAAGCGGTCGACAAAATTGGCATTGCGTTTCGTGTACCCCTCGCGCACGGCGAATAAGCATCACCCGTCACACTTCCCCTTTCTAGCCACCATGCTGACCATGCTTCCACCGAGGAAGCCCTTGTTTGCAAGGGGAGAGCCTATTTGCACATCCACAGCTCGGGGTCACGTAACCTGAGCATGACGTCATTGATAATGTGGCGTGGCTTGAAGTGGCTAGGAGGAGGCGCAACTCGGTTCTTCACCCGTAAACGTAACAATCTCGAGCGAAGTGCAGCATGAGTTGACTGTGTCTACGAACGAGTGCCACGGAGCAGCGCGCTTCACGAACCAGATGTTTGCCGGCATTCGCCTGCCGTGGTGTTAGTATCATGGGCAAAGGCGTATATGCTTTCCACGTAGAGTTGGTTAGTATTTTAAGTCGAAGGAAACTGCCGAAGCTTAGAGTATCAGTTGAGAATCGCGATGTTGCAGAGATAGCCACAGTCTATCTGTAAACACCAAAACTGCCCCGCAAGGCACTTCTCATTTTCTGAGGTATAAATAAAGAGTGAATGGACGACTGTTATATTTCCTCTGCGACCGAACTGGATGGCACACAGCCGACGTAATAATAACCGCGGACACCTAGACCGTGAAGATCGCTTTGTAGATGTTCCATTTGTTCATCCGTTTTCAAGTACCCTCGCAAGTTGTGTCCGTCACACTCAAAGCCGCGAAGACGCGAGCGTACGATTGCTTCATCGTTTTGTAATGGCCAGCGATTGTCGTCCATCATACTCCATCAACGAACGACGCCGTGAATAGATGACAACAACGACTCGGGGCACATTTGAACAAGCGACCGCCAACAGCGACGACAAGGTTAAAACGGAGCGGGCACAAACCATGTGATGCTCCAGCGCAACCAACGAGCAGCGGCCCTAGTGGTCGTACCAGGTGGAGGCGAGCCGAGTCTTTCGCATTCTTTGGTTTCGTTACTTCAGGTATTACTTGATTACGGGTGATTGCAGTTTGGTCCAGAAACACGTTAAAACACACGCATTTATGTCACCAATTTTGCTTAAGTAACTCGAAGTCGTTCGTCGACAAATCGAAGACGTAGCCAGTTTACGCAACAATAGCTTTATCGATGACGTCAATGCTCAGGACACGTGATCCGTAGTTGTTTAGGTGCAAATAGACTCTCCCGTTTGCAAGTAGTGCGTTGTTGGCGTGGGCCGCCGTGGCAGACGGGGATCTTGTTACAGATACGTATCGAGTTAACTAGAAATATTGGGAGAGCATCCAAAGCGCAGGCTTCCGCGTGGCCCTTTCTTGCGGGGAAATGTCGCTCCGCGGCGCTGCTGCGCCGCACCACTCGGGCTGCTGTGAAAGGCAAAGTTCTTCAAAAGGACAGAAAGTTGAGGGAGTTGGTAACATTCCATAATCAAAAGAAGAGGCGTGCAGGACACGGACACAAGAAGAGAAGTGAACACCACGAACGCCGACTAGCAACTGATGCACAGCACAGAGGCGAAAAAGAAAGAAGACACACAGCTTATCTGCGCATGCTCGGAATGGTAGCGCCACCTGTCAATCGGTTACACGTGCCCGCCTACGCGATAGACAACTCCCAAGGCATTCTATCTCCTCCCTGTTTAAGCTAATCGACGGTTGACTCACGCATGCACTTCCACTAATACTGATATACCAGGCCTCAACCAATAAAAGCGTATCTTCGTTCTTATGCCTGTACAGGATCTCGGTATTATCTAACTCGGGCATGCAGCTACAGACCTGGCAGTGCAAGGATAGATTGGACGGCGTCCCACCTGATAGCGACCTCCTGTGTTCAATTAATCTTTGATTAATACAACGCGCAGTTTGCCCTACATAAAACCGTCCGCAGCTAAAAGGAATCTTATAAACTACACCCATGCGGCAGTCGGTGAAATTGTTCTTGGCTAGGTGCTTAACCGGACAGATATCGGTTCGCTTCTTACCTTCCTTCTGCTCAATTCTTCTATGCACTGCAGCACAAACCCTTCCTAACTTATTGGGAGCCGTAAACACAACATTAACCCCATATTTACTTCCCACTTTCTTAAGCCGGTGCGAAACTGCGTGGATGTATGGAATACTCACGACCTTTTTCTTGTTAATGTTACTCTCTGCTACCGCTTTTGTTCCGGTCGAAATCGACTTCTTAAGACGCTCAGCTACTGTGGCTATGGCTAGTCTAGGGTAACCTGCATCTAAGAGGCGCTCAACCTGCGCATTAAAGCTAATGGTCAAACGGTGCACGCACGACTTCGATAGGGCTGACTTTAAACAGGACAAGGCTATTCCGTTTTTTACTACTTTCGAATGCTTGGAGTCAAAATTTAGCAACGGCTTAGATGCTCTAGGGGAATACTGCCAACACACGTGATTCCGCTGCAAATGACAACGAGATATCTAAAAATTGTATTACGTTTTTCTCCGGTAGTTCTTTCGTAAACGTTAAACCATCTCCATTAAGTTTAAATTGATCGCTTACATAGGTGACGACGGATTCAAAATCATCCTTACTACAAAGTACCAAGTAATCGTCCGCATACCGAAATACCCTAATGATGCGGTCCCCTAAGGCCTCTTTTAAACGGCAGTCAAACTTGCTCAAGTATAGATCACTTAGAATAGGGGCTACCTTTGAACCTATACAAATCCCTGATTTCTGCACATACACGCCTTCCCTGTATCCAACTAATGTTGACGTTAAGTACATGGAAAGAATTTCTAGAAAGGTACCTGTGGAAACTCCGCATCTATCTATGAAACCGGACTCTTGCCCTTGTTCTTGAATACATTCTTTCACGCAATTTAGTAAACCTTCATGCGGCAACGAGTAATACAAATCTTCCACATCCATGCTAAACGCTGTGCAGTCGCCAGGATTTTCCTCTGTTAACAACTGAACTAGAGCCTGAGAATTACGTACATGGAAGGGGTCAGAAAAACTTAAGGAAGTTAAGCATTTCTGTAAATACCTAGCTACACAAACTTGCCACGTCCCTGACTCCGATACAATCGAGCGAAACGGAATTTCTGGCTTATGGGTTTTCGCCGAGAAAAATAATTCTAAAGTGAGCAATTTTGCCTTTTTAACACTGGAAGCAACCTTATCTAGATTATGTTTCAAAAGGAGATCGACAGCTCGTTGTTTTACTACAGAAGGTTTCAGTTTCACAGGTCTAAAATTCTTTTCAACAGCTGCTGAGGCTTTATCAGAAAAAGTGCTATTCGGCATTATTACAAAACAACCTTCCTTATCAGATAAAACGGGTCGAAGCTTATGTTCCACACAGTAATTTACAACCGGTCGGATAGGGTCAGAGGCCTTAACGAGATCGTTCGAATGCTTGATGCTGGCGAAGCAATCTGAAATACATCGAGACCGTTCAACTTCCGGAATAACCTTAGTTATAGATCGAGGTAAGCTTAAAACGTCAACTTCTTTTAGGTTAGGATGAAAACAGTACTTAGGGCCTAATGCTAGAATTTCTTGTGGTTATCGTCCAAAACGGCGTCTCCGAGAATCATTACCTTTTCCGACGGCGATTTATTAGAAAAAGAATTCCTCTTACTTTGCAGTAGATCCGGTAGCTTCGTCCTCCACAAAAAATCCGCGTGCTGCTCAGAAACTCTCAACCAATTGGCGCAAGTGCGGTTCCTTTGACGGTCTCCCCGGGTGGCGCAGCTGGCTTCTAAGCACTGACGATAAAATCTGACTTGCCGCCATGCTTCGGCTGAAATAATCGCGCAAATCCTGTTCGCATGTCCCATAGAAGGAAGAAGAAAACCGCACAACATCTGAATTTCCATCGGAATGATATTATTGCGTTTAAACCACGACATAGTTCTAGCGCGAAACATACATATAGCAATTAAAGAGGCTAAAGAAGCAGGATTGCGCAGATAAGTAGGAGAACACGGAAAAGGGCTCAGGGTACTAGAAATGAAGCTCAAAAGGACAGAAAGTTGAGCGAGTTGGTAACATTCCATAATCAAAAGAAGAGGCGTGCAGGACACGGACACAAGAAGAGAAGTGAACACCACGAACGCCGACTAGCAACTGATGCACAGCACAGAGGCGAAAAAGAAAGAAGACACACAGCTTATCTGCGCATGCTCGGAATGGTAGCGCCACCTGTCAATCGGTTACACGTGCCCGCCTACGCGATAGACAACTCCCAAGGCATTCTATCTCCTCCTGTTTAAGCTAATCGACGGTTGACTCACGCATGCACTTCCACTAATACTGATATACCAGGCCTCAACCAATAAAAGCGTATCTTCGTTCTTATGCCTGTACAGGATCTCGGTATTATCTAACTCGGGCATGCAGCTACAGACCTGGCAGTGCAAGGATAGATTGGACGGCGTCCCACCTGATAGCGACCTCCTGTGTTCAATTAATCTTTGATTAATACAACGCGCAGTTTGCCCTACATAAAACCGTCCGCAGCTAAAAGGAATCTTATAAACTACACCCATGCGGCAGTCGGTGAAATTGTTCTTGGCTAGGTGCTTAACCGGACAGATATCGGTTCGCTTCTTACCTTCCTTCTGCTCAATTCTTCTATGCACTGCAGCACAAACCCTTCCTAACTTATTGGGAGCCGTAAACACAACATTAACCCCATATTTACTTCCCACTTTCTTAAGCCGGTGCGAAACTGCGTGGATGTATGGAATACTCACGACCTTTTTCTTGTTAATGTTACTCTCTGCTACCGCTTTTGTTCCGGTCGAAATCGACTTCTTAAGACGCTCAGCTACTGTGGCTATGGCTAGTCTAGGGTAACCTGCATCTAAGAGGCGCTCAACCTGCGCATTAAAGCTAATGGTCAAACGGTGCACGCACGACTTCGATAGGGCTGACTTTAAACAGGACAAGGCTATTCCGTTTTTTACTACTTTCGAATGCTTGGAGTCAAAATTTAGCAACGGCTTAGATGCTCTAGGGGAATACTGCCAACACACGTGATTCCGCTCAAATGACAACGAGATATCTAAAAATTGTATTACGTTTTTCTCCGGTAGTTCTTTCGTAAACGTTAAACCATCTCCATTAAGTTTAAATTGATCGCTTACATAGGTGACGACGGATTCAAATTCATCCTTACTACAAAGTACCAAGTAATCGTCCGCATACCGAAATACCCTAATGATGCGGTCCCCTAAGGCCTCTTTTAAACGGCAGTCAAACTTGCTCAAGTATAGATCACTTAGAATAGGGGCTACCTTTGAACCTATACAAATCCCTGATTTCTGCACATACACGCCTTCCCTGTATCCAACTAATGTTGACGTTAAGTACATGGAAAGAATTTCTAGAAAGGTACCTGTGGAAACTCCGCATCTATCTATGAAACCGGACTCTTGCCCTTGTTCTTGAATACATTCTTTCACACAATTTAGTAAACCTTCATGCGGCAACGAGTAATACAAGTCTTCCACATCCATGCTAAACGCTGTGCAGTCGCCAGGATTTTCCTCTGTTAACAACTGAACTAGAGCCTGAGAATTACGTACATGGAAGCGTAGGCGGGCACGTGTAACCGATTGACAGGTGGCGCTACCATTCCGAGCATGCGCAGATAAGCTGTGTGTCTTCTTTCTTTTTCGCCTCTGTGCTGTGCATCAGTTGCTAGTCGGCGTTCGTGGTGTTCACTTCTCTTCTTGTGTCCGTGTCCTGCACGCCTCTTCTTTTGATTATGGAAAGTTCTTCAATCATACCAGTTGCCAAACTGTGTTCCGAAATCTGGACAAGCCGACGGCCAAATTGGCGGAGGTTAACAGACTGTCGCCCCATCTGGGAGCCGTAACTGGAAACGCTACACTCACCTGATCTCGGAGGCGATGTTTATTGCATGAAAGTGGCGGCCACGAACGTTGGAGCACCGTAACAGTTAATGGCTCTCTTATCACGCGGCTAAAGAGGGGCAGAAGAAAGCAGCGAGAGATAGAAACGCCTTACATTGCAATTCGCCTGCACTCGGATCGTCGACTTGCACCATCCGCTTTTTCGCTTGCAGACGACACGCTCTGCATTAAAGGCCTACTGCTGCTGTGTTGACACATCGATGCTGTAGTCATGTGAACTGAATACCACTGATGCGCGCTTTGTGCTGGATTCCCAATGACACATCGACATTCAGACGAAAAAAAGAATAATTATTCACCGATAATAATCCGCTGTTCGAAAAGCTTTCTTGTTCTTTCACCAGAGGCCTCGGCAGCCGAACAGACGATTCCCTGCTTCTTTCGTGAGAGCAGTCAGCACGGACAAAACACTTCGTGAAACTTAAGTGTTCGTGCAGAAGCGACGGCACAAGGTCAGTGAATTTTCTTGTTCTGGCGAAGACGCCAGGGACGCCAGAATCACGGCGAATTGACGGATTTTCTGTGTGCGCAACATCGTTTGCATAAGGCTCGCATCATTGACGCGCCGGAGCTTTCTGCGCTCCATAACAGAAAACACACCAACATAGCATTTATCAGTTGGTTTCTGTGTCGACAGATGGCGCGACAATCTGCTAACCTCCGCAGTTTTGGCACTTGGCGTGTCCGGATTTTTATACATGGGGCCTATGGGGTGTTTGGTAACTGGTATGATTGAAGAACTCTGGTGAAAGGCGAGGGGCGTCTGCTACACGCCGTAGTTTCTCACGCCCAGTTTCGATGCAAAACACTGCGATGCTATGTAATGTACAACATAGAAATTACCCATTTCTAAGCGTTTCTTTCAGCATTTGGCTCGCAAGAACATAGCAAATTATATGACAAATGGCATTAGCACTGCATAGTGCTGGTGCTAGATTGCGGTAACGGCGATATAGAAAGTAAGTGCATAAAAACGCTCAAGTTTAGTCATGCGCAGTAGAAGACCATTAATATAAGAACATGAGTTTGCATAGGTAAGCTGGACAAAAGCCTCATGCATGCAAGGAGTAACGAACAAATCAAACTGCTAGTCAACCGCGACACTTACGTGCAGTGAGCCCCGCTTGACGAGCGCTTTACCGTCACTGTCAGAGCTGGTTTGTAGCCATATCCGCGCATGTGTGCATTCGTGAAGTTAGTCACCTTGACTAGGGCTTTCATTACGCAAAGAGCCAGAGAGTACGACTCAAGTAAAGCAAGAGAAAGAGTAGATATGGTCATAGCGCCGCAATATCGTGAACATAGTTCGGTTCATAAATAGCGTGCAGCGAGGATGTTCAGTTCAGTTCAGTTTTATTTCCTTAAAGGACCCCAATCAGGGGGTGTTACATAAGGGGTGCGATTACAATTAAATAATTTAACAGTGATAATTCAATTAACATTGCAGATGATCAGTTATACGTTCTTGGAAAGCAGATGATGAGGGAATGTTGACGATGTCGTAGGGCAGGCCTTTCCAGTCTGAAGCTGCTGTCAGGAAAAATGAAGCAGAAAACGTAGTGGTATGCGATGGCGCGCGGGCAACTTGAAGTGGATGACGGGTGCGGTGGGAAATGCGTGATGCGGCTGTGATATACGGCGCTTGATTCAGAGAAGAATGAAAGAACTTATGATAAAGGGTAAGGCTAGCAATGCGGCGACGATAAGAAAGAAGTGATAGACCGGATTCAGCTTTCAAGGGTGAAATACTGATATCATATGAATATGAAGAATGGATGAATCGGGTGGCCCGATCTATAACGGCTTCCAATGCAGTGATTAGGTATGCTTGACACGGGCTCCAGATGGCAGAGGCGTAGTCTAGTTTTGGTCTGATAAGTGATTTATACGCGAGTAATCTAACATGAGGTGGGGCGAGGCGGAGGTGGCGTTTAAGAAAACCGAGTGTTTTGTTCGATGCTGAAATGACGTTAGTAATATGGGTGCGCCATGATAAATTAGAAGAGAGGATGACTCCTAGATATTTGTACGAGTCTACTAATTCGATCGATGAATTTGAAATAGAATATTGAAAGCGAGAGAGATTGCGACGACGAGAGAAGCACACGAGTTTACATTTAGTGGGGTTGAGAGTCATTAGCCATACGGTACACCAATTTAGTATATTGTTAAGGTCGCTCTGAAGGATGTAATGGTCATGATAGTTAGTAATAGTACGGTAGATTACACAATCGTCAGCGAACATGCGAATGTTACAGGAAACATGCGATGGTAAGTCATTAATATATATTAGGAATAGAAGAGGACCGAGAACAGACCCTTGTGGGACTCCTGAGGTGACTGGGAGGGGTTTAGGGAGATGGCTATTAACATACACAGATTGAGAGCGGTTAGTTAGGAATTCCTCAAGCCATTTGAGAATGTTAAGATGTAAGTTCAGCCTTGAAAGTTTTAGTAACAATCGCTGGTGAGGAACCTTGTCAAAAGCTTTTGTGAAATCAAGAAAGATTGAGTCGGTTTGGATATTGCAGTCGAGACTAGTGTGTAGGTCATGAACGAATTGTGCTAATTGGGTTTCGCAAGAGAGGCCCTTACGAAATCCGTGCTGTGAAGGATGGAAGAATGCGTTGGAGTCCAAAAGGTTGATGATTTGTGAGTAGATGACGTGTTCCATGATTTTACAAGGCACTAGTCAAAGAAATGGGGCGGTAGTTCAATGGTGAGTTTCTGTCACCTGATTTGTAGACTGGAACGACCTTGCCCGTTTTCCAGTCAGGCGGCATGATTCCTGAGGTGAGTGACTGTGAAAATATGAGACATAAGTATGCTGCACAGGTGGATTGCACATTTTTGAGGAGTTTCGAATTGATGGAATCCATACCAGCTGATGAAAGTTTTAATTTGTGAATTACAGACGAAATGCCTTCTTCGAAGAAGGTGACAGCTGGCATGGAAGATTGTAGATTGAAGGATGGCGATTGTGAGGGTGTGTCAAGTTCAGCAGTAAAGACAGATGAAAATGCTTTGTTGAACATTTCTGCGCAATGATGGTCAGTGAGTTCCTCATGCGAATCATTTGTTAGTCTGATATCGGAAGGTTGCGTGGGGTTTAGAACTTGCCAGAATTGCTTGGTGTTCCTGAGTAGCAGATTACGTAAGTCAACATGGAAAAACGAGTATTTGGCTTTGCGGACGGACAGTAAATAAGATTTTTCAACCTCGATGTATTTTTCCCATGTGGCAGGCTTGTCAGTGTGTTTGGCGGTGCGAAAGAGTCGCTTGTTTTTGTTTTCTAGTTTCTTTAACTGCCCAGAAAACCATGGTTGATTGCGGTTAGTGCGAAAGGTAATCTTCGGGATAAAGATATCGGAGAGGTGATTTACTTTGTTTTTCCGTCATATGTCCGTCATATCCAGACGAACATTCGGTTATATGCAGGCGCTCAACCAAAAAAAAAATACAGATGCGAGATTGACCAATCCATTGTACAAAAGGACAGAAAGTTCAGCGAGTTGGTAACAGTCCATAATCAAAAGAAGAGGCGTGCAGGACACGGACACAAGGAGAGCAGTGAACAACACGAACGCCGACTAACAACTGATGCACAGCACTGAGGCGAAAGAGAAAGAAGACACACAGCTTATCTGCGCATGCTCGGAATGGTAGCGCCACCTGTCAATCAATCAATCAATCAATCAATCAATCAATCAATCAATCAATTTATTTCCTTTCAATAGGAGGAGTACAGGACTAAAAGCTCGAGAGCTTGACGAGGTCCCGACCCCGTTACAAGTTGGCAATGCAGCAGGATGGCGGACAAATCATGAATGCAAAGTACAGAAATACACTTTACAAGTTTAACATGGCGTCAAGTAATACAAAAAATTATTACACAAATCACTGAAAATAGAGAGAATAGTTTATATGTATAGTCATGAAGTGGCATGAACATGAAAAGCAACAATAATAAGAATGGCCAAAATTCCGAGATATATATTATTCCGAAAAATGAATACGATGGGCGAAGCGTTTAATGTGACAGTTTTGATTAGACGAAGGATCAAAATCTTCGTGCTTTAAGAAGTTTAGTAGGGACGGCAGCCTGTAGGACAGTGATTGTTCATCATAAACAGTTCTAGGGGTGGGTACAGTCCACATTTCTTTGTGCCTGGTCAGTCGAACACTCGGGTTTACATTTAGCTTAGCAAGATTAATTATGGTATTGGTACCATGCTTAATAAACTCCCTATAACACAACATCAGCCTGTAATTATACAAAGAGAATACTGGAAGAATTTCATATTTTGGAAAAAGAAGTTTTGTAGATGACAGATAGTGTACAGCAGCAATATGTCGTATGGCTCTTTTCTGTAGTAAATACAACTTGCCCAAATTTGTCACTCCGGTAGTACACCACACTATGCTACAATACTGTAACAAAGATGATACCAGCGCATTGTATATCGTAACTTTCACCTTAGTAGGAAGAATACATCGCATACCTGCAAGGACACCAATGGCAGATGACATCTTTGAGTGCAGGCTATCAATATGTACATTCCATGTTAAGTGCTTTGAAAAATATACTCCAAGGGTACTAACGGAATCTACCATATCTAACTGCTGAGAGCCCAGAAATAAATTCATCTTTTTTGTCGAGATTTTTCCTTTAGGCATATATAAAATTACTTGCGTTTTTAAAGGGTTTATTTTTAATAAATTCGCCGAGGCCCAGGAGTCTATGTCAGACAGCGTTTTATTAGCCATTACCTCTATCTCTGTTTCCAAGCTCCCTGTAATAAAAACTGTCGTATCATCTGCGTACGATACAAACGTTGCGTTGTCTGTGCAGTGTACAATGTCATTTATGTAAATCAAAAATAAAAGTGGCCCTAAAATACTTCCTTGTGGCACACCAACAACGACCGGCTTCCTTGGAGATATTTCATTGTTGGCATCTACGAATTGTGTCCTGTTTGAAAGATAAGATTTTAGAAGCGCATGCGCTGTTCCACGCACACCATAGTTTTCTAGTTTGCTGAGTAGGATGGAATGATCAATTAAGTCAAATGCCTTGGAAAAATCGACGTATATGCCTAATGCCATTTTTTTACGACTAAATGCGTCTATAATTATTTCTTTTTGAGTCAAGAGGGCTGTTTCGGTAGAGCGATGCTTCCTGAACCCATGTTGAAAATCTTGAAACAAGTTGTGGCGATTAAAAAATGATACCAATCTGATATGCATTAATTTTTCAATACCTTTCGAAAACACTGGAATTATTGAAATAGGTCGATAGTTGTTTATGGTCCCTTTATCACCGTGCTTGTAAACTGGAACGACGCGTGAAGTCTGCATTTGTTTTGGAAATACACCTGTAGATAAGATTAGATTATAAATGTGGGTAAGAACAGGGCATATAATATCGAGCACATACTTTATGGGGCGAATCTGGATACCATCGGCGTCCAAAGCCCGGCTGTTACCAATATCGCTAAAGCATGAAAAGACTTCTAGCGGGGTAGTTGGGGCAAGAAATATAGTGTTACTGAACGCGTTTACACGCAGGAACTGAGCATAGCTGTTAAGGTCAGCATCACCTTGTAATTGAGGTTTCAGTGAAAATATATCATTAAACGCACTCGGTATAGCATTTCCGGAAAGCTTTTGTCCGTTATGACTCAAAACATCTGGAATAACAGAACGTGAAGTAGGCTTTAACAAAGCATTCAATTTGCGCCAGACTACATCACTTCTCTGGTTGCCTGGGTCACTAAACATTTCCACAAAATAAGCATCTTTTGCAGCCCTAAGCTGATTCGTTAGACTATTTCGATATTTCTTGAATTCACTTAGTAGGGCTGGATCTCTAGATTTCACAAATTGAGCATACAGGGCATGTTTGCGTTTAACCATGCCAAGAAGTTCGGGTGTTAGCCAAGGTTTTCGTGCTTTGGATGCCCGTGCCATTTTTTTCTTTGGGAAGTGTTTATGGTAAAAAGTTTTGAAAGTGCTCATAAAAGCAGTGTACGCAGAGTCACTATCTTCCGCTTGGTAAACGCCATGCCAAGCCTCTTGGGCAATGGCCAGGCGAAACGTGTCAAGATTTTAAGAAGTGATAGACTGAATAAAAACTGGCTTTTTAGTTTTACTAGCCATACAGTGGATTCGATTTACTAGTAATATAATTCCTAGATGATCACTAATGTCAGTGTACACAACGTCCGCCTCTAATAAATCAATATTGATGTTTGAGATGAATACGTCTAATAGGGATGCGCCATCGATAGTCACGCGTGTTGGGGACGATATTATGTTTGAAAAACATAATATCGGTTAGACGTGCCGGACTTCGCGATAGACAACTCCTAAGGCTTTCTATCTCCTCTCTGTTTAAGCTAATCGACGGCTGACTCACGCATGCACTTCCACTAATACTGATATGCCAGGCCTCAACCAATAAACGCGTATCTTCGTTCTTATGCCTGTACAGGATCTCGGTTTTGTCTAACTCGGGCATGCAGCTACAGACCTGGCAGTGCAAGGATAGATTGGACGGCGTCCCACCTGATAGCGACCTTCTGTGTTCAATTAATCTTTGATTAATACAACGCGCAGTTTGCCCTACATAAAAACGTCCGCAGCTAAAAGGAATCTTATAAACTACACCCATGCGACAGTCGCTGAAATTGTTCTTGGCTAGGTGCTTAACAGGACAGATATCCGTTCGCTTCTTACCTTCCATCTGCTCATTTCTTCTATGCACTGCAGCACAAACCCTTCCTAACTTATTGGGAGCCGTAAACACAACATTAACCCCATATTTACTTCCCACTTTCTTAAGCCTGTGCGAAACTGCGTGGATATACGGAATACTCACGACCTTTTTCTTGTTAATGTTACTCTCTGCTACAGCTTTTGTTCCGGTCGAAATCGACTTCTTAAGACGCTCAGCTACTGTGGCTATGGCTAGTCTAGGGTAACCTGCATCTAAGAGGCGCTCGACCTGCGCATTAAAGCTAATGGTCAAACGGTGCACGCACGACTTCGATAGGGCTGACTTTAAACAGGACAAGGCTATTCCGTTTTTTACTACTTTCGAATGCTTAGAGTCAAAGTTTAACAACGGCTTAGATGCTCTAGGGGAATACTGCCAACACACGTGATTCTGCTCAAATGACAACGAGATATCTAAAAATTGTATTACGTTTCTCTCCGGTAGTTCTTTCGTAAACCTTAGACCATCCCCATTAAGTTTAAATTGATCGCTTACATAGGTGACGACGGATTCAAAATCTTCCTTACTACAAAGTACCAAGTAATCGTCCGCATACCGAAATACCCTAATGATGCGGTCCCCTAAGGCCTCTTTTAAACGGCAGTCAAACTTGCTCAAGTATAGATCACTTAGAATAGGGGCTACCTTTGAACCTATACAAATCCCTGATTTCTGCACAAACACGCCTTCCCTGTATCCAACTAATGTTGACGTTAAGTACATGGAGAGAATTTCTAGAAAGGTACCTGTGGAAACTCCGCATCTATCTATGAAACCGGACTCCTGCCCTTGTTCTTGAATACATTCTTTCACGCAATTTAGTAAACCTTCATGCGGCAACGAGTAATACAAATCTTCTACATCCATGCTAAACGCTGTGCAGTGGCCAGGATTTTCCTCTGTTAACAACTGAACTAGAGCCTGAGAATTACGTACACGGAAGGGGTCAGAAAAACTTAAGGATGTTAAGCACTTCTGCAAATAGCTAGATACACAAACTTGCCAAGTCCCTGACTCTGATACAATCAAGCGAAACGGAATTTCTGGCTTATGGGTTTTCGCAGAGAAAAATAATTCTAAAGTGAGCAGTTTTGCCTTTTTAACACTGGAAGCTACCTTATCTAGATTATGTTTCAACAGGAGATCGACAGCTCGTTGTTTTACTACAGAAGGTTTCAGTTTCACAGGTCTAAAATTCTTTTCAACAGCTGCTGAGGCTTTTTCAGAAAAAGTGCTATTCGGCATTATTACAAAACAACCTTCCTTATCAGATAAAACAGGTCGGAGCTTATGTTGCACACAGTAATTTACAACCGGTCGGATAGGGTCAGAGGCCTTAACGAGATCGTTCGAATGCTTGATGCTGGCGAAGCGATCTGAAATACATCGAGACCGTTCAACTTCCGGAATAACCTTAGTTATCGATCGAGGTAAGCTTAAAACATCAACTTCTTTTAGGTTAGGATGAAAACAATACTTAGGGCCTAATGCTAGAATTTTCTTGTGGTTCTCGTCCAAAACGGCGTCTCCGAGAATCATTACCTTTTCCGACGGCGATTTAGTAGAAAAAGAATTCCTCTTACTTTGCAGTAGTTCCGGTAGCTTCGTCCTCCACAAAAAATCCGCGTGCTGCTCGGAAACTCTCAACCAATTGGCGCAAGTGCGGTTCCTTTGACGGTCTCCCCGGGTGGCGCAGCTGGCTTCTAAACACTGGCGATAAAATCTGACTTGCCGCCATGCTTCGGCTGAAATAATCGCGCAAATCCTGTTCGCGTGTCCCGTAGAAGGAAGAAGAAAACCGCACAACATCTGAATTTCCATAGGAATGATATTATTGCGTTTGAACCACGACATAGTTCTAGCGCGAAACATACATATAGCAATTAAAGAGGCTAAAGAAGCTGGATTGCGCAGATAAGTAGGAAAACACGGAAAAGGGCTCCGGGTACTAGAAATGAAGCTCAAACGGACAGAAAGTTGAGCGAGTTGGTAACAGTCCATAATCAAAAGAAGAGGCGTGCAGGACACGGACACAAGGAGAGCAGTGAACAACACGAACGCCGACTAACAACTGATGCACAGCCCTGAGGCGAAAGAGAAAGAAGACACACAGCTTATCTGCGCATGCTCGGAATGGTAGCGCCACCTCTCAATCGGTTAGACGTGCCGGACTTCGCGATAGACAACTCCTAAGGCTTTCTATCTCCTCTCTGTTTAAGCTAATCGACGGCTGACTCACGCGTGCACTTCCACTAATACTGATATGCCAGGCCTCAACCAATAAACGCGTATCTTCGTTCTTATGCCTGTACAGGATCTCGGTTTTGTCTAACTCGGGCATGCAGCTACAGACCTGGCAGTGCAAGGATAGATTGGACGGCGTCCCACCTGATAGCGACCTTCTGTGTTCAATTAATCTTTGATTAATACAACGCGCAGTTTGCCCTACATAAAAACGTCCGCAGCTAAAAGGAATCTTATAAACTACACCCATGCGACAGTCGCTGAAATTGTTCTTGGCTAGGTGCTTAACAGGACAGATATCCGTTCGCTTCTTACCTTCCATCTGCTCATTTCTTCTATGCACTGCAGCACAAACCCTTCCTAACTTATTGGGAGCCGTAAACACAACATTAACCCCATATTTACTTCCCACTTTCTTAAGCCTGTGCGAAACTGCGTGGATATACGGAATACTCACGACCTTTTTCTTGTTAATGTTACTCTCTGCTACAGCTTTTGTTCCGGTCGAAATCGACTTCTCAAGACGCTCAGCTACTGTTGCTATGGCTAGTCTAGGGTAACCTGCATCTAAGAGGCGCTCGACCTGCGCATTAACCATTGTACAAGTTTCTAACGAAAGTAGTCCGACAGAAAGAGCTTTACTGTTGCCATGGTAAGTTCAGTAAAGGACAACTGCGCAACACAGGACAAGGATGATACGAAGGACCAGGTACAAGCGCACACTACTAACATGTTTATTTTTGAGAGAACACCCCGTATACACAAAAGGGCGCACAAGCGCTCAAGGCACAATCAAAAGCGATCCTGCAAGAAAAGTGAACTCATAGCTATGCGAGACTTTTGAAGGTACGCTTACCCACCTACTGCCGAGAGAGAGAGAGAGAGAGAGCGGTAAGGAAAGGCAGGGAGGTTAACGAAATGCGAGTTCGGATTCCTACCCGGAGCTAGGGGAAGGGATAAAAGGTGAAACAGAATGAAAAATAAAGAGAGAGAGAAAGTAGAGCACCAATCACATGCACATTTCCACAAGCACATTGTACACAGGCGGTCGCTCAAACCTGCCGACTTCAGCTACATTAGTAGCGCCTTCGTCGCCTTCTGAGCCATCGAAGCGTATGACCGGGGTCCAAGAAACTTCTGAAGACTGCCTCGTGTCCAGCCTGTCTAGCACCATTTGATCTCTCATGAAAATGAATGTTGACAGTCTAATGTATACCTAATGAACTCTTAATGTGACATTAGAGAGTCATTAGACTTGCAATGCCTAATGTCATCTGGAATTACGTTCACATCAAAAACCGTAATGTCAATGCACATGGGGGTTTCTGATACCAGAAGTACTCAGACACTCTAGCGTCAATGCACATGAGGATTTCCGGTGCCAGTAGCAATCAGGGAGTGTAGTGCCAAAGCACATGAGGTTTTCTGGGCCAGTACTAGGTGTTTCATTGCAGTACCTAATGTGAAAACACGTCATCACAAATGCAACGATCTAAGGGTCTAAACCCTGGGTCTCGGCTTCCGCACCCAGAGCCCATTCCATGGGATGGGTCCGAACTAATTGCATCAATTTTTTAGTTTGCATGCCTTTTACTGAGTCACTGTCATTTGTGCTGAGCCATGCCCATCATGACCTACTTCTACGATCATCCTTTAGTGCTCCCTTCGCTTCCTTCACTTCTCGCCCGATCCCATTCCACCAGCTTGTGAGTTTTCATATCATATCATATCATATTCATTTCAGACAACCAGTATACATAGTTGCCTAGGGGATCGGCGTAAAGGCAAAGAAAGCCTGACAAACCGCCGATCACCAGTGTACACACACTAATAACCAGTCATACATGACATAACAGATGTGAAAATAGGGTGCAATCAAACATCGCGTTTTTTTTTCCAGATATCAAGCCGGTTTGACGCAAAAATATGTACATAAGTATGAATAACACACGTAATGCATAATTCACGTAACACACGTAACTCACAATAACTAAGAATAAGAGTACAACTTATACACAACAATAACCGGGAAAAAAAAGCAGGCAATTATAGCATATACAAGTTACATAACATAGGAAGAGGAATCGAAAGTGGTGTGAAAGTGTGTTTGGATTTTTAGAAGGAAGGCGTGTGTCTTTTTTTCTGAAGACTTGAATGTAGGAGCTTTCTTCAATTAATGTCATCACGGTAGGGTGCTCGCTAAGGAAGTGGGGAATTTGGTAAGTTAATTTTTGTGTACCGTAGTTGGTACGAAGCATATCTTTCTTGAAGCTGATGTGTCGTAAATTATGGCCGTGGTCCCCCTCGAGAAACTTCCTTAAAAATTCAGTTTGTTAGATTTAACTTCGTGATATATCATCATTGCTAATTTTTTATGTCGGATATTATTAATTACTAGCAGTCCATTCTTTTCAAAAAATGGCGCTGTGTGTGAACGGAAGGGCAAAATTTCAATTAATCGCACAGCTCGTTTTTGTAAAAGGTATAAGTAGATGAGGTTCGTTTCTGTCGTTCGCCATATATGAAGGCAATAGTGAAGGTGCGAATGTATTGTTGTGTAGTAAATCTGTCTTTTCAGCCATACTGGTAATAAATGACGTAACGTGCCGAGTGTGCCAACTGCTCGACAGATGTTTTGCCGTAAGTAATTGATATGAACAGACCATTCTAAATATTCATGAAAGAAGACACCGAGAAATTTGTGAGACGTAACGCGGTCAATAGGCTGTCCCTGAAAGCTAATAATATTTTTGCTAGTGTATGTCTTGTTATGGGGTCTAAATACGATAAACTGTTTTTTTAGCGTTCAGATTTAACCTGTTGGCCCTAAGCCAGGTAGATTTAACCTTTTTTGCCGAGTCACTGTCATTTCTGCTGAATTATGGTGATTATTGGGCATGCTATGTTTTGACACCATTATTATTACCATTATAACCTTATTTGTGTCAATTACGAACAGAAATTCTTCATTCTTTTACACTTAGGGTTATTTTGGCCTATTTATAAGCTTTACCACGCTTGTTATCAGAAATAATTTGATAATTATCATGATCGTGTGTTCTTCCTCATAGTCATTGCTTATTATTTATATATAATAATGTGACGTTTGTAAAGGTCGTAAGAAGTTAACGATTTTTTTACGTATCTTTTGCCGATTTATCAGTGCCTTCTTGATGAGCAAGTGTGCCCCCCTTCCATCCCACCATTTTTAATGATTGTTCTGCTTTCTCTTTCAATGCTCCCTACTAAAGCTTCTGTTCCCGTAAAACAATTGCAAGTGTTCAAAAGCCCTCCAATACGGCGTTCCTCCCCTTTCCACTCTTTCATTTCCTTTCCCTCACCACCACGGACGCTCAGCCGTTCTTGCCGTGCTCCTATGCGTTTCTCTTTCTTTCTATTCACGAATCTGAGCTCTCCCTACCCCGTAGTCCTTTCCTGAACGAAATCACAATTATTTTGCCCGTGCCTCCTATCCTAAATTTAGGGCGGAGGAGTGCGTACATTTGTCACAAATGAAAGTCTGTTTCCCGCATCATGGCAGTAATAGAGTTACTGTATGTGCTCTCTACGGGAGCAGAGTTGCGCATAGGTCCGCCATCTTGCACATTCATTCGCGTTAAGAAGGAAAGCCGTTCCTCTCGAATGTAGGACACGGCACGGCTGTACGGCGGCGTGCGCTTTTTCGCTCGCTTATTCCATGTCGCTGCCGGACATATTTCTGATTACAAAAAAGGAACAGAAAGGGAACTCGAACAAACAATCAATTGATACACAAGTGGTGTTATAAACAGTTCAATGACCCTTACTATCGGTATAAGTATTTTCTTAATGTCAAATGGTAATACCATTCAGGACAAAATAAAATGAACAAAACGCTCGTTTCAGATCGTTATTGACGCAGCTCTATGAAAGGTAAAATAGGCACTTTGAAAAAAGACGAGCGCAGATAAAACAAAGCAATAAAAATGCATCTGCCGGAAAATTTTACCCATCTACGTATATCTGGCGTGGTATAGAAACTGGATGCGGCTTCCAAATTTTATGCTGCGTAGCGCTCTGCACATATTCACATGTGCACATTTATTTTCTTTCCGGTCTAATTTATGTCACCCTCTTGCCAGTTGTTACTAAGGAGGCGTGAACCCTGCATATCATGAACGTTTATGCCTACTATATCGCAACAATGTTGTTAGTGAGAGTTACAATTAACCCATGTAATCGGATTTTGTGTGTGGCGTGTGTAGGGGCGTGTATTCTAAACGCACTGTTAAGCTGAAAGAAATAATTGGTCGCACTGAGCTGCCGACATAACCTGTAATGCTGGTTTCGACGGCTGACCACGATCATTTGATCATTTTGCTTCAAGTGTCACTTCCTCCGTTATTTATGTTTGTGTGTGTGTGTCTGCGCGCGCGCGCGTGTGTGTGTGTTTGGAAATGTTTCCAAGAATGCTTGTTCTGAGCCTTGAAAAATACAAGCAAGTGAAAAGAAGAGCTGGCGATTGCCAACGCCGATATCCAGTTTAGCGAATCGCAGATTTGGCACTACCTTCATAGTCAAAAGAAGAGGCGTGAAAGACACGGACACAAGGGGAGAAGTGAACAACATGAACGCCGACTAACAACTGATGCAGAGCACTGAGGCGAAAAAGAAAGAGGACAAACAGCTTATCTGAGCAAGCTCGGAATGGTAGCGCCACCTCTCAAACGATTACACGTGCCGGTCTACGCGATACACAACTGCATCGACGGCTGACTCACGCACGCACTTCCACTATTACTGATATGCCAGGCCTCGACCAATAAACGCGTCTCTTCATTCTTATGTCTGTACAGGATCTCGGTTTCGTCTAACTCGGGCGTGCAGCTACAGATCTGGCAGTGCAAAGATAGATTAGATGGCGTTCCACCTGATAGCGACCTTCTATGTTCAATTAATCATTGATCAACGCGCAGTTTGCCCTACATAAAAACGTCCGCAGCTAAAAGGAATCTTATAAACCACACCCATGCGACAGTCGGTAAAATTGTTCTTGTCTAAGTGCTTAACCGGACAGATATCCGTTCGCTTCTTACCTTCCATCTGCTCATTTCTTCTACGCACGGCAGCACAAACCCTTCCTAACTTATTGGGAGCCGTAAACACAACATTGACCCCATATTTACTTCCACTTTCTTAAGCCTGTGCGAAACTGCGTGGATATACGGAATACTCACGACCTTTTTCTTAATGTTACTCTCTGCTACAGCTTTCGTTCCGGTCGAAATCGACTTCTTAAGACGCTCAGCTACTGTGGCTATGGCTAGTCTAGGGTAACCTGCATCTAAGGGGCGCTCGACCTGCGCATTAAAGCTAATGGTCAAACGTTGCACGCACGACTTCGATAGGGCTGACTTTAAACAGGACAAGGCTATTCCATTTTTTGGTACTTTCGAATGCTTGGAGTGGAAGTTTAACAACGGCTTAGATGCTCTAGGGGAATACTGCCAACACACGTGATTCTGCTCAAACGACAAAGAGGTATCTAAAAATTGTATTACGTTCCTCTCCGGTAGTTCTTTCGTAAACCTTTGTGGCGTACTTCTCCTTCCTCTGGCACAACACTTGGGACATGAACGAGTAGTGGAGCTTCGGCTAAGAAAAGAAGAAGAGGTAGTTGGAACGATGGCGCAGATGCATTAATAAACCGCGCTGTGTTTTCTGAATCGCGTTCTCAGAGTGCTACATTAACTGGTGACCCGGACTACGAACGCGACCTTCCATGGAGCAGCGTGAGCATCTCGACGACCACAGCCCTGGTAGCGCCGTCACTGCACCTGGCCGTGTACCCTCTTCGGGTCTTGTCGGAGGTACTAATACCATAACACTACCAATGCTGTGGCTTACCGATCCCTCCTTATGGTTCATTCAAGTGGAGAACAAGTTCCGCATTCATCGCATCACGTCAGAAGTTCGTAAGCATGAGCTACTCGTCGAAGCGTTGCCGCCACTGGCAATGACCGAAATACGCGACATCCTCGTGGGCCCTCCTGGTGAAACTCCATATACGACTGTCAAACAGGCTCTCCTTCTCCGACTCGTTCCGGCTAAGCATCGGCGCATTCAGCAACTTCTGCGCAACGAGGAACTCGGGGACCGCCGTCCCACACAGTTTCTACGTCACCTGCAACACCTGCTTGGGGACCAGCCGGCCTGCTCGGAAACTTCCATACTACGTGAGTTGTTTCTACAGCGTCTTCCCCCTCACGTGCGGATTGCTCTCGTCCCAGCTCAACACAAGACTCTGTCAGAGCTAGCAGAAATGGCCGATGACATGATGGACGTTGCTCCGGCAGTCATAAACGCTGCCCATACGTCTCCGATTTCCGAAGCAGATTCCCTTCGAGAGACGCTAAAAGATCTGGCAGCTGAAGTCGCCAACTTGCGTCTGCAATTGCTGAGCATTCGCGACTTAAATGACCACCCTCGTCCACTAGTTCCACAACGACTACCGCTCCCGCCGCCTGCTCAGCAACGGTTCCTCAACCAGCCCGAGCACCGCTTTTCATCGCAGCACACATGCTACTATCACTGGCGTTTTCGTGCCGCGGCTCGCAAATGTGTGCCACCCTGATCATGGCATGGGAAACTCCCAGGCCGATCGTCAATAACAGTGGCGGGCGATCAAGGCCACTCATCAAGCCGCCTCTTCCACATCACCGACAAAACCACAGGTCTCAGCTTGCTGGTGGACACTGGAGCAGAAGTCAGCATAATTCCAGCGTCCAAAACTGATCGGCGTCTCCGCGAGAAGACAACTCCTTTACAAGCGATCAATTCTTCTGTCATTGCAACATACGGACAGAAGTCTCTGACACTTGATCTCGGTCTCAAGAAAAAACTACAGTGGTTATTTTGGATAGCAGACGTACGCTACGCAATCTTAGGCGCCGATTTCTTAAGGCATTTTCATCTGCTCGTGGATATGAACCGCTGTCGCCTGGTGGATAGCTATACCGGTTTATCGGTCAATGGTTTTCTGTCGCGCTCTACGGCCCTAAAGCCCACTTTCGTGAAAATGCCTACATCACCATATACAGCTCTGCTCAACGAGTTTCCGGAGATTACAACGCAGTCTCCAATGGATAAGACCCCCAAGCACACTGTGACCCACTGCATCGCTACTGCAGGCCTACCTGTTCACTGCTGCCCTCGCCGACTGGGCCCTGATAAACTTCGAATTGCTCGCAACGAGTTCGAACATATGTTACAGCTGAAGATCATTCGTCCGTCATCAAGCTCATGGTCGTCGGCGCTACACATGGTTCCCAAGAAGAACAATGACTGGCGGCCCTGTGGTGATTATCGGGCTCTCAATGCAGTCACCGTTCCAGATCGATACCCGTTACCCAATATTCAGGACTGCACTGCATTTTTAACCGGCACAACAATATACTCGAAGATTGACCTCGTAAAAGCTTATCACCAGATCCCCGTTGAGCCTTCTGACATTCCAAAAACTGCAATAATTACCCCATTTCGGCTTTATGAACATTTACGAATGCCTTTCGGGTTGAGAAACGCAGCTCAGACATTTCAGCGTTTCATAGACGAAGTCACGAGAGGCTTGCCGTTTTGTTTCGCCTATATAGACGATCTTCTCCTTGCCAGCAAGGACGCTGAAACGCACAAGGCACATCTACGTGAGCTTTTCACTCGCCTGCGTGATTATGACCTCGTCATCAATGCAGAAAAGTGTCAGTTTAGAGTCTCGGCGATAGCATTCCTCGGACATCAGATCACTAAAGATGGCATCACTCCTCTACCTGACAAGGTTCAAGCTATCCTCGACTACCCGCCGCCCACGTCCATACGTAGTCTGCGTCGTTTTCTCGGGCTTGTCATTTTTTATCGCCGCTTCATCCCTACATGCTCTACACTGCTGCAGCCTCTGGAGGCACTACTCTCGACTTCGAAAGCCGAGTCAGCCGCACTTCCCTGGGACACGATCGCGGATAAAGCTTTTGCCGCCGTTAAGACCAAACTCGCACAGGTCACCCTGCTGCACCACCCTTCACCAACTGCTCCCACTAGCCTCATGGTGGACGCTTCTTCAGAAGCAGTTGGAGCCGCTCTTCATCAATGGATCAATGGTGCATGGGCTCCAATTTCCTTCTTTTCCCGCAAGTTACGCGACACTGAGCGCCGATACAGTACTTTCGGGCGGGAGCTCCTCGCGGCCTACCTTGCGGTGCGGCATTTCATGTACTTCCTTGAAGGACGACAATTTGCCATTCTCACCGACCACAAGCCACTTGTTTCCGCTTTACGTTCCTGCAGTGCCACGCACACTCCTAGAGAACTTAGACACCTTGCTTTCATTGCCGAATTCACAACAGGCATAGTAGAAGCAGTAGAAGACTTTTATTGAAGCCCAATATTACAGTCAGCCGCAGTCAGTACTGTATCGGCGCTCAGTGTCGCGTAACTTGCGGGAAAAGAAGGAAATTGGAGCCCATGCACCATTGGTACCTGGCGTATACGTGAAAACCATAAACAACATATACAAAGATTGCACAGCCACACTACTCCTACATGAGAGAAGCAGAGAAATCCCGATCAGGAGAGGTGTGAGACAGGGAGATACAATATCCCCGATGCTATTCACTGCATGTTTAGAGGAAGTCTTTAAACGTCTAGACTGGGAAGAAAAGGGCATTCGAATAGACGGAGAATATCTAAACAATTTAAGATTTGCAGACGACATTGTGCTCTTTAGCAATGATGGTGACGAACTACAAAACATGATTGATGACCTAAACAGGGAAAGCATTAAAATTGGATTAAAAATGAATAGGCAAAAGACCAAAGTTATGCTCAATAGCTTAGCTAAGGAACAGGAATTTAAAATCAACAATGAACCCTTACAATGTGTAAACGAATATGCATATCTGGGACAGTTAATATCAGGAACTCCTACCCAGGAAAATGAAATTCTCCGTAGAATAAGGCTGGGCTGGAGAGCATTCGGAAGGCATTACGAAATCATGACCGGACACTTACCGCTCTCATTAAAGCGAAAAGTATTCAATCACTGCATTCTCCCAGTACTAACGTACGGTGCAGAAACATGGAGAATAACGAAAAAACTAGAGATGAAACTAAGGAGCACGCAACGTGCAATGGAAAGAAAAATGATAGGGGTAACGCTAAGAGATAAAAAACGAGCGGAATGGATCATAGAACAGACAGGAGTAGCCGATATTATCTTATCAATTAAAAGAAAGAAGTGGACCTGGGCAGGACATGTCATGAGGAGGAAGGATAATAGGTGGACAGTAAGAGCGACGGAATGGATACCACGAGAGGGAAAACGCAACAGAGGTAGGCAAAAGGTTAGATGGAGCGATGAAATTAAAAAGTTTGCGGGCATAAAGTGGAACCAACTCGCTCAGGATAGCGTGGATTGGAAATCGTTGGGAGAGGCCTTCGTCCTGCAGTGGACCTAAACAGGCTGATGATGATGATGATGATTACAGGCTCAGCATTTCTACCGCCTGTGCGACTAAGCGGCGCTGAACTTCCTCCTCTTCAGAGCCAAGCCAGTCGAGCCAGGTGGTGATTGATAGGGTAGTAGTGTGCGACGGTAACCCCGGTTTTCAAGAAAGGTATTCGCTCTGACCCATCAAATTACCGGCCTATATCACTGACCTGTGTTGCATGCACACTTATGGAGCACATAATCTATTCCCACGTCGCCAGTGATCTCGATAACAATTCTTTCTTTTTCCGCAAGCAACATGGCTTTCGTCCCGGGCTATCATGTGAAACACAACTGTTCGAATTCACCACAGACCTTCACTTGAACTTGGATTCCTCTTTTCAGACCGACGTCATTTTCACTGATTTTTCAAAGGCATTTGATCGCGTGGCTCATTGTCGTCTCATGGCTAAACTCAGTTGTCTAAATCTTGATCCACTTACTTTATCATGGATAGAAAGTTTTCTAACAGCACGTTCCCAGTTCACAGTCATCGGTGGCAAGCTTTCAACACCCGCGCAAGTTATCTCCGGCGTTCCCCAGGGATCAGTCCGTGGCCCGCTTCTCTTTCTTATTTTTATCAACGACTTGCCATCCGGAATAACATCATCTATTCGTCTCTTTGCGGACGATTGCGTTGTCTACCGTCGAACCTCGAACAGTAATGACCAGTCTTTATTACAATATGATTTAGACCTAATAGAATCATGGTGCTCACGCTGGCTCATGGAAACTAATGTCTCAAAGTGCAAATGCATGGTTGTTTCACGCAAAAAGAGTAACCTGATATATCAATACACGCTTAATTCTTCAGCTCTGTCTCATACAACCTCTTACCGATATCTAGGCGTCCTCATTACCAGCATACTGTCATGGTCTGAGCATATCTCTAATATTGTAACCGATACGTCCCGGACCTTAGGTTTCTTGAAAAGAACCCTACGTCTGTCCCCTCCGGATATTAAGAAAATTGCTTACGAAACCTTTGTTCGAAGCAAATTAGAATATGCTTCCGCCATTTGGAGCCCCTTCCAAGAATACCTGATCACCTCTCCCGAGACTGTCCAAAATCGTGCTGCCCGATTTATTTCATCGAATTATAATTCACACGCTAGCGTAACGATCATTAAATCATCTCTTGAACTTCCCCCTTTAGTAGCAAGACGTAGAATCTCCCAACCTGTCCTATTCCACAAATTATATCACAGCTTCTCCCACTTGCGTGGAACACTGTTACTCCCACCCGCTCGAACTTCTCGCCGCCTGTTAAACCCAACAGCGTTCAACGCCTTCACGGTTCGACCCTTTCATTCAATAAATCATTTCTTCCGGCAGCCATCGAGGGCTGGAATTGCCTTCCTGAAGGCATTGCCCTCGAGACGAGCACAGAAAATTTTAAGCAATCTTTAGACATGTTTTTTCTGAAATAACTTTAGTTATGCACTCTTTTCTTGTTGTAATATCTTTGTAATTGCCCTACGTTTTAAATTTGAGCTCCCTCGCATCCTTGGGTCTACGCCTTTTTTCAGCGGTCATTAGTACTGAATATTTGTTCTTTTTGTATGCTCTTTATTTGCTGCAATGCTGTTGGGCTTCGTTGCAAGAGTTTGCACAATCATACGTCCCACGAACTCTGTAAACCCCCCTTATGTAATGCCCTGTTCGGGGCCCTTAAGGGTTAACAAATGATGATGATGATGAAGGCGGAGGGTAAGAAGCCGATTGCTGAGCAACAGGGCAGTGGAAAAGGCAATGCGAAAGGTCAGCATATGATGAGGGGCAGTTAGGACAGGAGGGGGCAGAGCGGTACTTGTAGAGGAAGAGGCGAGAGGGGGTGGTAAGTGCATTCATTTGAATGTGCCTCAGAAGGCGAGCCTCCGGCACGGTGAGCGATGGATTAGGGAGGATAGAGTCGCTTGTCGAGGCGGAGCTGGAGGTATACATCCCTGATAGTTTGGCGTAGGGAGATCCTCCCCCCGCCCGCCAAAGTTTTCCCATCGTCCTCCGAAGGATTAGGCCATGGGATCAACGGTGCCCGGTGGAAAATGTCGCGGGCGAGCTGATGGGCCAGCTCATTGCCGTCCATACCCGAATGCCCAGGCACCCAGCGTAGGAAGACGGTGGAAGGCTGTAATGCGGAGACCGCCTGCTCGACCTCTCGTTGGAGGGAAGGGGGTAAGGTACGGTTTTGTATGTGGCGGATAGCGGCGTAGGAGTCGGAGTAGACTGTATACTCTGCGAGAAAAGGAAGGGAGGGAAATGACCGTAGGGCGTGGACAATCGCGAGGACTTCTAGCGACAGTACATCTGGAGGGTGTATGTATGGCGGCCCACTGGTGTGTGTTTCAGGTGCCGTAAGGTGAGGATGGTAGAGAGCAAAGCCACAGGAACCTCGAGGAGCCACGAAAGAGGCATCAGTGTATGCAACTCCCTGGGTCTCAAAAAGAGGTGAGTGATGTTGCGCGGCCGCGTGACGGCGGCCGGCATGCAAGACGGGGGACATATTGGACGGAAGAGGAAGGATACGAAGGTTGGGAGCCGGAGAGGATATTGGAGAAGGGAGAGTGGAAACGGGGATGGGAAGGATGCGCGCTTGGGCGAGTATCCATTGACCCTGACGGGTATGGGAAAGCCTGGCAAGCTGGGAGTCCCGTTGGAGGGAGAGGAGAGAACGGAGAGGATGGAAGAGGCCAGTAGCGAAGAGCTTAGCGGTAGAGCTCGTGATAGGTAGATTGAGAGCTGCTTTGTAGAGGCCTAGGAGGGCGGTTTCAAGGGTGTTAAGTTGTGTATGAGTAAAAGGAACGTAAGGCACATAGTACAGGAACTTGTTTAGGGCGAGCGCATGGGCAACCCGACATGCATGGGCCTCATGAAGACCAGAATGTCGAGTGACCACGCGCCGCAGGAGGTGGGTTACCGATTGGCAGGTCTTCACGGCGTGGTGGAGAGCTTGTACATTCTTGGCCGCATGCAGAGGAAAGCCAAGAACTTGCATTGTTGTACGATAGAAATAGGAGAGGCAGAAAGATGAAGGGAGATGAGACAATTATGCGAGCGATGGTACTGGGAGTGATTGAGCAGAAGAAGCTCGGATTTCTCCGGAGCCGGAGACAGGCCAGCGGTAGGGAGGAAGGAGGCGATGAGGTCTAGACCACGTTGCAGGGTGTCCTGCACGTGGCCTGGAGAGCCAGAGGTGCACCAGAGAGTGATGTCGTCCGCATAAAAAAAGTGATGCAGGTCCGGAACTTGCGTTAGTTGGGAGGCGAGAGGGGCCATGGCGAGGTTGAAAAGGGTAGGAGACAGTACAGCACCCTGAGGTGTGCCACGGGTCAGAGAATGGGGTTCGGACAGGTGAGTGTCTACTTTAAAGCGAGACACACGATTAGAGAGGAAGGAACGAATGTACGAATACATGCGAAAGCCCCAGGCTAAGGAGGACAGTTGAGACAGGATGTGGTCGTGGCACACACCGTTGAAAGCCTTGCGCACATCAACGGTCACAAGTGCATGAATCTGGTTGGGAGTGGGTGAGAGGAAGGTGTGCTGGAGGACCAGGAACATGTCCTGCGCGCAGGCGCGGCGTCGGAAGCCGATAAGAGAATGAGGAAAGAACTCCCTCGCCTCTACAAATTCAGCCAGGCGAGTCAGGGCCATTCGCTCAAGAGTCTTCCCAACGCATGACGTCAGGGAGATAGGGCGAAGGTTAGAGAGGCAAGGTGGTTTTCCGGGCTTAGGGATCATTGAAACGTGGGAAGATGTCCAGGAGCTTGGCAGGCAGCCACTTTCCCAGGCTTTGTTGAAAGTCTGGAGAAGGAATTCTTTGGCGTGGTCAGGAAGATTTCGAAGTGTGGTGTACGTGATCGCGTCCTCACCGGGGGCTGAGCGGGTAGCGTTAGCAGCCAGGGCAGTTTCGAGCTCGCGGAGAGTGAAAGGCCGGTCCATGTCGGGGTTAGGGTCGCCCGAGTAAGCTGGGTAAGAAGGTGTAAGAGGAGGCGGGAGGTACAGCGATGTTATCTTGTCCAAGACATCGCAGGGAGTCCCTTGAGTAAGTGCTTTAGCTACAGTGGGAGCAAGGGAAGGTTTAGTGCCTAGGAGAGATTTAAACAGAGACCACGTGGATCGAGAATGCAATGCGGTGTCGAGATTATCACACAGTGCGCTCCAACGAGAGTACTCGAGGGACGCGCCGTGAGCGACGATCTCGGCCCGCAAAGCCGAAATCCGGGAGGAAAGCATGACGTTTCGAGGTTGGGAGCGGAATGAGCGTTGTAATTTTTTATGGCGACGCCATAAACGAAGGAAATGCGGATCCGGATTTGAGATGGGCTGACAAGAGCGAACGCGACGGCTGCTGGATGATATCGCTGCAGAGATGCGCGACGTCCAGTCATCGTAAGATTCGATAGACTCCGAAGAGAAATTATTACGAAACGCATGCCAGTCAGTGTGAGTGAATTGGTGCCTTCGAGGGATGTGGGCAAGAGAGGTCGTGATATGAATGAGAAAATGGTCACTGAGAAGGGTTTCTGCTGTTGCCTGCCACTGAAAGGAAAGGGGTCCCCGAGAGAAAGTGAGGTCGGGCGTAGTGAAGCGCTGTGAAAGAGTGCCCGCACGAGTGAACAGACATACGTTATGTAAAAGGCAGCTTTAACAGTGCAGCGGATGCTCTCAGTCGTATTACCATCAATGCCACAACAGGCACCACCGACCTTTCATTGGCTTCGCTCGCGGAGGCACAGGCATTAGACGATGAGCTTCCACGGCTCCGATCTTCTACTTCCCTCCGACTGCAACAAGTCAACTTTCCCGAAGACAATGTCACGCTCTGGTGCGATGTTTCACACAACTGCACTCGTATCTATGTTCCTTCACATCTACGGCGTACTGTATTCGACACCCTCCACTCCATCTGCCACCCAGGCGTAAGAGCTTCGCAACACCTGGTCACTGAACGCTATGTCTGGCCGCGCATACGCGCTGACATTCGTGACTGGGTTCGCACTTGCACAGCGTGTCAGCGTATCAAGGTACAACGGCACACCAAGCCGCCATGGGGCAAATTCCCTCTCCCTGACACACGTTTCAACAACATTCATTTGGACATTGTCGGGCCTTTACCTCCATGCCGGGGGTATACGTATTTGCTTACGTATATTGACAGGTACACTAGGTGGCCTGAAGCAGCTCCAATGCCTGACATCATGGCAGAAACAGTTGCTCGTACCTTTCTTGCTACCTGGATTAGCCGTTTCGGTGTACCATCAACGGTGACGACTGATCGAGGCAGGCAGTTTGAGTCAGCGTTTTTCACCTCTGTCATACCTCTACTGGGCTGTGCGCGCATTCGCACAACTGCGTATCATCCAGCATCAAACGGCATTGTCGAGAGACTCCATCGTCATTTAAAAGCAGCACTCGCTTCGCAGCCTCACGCCGAAGATTGGGTATCACACCTCCCCATCGTGCTTCTCGGCCTTCGTTCAACACTTCGGCCAGAACTTGCCTGCTCTGTCGCCGAGATGGTTTATGGCTGCACACTTCGTTTGCCTGGAGACCTTGTCAGCCCCGTTACTACGCAAAGTGTTTCGGATCCATCTTCTTTCGTCCAGCGTCTGCGGATCTTCATGCAGAACTTACGCCCATCACCAACTTCAGCTCACACTAAGAACGACGTTTTTCTGCCGGCAAACCTACAGACATCTTCACACGTTTTTGTTCGTGTTGATGCGTCTCGCCGTGCTCTTCAGCCTCGCTATGACGGTCCTTTCCCAGTCATCAAGCGTTCTGAACATCATTTTACCATCCTGCGCAATGGGCATGAAGACACAGTCAGCATTGAACGGATCAAGCCGGCACCCATTCTGACAAGCTCCGTTTGACTTTTTCTCTCAAGTGCCCACGGCCACTTGTCTGCAGGGTTGTTGGTTGGTTGGTTGGTCCTTGGGTATCTTGGCGCAACCTACTCTGGGGGATCGGCCATGAACCGGAAAAGAAATTTGTGTGGGAGAGAACTCCTAATAAAATACAAAAAAATTGTAGTACGAATGTGATAATCAAATTTAGGTTAAAGGAATAGTTTTCTGCGAAGACTGAAGGCATATAATTATAAAAGAGAAGTGAACGCTATGTAGATTGGTTCTCACGTACTGAGATCTTCTTTTTCCTCTGGCACAACACTTGGGACATGAACTAGTAGTGGAGCATCGGCTAAGAAAAGAAGAAGAGGTAGTTGGAACGATGGCGCACATGCATTAATAAACCTCGCTGTGTTTTCGGAATCGCGTTCTCAGAGTGCTACACCTTAGACCATCTCCATTAAGTTTAAATTGATCACTTACATAGGTGACGACGGATTCAAAAACATCCTTACTGCAAAATATCAAGTAATCGTCTGCATACCGAAATACCCTGATGATGTGGTCACCTAAGACCTCTTTTCAACGGCAGTCAAACTTACTCAAGTATGGTTGGTTTCCGTACACAAAGGAACTAATCGCAAGAATCGAAGGGGTGCAGAGGAAGGCAGTAAGGTTCATTTATAATAAATATAGGCAAACGGATTCTCCTACACAATTATTACACAAGGCTGGTCTGTCAACACTACAAAGTCGGGCAAAAATAGCAAGACTAAAGTTTTTGTTTCAGTTAATTCACGGAGACATAAACATCGATGCGTCAAAAATAATCTCTTTCAGTCGTTCTATGTTAACACGTTGCCGGCACTCTCAAACACTTAATGAATACACTTTTCATTCAAACTGCTTTAAATATTCATATTTCCCGCAAACCATAAGAGATTAGAGCCAACTTAGTCCTTCTGTTACCAACACTTCATCTTTGAATGTGTTCTTAGAAATGGCAGAAGCAAACGTACACGCTGAGCAGTTTTTGTGAACCCTGTTGTCCTTTTCTTTTCTTTTGTCATATTGTATTTTGTATCCAGGCTCTGTATATCGATAACGTGATTTCATCATTGTACACCTTGTCATTATAGTTGTTGTAATTCGTAGTTTTGCAGTGATTTGTACCCTCACCTTTCTCATTGGTACTACTGATTTTCATGTATTGATTACCTGTTGTTTTGCATGCTAGAAATGATTGCTTGCTGTTTCTTTTCTGTTTCATATGTATGCCCTTCCTGCAATGATCTCCTTGTGAGATCGGCAGTATTGTTAAATAAATAAATCACATAGAATAGGAACGAGCTTTGAACCTATACAAATCCCCGATTTCCGCACAAACACGCCTTCTCTGTATCCCATTAATGTTGACGTTAAGTACATTGAAAGAATTTGTAGAAAAGCACCTGTGGAAACTCCGCATGTGTCTATGAAACCGGACTCTTGCGCTTGTTCTTGAATACAATCTTTCAGGCAATTTAATAACCCTTCATGCGGCAGCGAGTAATACAAATCTTCTACATCCATGCTAAACTCTGTGCAGTCGCCAGGATTTTCCTCTGTTAACAACTGAACTAGAGCCTGAGAATTACGTACACGGAAGGTGTCAGAAAAGCTTAGAGATGTTAAGCAGTTCTGCAAATAGCTAGCTACACAAACTTGCCAAGTCCCTGACTCTGATACAATCGAGCGAAACGGAATTTCTGGCTTATGGGATTTCGCCGAGAAAAAATAATTCTAAAGTGAGCAATTTTGCCTTTTTAACACTAGAAGCTACCTTATCAAGATTATGTTTCAGCAGGAGATCAACAGGTTGTTGTTTTATTGCAGAAGGTTTCAGTTTCACAGGTCTAAAATTCTTTTCAATAGCTGCTGAGGCTTTATCTAGAAAAGTGCTATTCGGCATGATAACAAAACAACCTTCCTTATCAGATAAAACAGGTCGAAGCTTACCTTCCACACAGTAATTTACCACCGGTCGGATAGGGTCAGAGGCCTTAACGAGATCGTTCGAATGCTTGATGCTGGCGAAGCACTCTGAAATACAGCGAGACCGTTCAACTTCCGGAATAACCTTAGTTATAAATCGAGGTAAGCTTAAAACGTCAACTTCTTTTAGGTTAGGATGAAAACAGTATTTAGGGCCAAATGTTAGAATTTTCTTGTGATTATCGTCCAAATCGGCGTCTCCGAGAATCAATTCTCCCCTTGTGTCCGTGTTTTGCACACCTCTTATTTTGACTATGGACCCTTACCAACTCGCTCAACTTTCTGTCCTTTTGGCAATACCTTGTTCTTCTCTAACTATGATACAGGCCACCTATCAAAACGAATCGCCCAATCACGAAATTTTTCTGCTTTTGGGCCCGCCGAGCTCTGCCTGAATATCGGACTCAGCTGGGGCAGTGGTGGCGCGGTGGTAGTTAGCGGCCGTGGTGGCGCGGCGAGCGTCAGCGCAAGCGCAGTCGTGAAGTTGGCTTTCCCCAAAAGCATGCATTTTGAGCACGTGAGTGCTCTTGGCAAATGGGAGCGCGAACGGCGCTTTCTGTCGGAAAACCCTATACCTCCAAAACTAGAGGGGCTGTCAGAGACACAAGTCTGTTCCCAGAGGGGAACATATACGGTAACTCTAGGCAGTAATACGCAAAAGCGCAGCCTTTGAGATCTCTAAAAGGACTCGGAGATCTGAAACGCATGCGGTGCAGTTTTGAAACGGCGTAGTTCAGTAACTCGTTTGATTTGCCAAAAAAGATAAATTATTGTTACGAGGAAAGACGCAAGAGGCGAAGCTATGTACAGATGTATTAGAAAGGAACGCTGAGGCGCTTGGCCATGAACAAGCAGCCCGAGCAAGCCTCGCTAAAAACGTCCTCCTCGTCGTCTTTCTCTCTTCGCCTCTTGACGGTCGGTGGCACGGGTCCGTAGCACTACCCCCCGGCGTCAAAAGCGCCGTCCCGGCGTGTGGACGATCATGGCTCCGAAACAGTGTGGTAGGCCTTGAGCCTGCTGATGTGCACTGTGTCGCAGGACCCGACAGGAGAGGGCGAGGAGGCATTGACCGGGGCAATCTCGTAGGTTACGGGCGTCACTTGGCGGAGCACGCGGTAAGGCCCTGTGTACTTAGAAAGGAGCTTCTCGGACAGTCCCACATGGCGAGAAGGTGACCAAAGGAGTACGAGGCCGCCAGGCGAGAAGTGCGCGTCGCGGTGCCGGACATCGTAGTGGTGGCGCTGCGCGGTTTGATTGGTAGGGACGTTCCCAGGACATAGGCTGGGTTCAGTCATGAGGCAAGCAAGAGAAAAGCTCAGGTCTGGGGCTCACGGACGCAACCTCGTGATGATTGCGGCAGGGCTAAACGACGTCCTCAACAAAGAATCGTCAGGATTAGCGACGACCTTGGCAAAAGGCGTCGATGACATGCGCGCCATCTCCCCCCAGGTGCAGATAGTAGTGTGCACAGTACCGGAAATACCAGTGCGTGACGGCAACCTCCAAAGAGCGGTTGTCGATGCAAACAAAGAGATATGGCGTACGAGTCGAGAGAAGGGTTTCGAAGTAGTGGAAATAAACAGGGAGGTGCATAGGTGGGGGGTTTCCAAAGAGACAGAATTCACTTCGATAGGAGGCTTGGTCATGAGGTAGGTTGGCGGCTTGCACGACGTGCAGTAGCTTTTTTGGGGGGTACCCGGGCCCTTCGGAGTCCGGGGTAGCAAGGAACAAAGGAAACAACCAGGGGGATTTTCCGGCAGGCAGCACTGAGAAATGGCAGAAAAGAGGTAAAAGGAAGAAAAGAGCGAAGGCACGTGTAGCAATTAGTTACATAAACATGCAGGGTGGCAGAAAAAAGGCAAAATGGTTAGAGATTGAGGAACAGTTAAACAAAGAAAAGATAGGCGTTTATGCGATTACAGAAACACACCTTAGAGACCTGGAAGAGCCACCACATATTGACAATTATGTTTGGGAAGGGTGCAACAGGATCATATCAGAAAGAAAAGGTGGGGGTGTTGGAATGCTTATTCATAGCGGAGCCAAATGGGAGAGAGTAAAACAAACGTGTTCAGAGCACCTCTGGGTTTCGGGCACGGTAGGTGGAAAGAAAACGTGGCTAGGTGTAGCTTACATGTGGACGGGAAATAACTGTAAGGAAAAGAACCGATATTAAAGAATTTGGTCATGGGGCTGAAATCATCCTCCTAGGGGATATGAATGCGCACATCCATGACCTTGACGGATATACAGACACCAATGGGAGGTTATTGCTCGATCTTTGCGAGCACCATAGTCTCGTGATAGTTAACACAGGGCCCAAGTGTGGTGGACAGATCACGTGGGAGGTCAGAAACAGACAATCGAATATTGATTATTGTCTAATGACGGAAGGAATCTATGAAAAACTGAGAGAAATGAGAATCGACGAGGACGGGATGAACAGCTTGGGTAGTGATCATAAACGCATAACGTTACAACTGGGATATAAAACTGAAAATAATAACGTAGAGTCGAAGTTTGGCAGGTCGTACTTAAATGACAAACAAATAAAAAATATAGCCGCAAGAGTAGAGGAAGAAGTAGGCAAAATACGAGGCAAGGACTGGGGGTATAATGAGCTAGTTCATGCAATGACGAAAGAAATAAGTAAAGAGAAGAAAACTGTTTGCTGGAAAGGAAAGACAACGCCAAAAAGATGGTGGAACAAGGAAATCCGGGAAGCGATCGAAAATCGACGTAAAGCATCAAGGGAGCACAGGCAGGCAAAAAGGGAGAAGCGGCCGCAAGTCGAAGTCACGGAAAGATGGGAAATATATTTAGAGAAAAAATCTATTGTACAGAAATTGGTCGAGGCAAAAATTAAAGGTGAAAGCGAACGCTGGGTTACAGAAATTCATGACAAAAAGAAGGACGCACCTAGGATATTTTGGAACCACATAAAAGCGCTAGGTAAAAAGTCTGCCACATTGCAACAACATATTGTTGATGAAAGAGGAAAACAATTGGAAGGGTACGAAGCGTTGGGTTACATCCAGAAGGTAACAGCCGATTCGTTTAAAAAGATCGTCCAAGAGATTCCCCCAGTGGATAAAACCATGACGGAGAGCGAAACTAAGGAAGAGCTAGAACTTGAGAATTTCAACTGGAAAAAGGCCGAAGGAAAAATTCCAAAGCGCACTGCTATGGGTTTAGATGGGGTCCCCGTTAGCCTCATTAACGAATTAGGACAGAACACTAAAGAAGCGCTATTGAAAGCCGTAGAAAAATGCTTACAGGAGAGGCAAATACCGGACAGTTGGCGAAAAAGCAGAATGAACTTAATCTATAAAGGCAAGGGGGAAAAGAATAACATTCGCTCGTATAGACCGCTAACCATTACATCGGTACTATACAGGATGGCTATGCAAGCAGTAAAATTAAAAATAGAAGCCTGGGCAGAACGTAACAATATTTTGGGAGAACTTCAGAATGGATTTCGAGTAGGCAGGCGTTTAGACGATAACCTATTTGTTCTTACTCAGTGTATAGAAATATCTAAAATAGAAAGGAGGCCGTTGTATGTGGCTTTTCTAGACATCACTGGGGCGTATGACAATGTTAATCAGGAAATATTGTGGGAAATTTTGGAAGGAATGGGCATAGGCGACGATTGTGTACAGCTTTTGAGGGAAATATATCGAGAAAATACAGTTTGCATAGAATGGGAAGGAATAAGTAGCAGAGAGAACGTTGATATTAGCAAGGGGCTGAGACAGGGATGTCCTTTGTCGCCGCTGTTATTCATGCTGTACATGGTTAGAATGGAAAAAGCGCTAGGAGATAGCCACATTGGTTTTAATCTGTCACACAAACAGGGCGGCGTGATGATTGAGCAGATGCTTCCGGGTTTATTTTATGCTGATGATATTGTCTTATTCGCAAACAGTCGAGATGATATACAACGGCTGGTGAATATATGCGGGAAGGAAGGCGAGGATCTAGGACTAGGATTTAGTGTAACAAAATGCGGATTGATGGTATTCAATGATCCCAACGACCAGGCGGTATCCATACAGGGCCAAGAAATACCGAGAGTAAGCGAATACAAGTACCTTGGCGTATGGGTAAATGAGGGCGATAGATACATGAAGGTACAGGAAAAAGCCTTGGCAGCAAAGGGAAAGAGGAACGCAGGAATAATGAAGCACAGAGCGTTATGGGGACACAATAGGTACGAGGTGCTTAGGGGTCTGTGGAAAGGGGTAATGGTACCGGGGCTTACATTTGGGAACTCAGTGGTGTGCATGAGGCCAGAGATACAATCGGGAATGGATGTGAATCAAAGAACTGTGGGACGCCTCGCGTTGGGTGCTCACGGGAAAACTACAAACGAGGCTGTAAAGGGCGATATGGGATGGGCGAGTTTTGAGGCAAGGGAATCGCAGAGCAAAATAAGGTTTGAAGAAAGGCTAAGGAATATGAAAGAGGTTAGGTGGGCAGTGAAGGTGTTCCGCTATTTATATGGAAAGAGCGTTGACACGCAGTGGAGAAAGAGAACTAGGAGGCTCACCAGTAAATATACGGCTCTAAGAGAACTGACAACAAAGAGCGTAAAGGGAAAAGTCAGAGAGGCGGAGAAGATTTACTGGAGGACAGCGATGGAAAAAAAAACCGACTCTGAATAACTACCGAGAGGGCAAAAACGAAATAAAGAGGGAGGCATTTTATGATAATTCAAGAGGAAGCGCTTTATTGTTTGAAGCGAGATCGGGCTGCCTTAGAACGCGTGTTTATAAAGCGAAATTCAGTAAAGAAGAAGAAAAATGCACATGCTGTGAGGAAGATAGGGAAACGACAGAGCATGTTCTGATTGAATGCGGAAATATCCACCCAGGTGTACGTTTGGGCACCACCCTACATGAAGCCTTGGGTTTTAGGGCGAACAACGGGAAGCTGAACATAGCCGCGATTGAAATAAGTAAGAGACGGTTAGAATACTGGTGGCAGAAAACTAGAGAGAACGGACAAAAATAATTATAGGGAAAAATATGGAATTTCTGCCATAAGGGGCAGGGAACTGGGATATGAAATTCCGTTTTTGATATGGCATGATCGATTTGATTGAAGTAAATTTAAAAGGCATGAGGAAAATTAAAAGAGAAAAAAAAAAGTTCTTAAGTCTTCTTACGAGCCTGGTGGCGCACATGTCACCGCCCCGTTACAAAGGGGAAGCTCATAGCATCCATCCATCCAGCATTCAGCCTAGTACGGGCGATCTGGCGTGCATGGTCGGCGAGAGCAATGGCATCGCGCGCGTACTCGGTCGCTGAGGTGGCCGCCAGAGGAACAGTGGTGTCAAGGGGCAGGGTCGGCTCGCGTCCATACAACAGATAAAATGGAGCAAATCCGGCAGTGTCGTGACGGGAAGAATTGTACGCGAACGTGACATAAGGCAGAGCAACGTCCCAGTCATGGTGGTCTTTCGAGACGTACATTGACAGCATGTCTGTGAGCGTTCGGTTCAAGCGTTCCGTCAAACCGTTTGTTTGAGGATGGTAGGAGGTGGTCAGTTTATGTTTCGTGGAGCAGGAACGTAATAAGTCGTCGATAACTTTGGAGAGGAAGTTGCGGCCACGGTCAGTGAGCAGCTGTCGCGGAGCGCCGTGGAGCAAGATGATGTCACGCAGTAGAAAATCTGCGACATCGGTGGCACAACTGGTCGGAAGAGCCCGCGTGATGGCATAACGGGTGGCGTAATCCGTTGCGACGGCTATCCATTTGTTCCCGGAGGATGATATTGGGAATGGGCCAAGGAGATCAAGCCCAACGCGGAAGAACGGCTCCACTGGAATGTCTATCGGCTGGAGATAACCAGCAGGTAGCACTTGAGTTTTTCGACGCTGACAGGAATCACAGGCAGCAACGTAGCGTCGGACTGATCGAGCGAGGCCGGGCCAGTAAAAGCGACGGCGGATGCGGTCGTACGTGCGCGATACACCTAGATGCCCTGCAGTGGGTGCGTCGTGAAGTTCGAAGAGAACAGTGCGACGTAGCTGTCTGGGGACCACTAGAAGTAGTTCGGGCCCGTCTGAGTGGAAGTTACGGTGGTATAGAACGCCGTCCTTGAGGACGTACCGGCGCACAGAAGCGTCATTCGGCGATGCTTGCAGGCGGTCGATGAGTGCTCGAAGAGAGAGATCTCGGTGCTGTTCGTCTGCGATTTTAGTAAAGGCAGAGACAGAAAAAATGCTACTGACATCGCCGGAGGTACCGTCGGGCCTGTCGACCGGGTAACGAGACAAGCAATCGGCGTCCCTGTGCAGCTGGCCGGACTTGTATATCACGGAATAGGAATATTCTTGGAGCCGCAGAGCCCATCGGCCAAGTCGTCCTGTAGGGTCTTTCAGGGAGGCCAACCAGCAGAGCGCGTGATGGTCTGTGATGACTGAAAAGGATCGTCCGTATAAGTATGGGCGGAATTTGGCTACTGCCCAAACGAGCGCCAAGCACTCGCGCTCAGTAATGGAGTAGTTGCGTTCTGCCGGTGAGAGAAGCCTGCTGGCGTAAGCGATAACGCGGTCGCTGCCGCGCTGCCGTTGGGCTAATACTGCACTGATACCATGGCCACTGGCGTCGGTACGAACTTCGGTTGGCGCAGAAGGGTCGAAATGGGCCACTATGGGCGGCGTTGTAAGTAGGCGTATGAGCTGAGCGAACGCCGAAGCCTGTGGTTTCCCCACACAAAAGGAGCATCCTTCTTCAAGAGCTCAGTAAGTGGCCGGGCTATTATCGCAAAATTCTTCACAAAGCGGCGGAAATACGAACATAGCCCGACGAAGTTGCGTACATCCTTGGCACACTGGGGAACAGGGAAGTTCGTAACAGCAGAGATTTTGCCTGGGTCCGGTTGTACCCCGCTAGCATCTACGAGGTGCCCAAGCACGGTGATCTGGCGACGGCCAAAGTGGCACTTTGACGAATTAAGTTGCAGACCGGCTCGGCGAAAAACGTCCAGGATTGCTGACAGGCGCTCGAGGTGAGTCGTGAAGGTCGAGGAGAATACTATAACGTCGTCCAAATAACACAGACATGTGGACCATTTGAATCCTTGAAGGAGTGAGTCCATCATGCGTTCAAATGTAGCTGGCGCGTTGCAAAGACCGAATGGCATCACCTTGAATTGAAATAAACCGTCAGGTGTGACAAATGCAGTTTTTTCGCGGTCTAAGTCGTCCGCAGCAATCTGCCAGTAGCCGGAGCGAAGGTCAATAGATGAGAAGTAGCGAGCACCATGGAGGCAATCAAGGGCGTCGTCAATACGTGGTAACGGGTACACGTCCTTTTTTGTAACCTTGTTGAGGTGCCGATAGTCCACGCAAAAACGCCAAGAGCCATCTTTCTTTTTGACCAATACGACGGGTGAGGCCCATGGACTGCATGACGGTTCAATGATGTTCTTGGTAAGCATCTTCTTAACTTCAGCTTGAATGACTTGACGCTCGGCAGCAGACACCCGATATGGACGTCTATGAATAGGAGAGGCGTCGCCAGTATCTATTCGACGTTTCACGGCTGTAGTTTGGGCCAAAGGACGCTCGTTAAGGTCGAAAATATCGCGGTAGGCAAAAAGAACGCGGCACAGTTGGTCAGCATGCGCTGGGAAGAGGTCGGGAGCTATCATTTTCTTGAGATCTGGCAGTACACTAGTCGCAAATGGCGAAGATGCGCTCGGGTCAGTTGCATCATCCTCGATTGCGATAGCTGATATAGAACAATCATCAAATGCGCTTATCTGCGCCAAACACATCCCTCGTGGCAGTACTTGTGTCGTCAAGCCAAAGTTGACCACAGGCATGCAGGCGCTGTTCGAAGTTACAGATAAAACAGTGCGCGGGACGGTAATACCTCGACTGAGGAGGACCTCGATCACAGGGGTAGCGATGTAGTCGCCATCAGGGACAGGTGGGTCTGAGATCAACTCAAGGTAAGTCATTTCATTTCATTTCATTTATTGTACCCTCAAGGCCCGAGGGCATTACAGAGGGGAGTGGTAAACGAGAAATAACACAAAAATTGGGTAGTAATATAACAACAAGAAAATAACACAGTAACGCAATAAAACAACAGACTAGAAATAGCAGTACATACAATGTTAATGAAATGTTTTGCTAGTACTAACATGAGCAAACAAGGTAACATCACATAAAGTCCTGCTTATACAATGTTGGCTAGTTAGTTATTAATTACTCAACAGGCATAACGATGAAAATAAGATGTTACGATTCCCAAGTCAAAAAATGTTTTCTACAGCCTTGCGAAAAAGTTTGCTGTCATTGATGGCGACTATGTCATTGGGAAGGTGGTTCAACTGCCGAGATGTTCTGGGGAAAAAGGAATGACTGAACGTGTTAGTATTACATGATTGAATTCTGACTTTGAAGCGATGGTCGATACGGTGCGATAAATAATGCGGCTGAGAAATGAAGTTATTTTGAAGAAATGGGTGATGGTATAACTTATGAAACAAAGTTAAGCGAGCTATGTTCATCCGAGATGCTAGTGATGGAAGACATAGGTTAGCTTTCATTGAAGATATGCTGGAAGTTCGGTTATAATTAGAATAAATGAATCGAACTGAATTATTTTGAACGAGCTCTAGAGAAAAGATGAGGTTTTCGTTGAATGGGTCCCACACTGCTGCAGCATACTCTAATTTCGGGCGTACTAGTGACTGATAAAGTAGTAATTTTAAGGATGATGGAGCATTAGAAAAGTTGTGACGTAAGTAACCAAGCGTGCTGTTAGCTTTACTAATTATGTATTCAATGTGAAGAGACCAGGTTAGATTTGATGTTATATGAACGTCCAAGTATTTGTATGAGTTCACGGAATCTAAGGGTATGTTATTCAAATGGTAGAAGGGAAGGGTGGTGGAATTTCTGTGAACACGCAAAATTTTACATTTGTTAATATTTAGTTCCATTCGCCAGGTATTACACCAATCACTTATGTAGTTTAAATCTGATTGAAGAGCGTTAGAATCGTCAGTGCAGTTTATTTCACGATAAATTACGCAATCGTCAGCAAACAAGTGAACGTGAGAAGTCAATGCAGATGGTAGATCGTTGATATAGATTAGAAAAAGGAGTGGTCCTAGTACTGATCCCTGAGGCACACCAGAACGAACCACAGTTAAAGGTGAGTCATGATTATTAGCAGTAACAAACTGATGGCGGTTACAAAGAAAGTATTCAACCCATTTCAGTATTTTACTATCGAGGTTTAGAAGACTTAGCTTGAAAAGAAGTAGTTGATGGCAAACCTTGTCAAATGCTTTACTCAAATCTAAAAAGACACAATCAGCAGTTGAGGCGCGATCTAAAATACAATGTAGTCCATGAGTAAATGATATTAGTTGCGTTTCGCATGAGTAGGTTTTACGGAAACCATGCTGAGCTGTGGTGAAAAATGAGTTGGAATCTAGAAAGTTAACCAGGTTGGTAAAAATTACGTGTTCCAGGAGTTTGCAACAGGTGCTCGTCAGCGAGATGGGTCATAGTTGAAGGGGGTAAGCGAACGAAATCCGCCGAACTGAGACGACTGGGGGGCGGCTCTACAGGGTCCAGGTGAGGCAGGTCAAGTCGGAGGGTACCAGTTGAGCAGTCTATTAGGGCGGAATGCGCAGACAGAAAGTCCAGGCCAAGAATGACGTCGTGAGGGCAGCGGGCGAGTACGGTGAAAAGGACGATGGTAAAACGATCAGCGATGCAGACTCGGGCGGTGCACATACCAATTACAGGAGCTGTCGCGCCGTCCACGACACGGACAGCTTGCGTCGCGGCAGAGTTAGAAATTTCTTGAGCCGTTTTCGAAGATCGGAGCTCATCACAGATATATGGGCGCCCGTGTCGATGAGAGCGCGGACAGGAACGCCGTCCACTTGTACATCAAGCAAGTTCATATTGGTCGGGATCGTCAGTAGAGGCTTTTGGGGCGTAGAGAGCAATGCAGCGGCACCTCCGGGCGCTGCACTGTCTAGTTTTCCTGTTGAGAGCGTGCGAGGGAACTTGGCGAATATGAGCGGCGGGGCTGAGGCGAGCGAGACTGACGGCGTTGGGGCGAAGGTGATCGTGAGTATGGGCGGCTGGATTCAGAAGGTTGAGCGGCAGTGTAATCGGCGCGAGCTGCATAGGAACGGTAATAGCTGTTTGGTCGAGAGTACCCAGGATACATGTTCGGTTCAGGTGAGTTCCAGCGACTTCGGCAATACCGGGATATATGCCCAATCCCACGACAGACAAAGCATATCGGCTTGTCGTCAGCAGCGCGCCACTCCGGTGAATTGCGAAAAGGTGGCTATTAATAAGGCCGTGAACGAAGCGGCGTACTCCCGCGACATGCGCGGGTGTCAGGGTGATGCGTGGAGCAGACCGAGTGAAGTCCCATGTTGGCGAACTCCTGGCGGACAACTGCTTGGATCATAGAGATCGGGACTGACGGTGTGGAGGAGAGGCTGCGCTCGAAGGTCGCCGGACAAGCGGCCTCGATGTCTCGCCGCACAATCCGAGTCACGTTGCAAACTGTGTCGTTGGAACTAGGAACATCGGCACAGGATGACGTCGCGGCGGTGTTGGGCAAGCGGGCAAATTGTTGAGGGATTCGCCGGCTTTTTGCGAGTTCAAGGCGCCGGCATTCCTTGATCGCTGCATCAACCGTCGACACGTTGTTAAACACAAGCGGGTTGAAGGTGTCATCTGCGATTCCCTTGAGGATATGGGCAACCTTCTCTTGTTCCGTCATGTGCGCGTCAGCTTTCTGGCAGAGGGCCAACACGTCCTGAATGTACATCACGTAAGGCTCGCTTGACGTCTGTACACGGGTGGATAACGCCTGTTTCACGGCAAGTTGGTCACCATGAGAGTTGCCGAACAGCTCCCGAATCTTGTCCTTGAACGCATCCCAACTAGTAAGCTCCACGTCGTGCGTTTCGAACCAGACACGAGGGGTGCCGCCGAGGTAAAATATAACGTTCGCGAGCATGATGGTAGGGTACCACCGGTTCGTTGTGCTGATACGCTCGTAGAGGTTGAGCCACTTCTCGACATCTTGCCCATTGGTGCCAGAGAAAATGCCAGGGTCACGAGGAGGGGCGACAGTGATGTAGGTCGTATTGGCAGCAGGTGTTCGGGTGGGCGCTGCATCCCCTGTGGACGAGGTGTCTTCTGGAGCCATGAAGGTAGGCTCGAGAAAGCGTCCACTGCGAAGCTCCGTGTCGAGAAGGTTACCCAGCACCTCCACCAAAGATGTTACGAGGAAAGACGCAAGAGGCGAAGCTATGTACAGATGTATTAGAAAGGAACGCTGAGGCGCTTGGCCATGAACAAGCAGCCCGAGCAAGCCTCGCTAAAAACGTCCTCCTCGTCGTCTTTCTCTCTTCGCCTCTTGACGGTCGGTGGCACGGGTCCGTAGCATTATTAAGAAACTAAAATAAACAACGCTATTTCACTTATGATAATACTGGTTTCAGAAGCGATAAACATACCTTTCTTTAAATATATTTTGTAATATAACACTACAGTGCCCAGGTAAAAATGTGCAGCTGGGAATCTAACTGGTTTCAACGGGAAGTAAATGGAATCAACTGGTCCCAGTTCAAAGCCAACTGGTCCCATTTGGAAGCTAAATGGGAAGCAAGTGGTCCCAGTGGCCGGCTAAATGGTACCAGTTAGAAACGAAGTGAGGGCCAACTGGTTTCCACTGCGCCCATCTGGACACCAACAGGAACCATAACTAGTTCTACTGGAACGGTCATTATTAGTTTCGTATCTGATTTGTTCGAAGAAAATAGAGTAAACGATTAACAAATGCATGCGCGAAAGATATTAAAAAATAAAATTAATTTGCGCAAATACCGTCCCAGGTGAAAATGTGCAGCTGGGAATCTAACTGGTTTCAACAGGAAGTAACTGGAATCAACTGGTCCCAGTTCAAAGCCAACTGGTCCCATTTGGAAGCTAAATGGGAAGCAAGTGGTCCCAGTTACAGGTGAACTGGGGAGCAACTGGCCCCAGTTGGGACCACTTCAACTGGGGACAACTCCAAGTGGTCCCAGTTGCCGGCCAAATGGTACCAGTTAGAAACGAAGTGAGGGCCAACAGGTTTCCGCCGCGCCCATCTGGACACCATAAGCAGTTCTACTGGAACCAGTTGCCTTGACGGTCGTTATTAGTTTCGTATCCGATTTGTTCGAAGAAAATAGAGTAAACAAGTAACAAATGCATGCGCGAAAGATATTAAAAAATAAAATTAATTTGCGCAAATACCGCAATATTTATTGACAACAAGGAGCTGCATAACAGAAAATTCAGAAGCGCCTGTGCGCAAGTTTCGTAGAGCACATGTGGATGAGCCAAGGCGAGGCATAGGTGCGGGCCGCTGTGCTGTGGCACATGTGATGTCTTGCGCCGAGGAACGTGTGGATGTTCGTTGCCTGTGTACTTAATTTGTGCTCAGTTATTGTTGGGCGTGGCACCTGTGGAAGAGATGACACTTTGGACGAGCGCATGACAACTGTTTTCGCCTGTGACAACACGCTTGTGGATCGATTGTGTGCCAACGACTTGGTGCTGCTTTCCTTGGTGCCGATGCTAGCATTTGAAGGTGAGAGATATGCCTTCGTGTATGAATTTTTACATAGAAAAGTGCTTCGAAGTTACTGCATTGAGTTGAACTCTTGGTATCAACCAGTGGCTGTTTGGCGTTTTTGGTAGGGTTGCATGTTGATAGTGTAATGAAAAAAACGCGCTGTGCACAGCCCCGCACCAGTGTATCGCAAGTGGGGCTTGGGCTGGATGTTGTTACGATTCCACCAATTATAATAAAGAAGTCCGACGTAGTCGGGGACGCAGCGTATGGCGCTAACGTAAGACGACACAGCGTAGGCCTCGCGGCCAAGATCGTAACAACATTCAGCCCAAGCCCCACTTACGATTCACTGGTGCGGGGCTGTGCACAGCGCGCTTTTTCTTTACAATAGCAGTGATTTTCTTTTAACTTTGCTGACAGCGTGGAAATACAATTGCTTTCAGCTGATAAAGTACGTTCACGGCCCACGAAACATCCAAGAGTTTGCCTTGTCTCCAAGAAAGCATTCAAGAAGATTCCCAGCCAGAGCACAAGCTGCAATATTTCTAATAAATGTCACGTTTCAGCACCGAGCTTCTTCTGCTGTATGACTTGATCTACAGATTTTGTGGCCAGCACTTACCAACTCGGTCACATGCGATGGCAACGAGCGATCTTTTCACTCATTAAATAATGATGCATGGTTCCAGCTGAGTATAGTTCACAATCTCTGTTACGCATGTGTAACAGGGGCAAAAGTTTCACGCCGCTGCTACTGGCCTCACATAGGCTAGGTGAGCAACCAGTAGCAATGGGGACCAGTTGGGACCAGTTCAAGTGGTTTATGGTCAAATTCCCAGTGGGGACCAGTATCAATGGGGACCAGTTGGGACCAGTTCAAGTGGTTTATGGTCAAATTCCCAGTGGGTCCCAACTGGGACCCATTGCAACTGGTCCCCACTGGGAATTTGACCATAAACCACTTGAACTGGTCCCAGTTGTTTCCGGTTGCAATATTTTGACCTGGGGCAATATTTAATGACAACAAGAAGCTGCATAACAGAAAATTCAGAAGCGTCTGTGCGCAAGTTTCGTAGAGCACATGTGGATGAGCCAAGGCGAGGCATAGGTGCGGGCCGCTCTGCTGTGGCACATGTGATGTTTTGCACCGAGGAACGTGTGGATGTTCGTTGCCTGTGTACTTAATTTGTGCTCAGTTGTTCTTGGACGTGGCACCTGTGGAAGAGATGATACTTCGGACGAGCGCATGACAACGGTTTTCGCCCATGACAACACGCTTGTGGATAGTGTGCAAACGACTTGGCGCTGCTTTCCTTGGTGCCGATGCTAGCATTTGAAGGTGAGAGATATGTCTTCGTGTATGAATTTTTACATTGAAAAGTGCTTCGAAGTCACTGCATTGAGTTGAGCTCTTAGCATCAGCCAGTGGCTGACGTTTGGCCTTTTTGGTAGGATGGACTTGCAGGCTAGTTGGTCACGCGTCATGGAAAAAACAGCGCGAACACAAGGACGATGAAAAAAGGAACACTCACCACACCACGGAGCACTGTGGTGTGGTGTGTGTTCCTTTTTTCATCGGCCTTCTGATCGCGCTGTTTTTTCCATGATCCTTTTTGGTAGGGTTGCATGTTGATAGTGTAACGAAGAAACGCGCTGTGCACAGTCCGGCACCAGTGAATCGCAAGTGGGGCTTGGGCTGGATGTTGTTACGATTCCACCAATTATAATAAAGAAGCCCGACCTAGTCGTGGACGCGGCGTATGGCGCTAACGTAAGACGACATAGCGCAGGCCTCGCGGCCAAGATCGTAACAACATCCAGCCCCAGCCCACTTACAATTCACTGGTGCGGGCTGTGCACAGCGCGCTTCTTATTTACAATAGCAGTGATTTTCTTTTAACTTTGCTAACAGCGTGGAAATACAATTGCTTTCAGGTGATAAAATACGTTCACGGCTCACGAAACATCCAAGAGTTTGCCGCGTCTCCTAGAAAGCATTCAAGAAGATTCCCAGCCAGAGCACAAGCTGCAATATTTATAATAAAAGAGCCAGGCCTGCGCGGAATCGCAGGACAGTGACAGCGTAAGCTGAAGGAGCGACCTTCCTAGAGACCATTGTAAACGCTTAGGGAAACTAGTGCAAGTACAGGTGGTGGGTATCCCCTGCGCCATTACTTTGCGGTTTGGGCTTCTCTCTGCACAGCGGTCTCATGTGCCCGACGTTGCCCTGCTGCAGCCGCGCGCGTAACTCTGCGATTCACTTCTTCAGCAGCAGTCCGCATCTTGCAATGCGAGGAGGCGCCATCAGGTATATCGAAGAGCCAAGTCAGTTGCTGTCGAGGCTGCGCACGTCGCCTGTCGCGTGACGCACGGAACGATACAACAAAACTGTTTCACGAGGCAGCGTTTCGCAAAAACACATTTTGATGGCTATGCGGAGGAAATCAGCGCCAATAGATGGCAGCAGTAGTCCTGCTTTTCACGAGGAGCGATAGTGGTTACGGACACGGGCGGCCATGGGCGGCGGCGGCGGCGGCGGACAACTACGCCGCCGTTGCTGTGATGTCATAACAGCTTATGCTGTAAAATGTCACGTTTCAGCACCGAGGTTCTGCTGTGTGATCGACTTGCTCTACAGATTCCGCGGTCAGCAATACCAACTCGGTTACATGCGATGGCAACGAGCGATCTTTTCACTTATTAAATATTGATGTATGGTGGCAGCTGAGTATAGTTCCCAATCTGCCCCGCCACGGTGGTCTAGTGGCTAAGGTACTCGGCTGCTGATCCGAGGGTCGCGGGATCGAATCCCGGCCGCGGCGGCTGCATTTCGATGGAGGCGAAATGTTGAGGCCCGTGTGCTGTGCGATGTCAGTGCACGTTAAAGAACCCCAGGTGGTCAAAATTTCCGGAGACCTCCACTACGGCGTCTCTCATAATCAGAGCTGGTTTTGGGACGTTAAACCACACGAATCAATCAAATCAATCAGTTCCCAATCTCTGTTACGCATGTGTAACAGGAGCAAAAGCTTCACGCCGTTGCTACTGGCCTCACATAGGCTAGGTGAGTAGCAGCGGGTCCAGTTGGAACCAGTAGCAGTGGGGACCAGTTGGGACCAGTTCAAGTGGTTTATGGTCAAATTCCCAGTGGGGACCAGTAGCAATGGGGACCAGTTGGGACCACTTCAAGTGGTTTATGGTCAAATTCCCAGTGGGGACCAGTTGCAATGGATCCCAGATGGGACCCACTGGCAACTGGTCCCCACTGTGAATTTGACCATGAACCACCTGAACTGGTGCCAGTTGTTTCTAGTTGCAATATTTTCAACTGGGTGCTGCCAATTATGCAGTTGTAGCCGTGGAATATGCTGAACAGGCCTCTTTCTACCGGGGGCTGCGTCGCGAGATGAGCACATATTTTAACGCGACAGCGTTAGAGAGCTCGTTCCGCAGAAATACCGCCGTTTGTGTCGGCGTCTCCACGAGTTCTTGTCAGCGAAAAATAACAGCTCCAAGAATGGACAACTATGTACATCTAGCGGGAGACATATCAAACAATGTCTCGACTATTATGGCCTCCGAGAGGGCGAGCGCGCCCGCCATCTCGGAGGCCATGCGACTACAGCAGAGCCTATATGCGGTCTCGTCGGATGCTCTGCATCCACTTCTTTAGCATTTCATTCTCACGACACCGTTAAAGAAGTGAAGTACTGCAGTTGCCACTTCACCGACCATAAGGCGTTGCTGGTTGCGGTTGGCCGGAAGATGTCTCCAGAAGAACAAATCGAACAGCTGCCAGATAGATAACGCACGAAGGACGACAGAATGAGACCATTTATGAATAAAAGTATCACGCCTACGCGCAGTTCATAATAGAGGACCATGTGACTAAATCACTGTACAAAATTTTCATGAAGTTGATATAAAAGCGCTGTTAAATGGATTGAAAACCTCTACCATTACTATAGATACATCGCGCGCACGTGTGTGTGTGTGTAACAACACACATTAATAAGTATGCACTCAGTGGTTGAAGTGCACACTAGGGGCCGGGTTTCGCTATCGCGTTCAACTCATAAAGGCGAAGCTTAAGGGTCCCCCAATTTTTGCGCTCTCGTTTGCACTCTTTGTTTATCAATATTGTGTGCGCGAATTGTTTTCTTGACATCATGCGCGAGCATCGAGTGGAGAAACATCGCGTGTCGGAATGTTGAACAGCACCGAATCGGCAGCGGACGAGCTTCGACGAACGTGCAGCTTTGCTGGCGCTCACAGGAGTGCCGTGTGCCGTGTTACCACGTTTTTTTTTTTCGTTTACAAGCGCGCGTGATTCGACAGCGAGTAAAACTTCCTGAAAGAATGAGCGAAGACCTTCTGAAACAGTCCACGCCCCAGTGTTGTGTCTTAATGTGACTGCGGCTTTAGAGGAGTACAACCACATCATCATCATCATCATCATCAGCCTGTTTAGGTCCACTGCAGGACGAAGGCCTCTCCCAACGATTTCCAATCCACCCTATCCTGAGCGAGTTGGTTCCACTTTATGCCAGCAAACTTTTTAATTTCATCGCTCCATCTAACGTTTTGCCTACCTCTGTGGCGTTTCCGTCTCTTGGTATCCATTCTGTCGTTCTTACTGTCCACCTATTATCCTTCCTCCTCATGAAATGCCCTGCCCAGGTCCACTTCTTTCTTTTAATTGATAAGATAATATCGGCTACTCCTGTCTGTTCTCTGATCCATTCCGCTCGTTTTTTATCTCTTAGCGTTACCCCTATCATTTTTCTTTCCATTGCACGTTGCGTGCTCCTTAGTTTCATCTCTAGTTTTTTCATTATTCTCCATGATTCTGCACCGTACGTTAGTACTGGGAGAATGCAGTGATTGAATACCTTTCGCTTTAGTGAGAGCGGTAAGTTTCCAGTCATGATTTCGTACTACCTTCCGAATGCGCTCCAGCGCATCCTCATTCTACGGAGAATTTCTTTTTCCTGGGTAGGGGTTCCTGTTATTAACTGTCCCAGGCATACATATTCGTTTACACATTGTAAGGGGTCATTGTTGATTTTAAATTCCTGTTCCTTAGCTAAGCTATTGAGCATAACTTTGGTCTTTTGCCTATTCATTTTTAATCCAATTTTAATGCTTCCCCTGTTTAGGTCATCAATCATGTTTTGTAGTTCGTCTCCATCATTGCTAAAGAGGACAATGTCGTCTGCAAATCTTAAATTGTTGAGGTATTCTCCATCTATTCGAATTCCCTTGTCTTCCCAGTCTAGAAGTTTAAAGATTTCCTCTAAACATGCAGTGAATAGCATCGGGGATATCGTATCTCCCTGTCTCACACCTCTCCCGATCGGGATTTCTCTGCTTCTCTCATGTAGGAGTAGTGTGGCTGTGAAATCTTTGTATATGTTGTTTATGGTTTTCACGTATACGCCAGGTACCCCTTGTCGACGTAGAGCTTCTAAGACTGGTTGTATTTCTATGGAGTCAAATGCTTTCTCGTAGTCGATAAACGCCATATAAAGAGGTTTGTTATCTTCCGCGTACTTCTCAATTACTAGGTTGATAGCGTGGCTGTGGTCCATTGTCGAGTAACCTTTCGTAAAACCAGCTTGCTCTCTCGGTTGGTTGAAGTCGAGTGTTTCTCTTATCCTCGTAGATATTACTTTTGTAAATAGCTTGTATATTACTGGGAGCAGGCTGATTGGTCTGTAATTCTTTAACTCCTTTATGTCATCTTTCTTGTGGATAAGGATTATGTTAGCATTTTTCCAGCTGCGCGGTACACTGCATGTCCTGATACATTTCATGAAGAGCGATGCAAGTTTTTCAAGTACAATATCTCCTCCGTCTTTGATCAAGTCGGCTGTTATACCATCTTCACCAGCTGCGTTACCGCGGGACATGCCTTTGGCAGCTTTTTTGACTTCGTCAGCGGTTATACTTGGAATTCCGGTGTCCCCCTATGGTTCTATTTCTATTAACGTTGTATGGTCTCTCTGGGAGCTGTACAGTTCCGAGTAGAAATCTTGTGCTACCTTTACAATTTCGTTGAAACTGTTGATAACGTTACCTTGTTTATCTTTTAGCGCATGCATTTTGTTTTGTCCTAAGTGCAATTTCTTTTTGACCGACTTAATGCTGGTGCCTTTTTCTACTGCTTTCTCTATTTCGCTCATGTTAAAGTTTCTTACATCTCTTTGCCTGGCTTTACTGATCAATTTTGATAGTTCTGCGAATTCTATCTTATCTTTTGAGGACGTTACTTTCATTTGTTGGCATTTTTTTATTAAGTCCTTGGTAGATTGGGACAACTTACTTGTTGCTAGCTTTGTTGTTTTACCCCCGACTTCTATCGCAGTTTCAAGGATTGTTTTCGTTAAGGTTTCGTTTATTTCTTCTAAATCGTCACCATTTACGTCTAAGGCCTCGAACTTGTTGCTTAGGGCGACTTTAAATTCTTCGTCCTTCGCTCTGATTACCTCTATATTGCATTTTTTTCTAGTAAATAATTTAGTTCGTGTTTTTTTAGTACAACCTTTGCCCTTACTAATCTCTGATCGCTGCATTTTATCTTCCCCACTACTTCTGTGTCTTGAATTATACCTGGTTGATCGCACATTATAAAGTCAATTTCATTCTTTGTTTCCCCGTTAGGGCTTTTCCACGTCCACTTCCTATTCTTGTGTTTCTTGAAGAAGATATTCATTATTCGGAGCTGGTTCCTTTCGGCAAATTGTACTAGCATTTCCCCACGGTTATTCCTACTGCCGACGCCGTACTTGCCAATCGCGTGCTCTCCACTTTGTTTCGTTCCTACTTTTGCGTTGAAATCTCCCATGACTACTGTATATTGTGTCCGTACTTTCCTTATTGCTAATTCGATATCCTCGTAGAATTGCTCTACTTGTAAGTCGTCGTAGCTCGTTGTTGGCGCATATCCCTGGATTATCTTAAGTTTATATCGCTTATTTAGTTTTATTACGACGCATGCTACCCTTTCGTTAATGCTGTGGAATTCGTCTACGTTGCCCGCTATATTTTTGTGAATTAGGAATCCAACGCCGTATTCTCTCTTTTCGGGTAATCCTTTATAGCAGAGGACGTGTCCATTGTTTAAGACTATGTAAGCTTCACCTGCTCTCCTAACTTCGCTAAGGCCAATGACGTCCCAATTAACTTCCCCTAGTTCCTCGAGTAATTCCGCTAATCTAGCTTCGCTTGAGAGGGATCTTGCATTGAACGTTCCAATGTTTAGATTCCAGTGGCGGCCTGTCCGGGTCCAGTGATTGTTACTGCCCTCCGCTGCTTCACAGAGCTGACCGCCGCCGTGGACAGATGTGCTTCAGCTGCTGGACACTAATGGCGAGGGTTTAATTGTAGACATCGTGCGGGAGGTGGTGGCCAAGTGCTTCACCAGGGAGGCCAATTCCTGTTCTGATGTAGGAGTGAGTCGTAAACGGCACTTGAACGACTGAAAGCCTTTCAGGTATGCAACCGTCGCCAGGCCCTCACTACCGACGTAATCTCGAGCTTATAACCAACATCTTTTAAAAAAATAAAAAAAAAGGGGGGGGGGGGGTCGGACGTCGAACCTGTGACCCTTGGCGGTCTCAGTGGCGGCGGTTCCGCATCGTTAAACGTACATGCTTTCAAAGCATTTCATGCGCGATAATTTCTATGCGCGTTACTATTTTGTGCACTATTTGGTCTCAAAATGTCCGCGATTATCTAGTTTTGCTGATCGCGACATCCAGCACGTCATGGTTATTAAAATTTCTCTGACAGGTAGATCGACGCGCGTGGAAAATCGTGTTTTAGCGAATCGTTTTAACTTGTCGGTTGTCGCTAATCAGACATGTTTTCGCGTGCCGGGTTCCGCGCGTATCCGAACGTGGTAGTAGAAGTTACGGTAAAAAATTATTGAAAGCCTTCTTATTATTTTTTATTATTTGTGGGGTTTAACGTCCCAAAACCAGTTCTGATTATGAGAGACGCCGTAGTGGAGGGCTTCGGAAATTTCGACCACCTGGGGTTCTTTAGCGTGCACTGACATCGCACAGCACACGGGCCTCAACATTTCGCCTCCATCGAAATGCAGCCGCCGCGGCCGGGATTTGATCCCGCGACCCTCGGATCAGCAGCCGAGTACCTTAGCCACTAGACCACCGTGGCGGGGCGAAAAAAAGCCTTCTTCGTGGCCTCACAAACAGAAGTTTTTTTTTTTTTTTTGCGACGTACGTGAATGAAAAAACAAACAAACAAATCGCTGGATGTAAGTCGCTGTTACGTGATGTGCAATGAGTAATGAAATCTATAATTTCCTATGCCGGGATGGGCGTGCGAAGACAAGATGGAAATATATAGCATCAGGAAGGTAGCAGGCATACAGATACATACACACACATCTATATACAGCGGCACACACACGCAAACATACACCCCAGGAAAAAACACGCAAACTATCTATTGTGGTGGTGAAGGCATATTATCGTGCACATTCTTATAGGAAGTGGGTTCAGAGTATTAAATTCGTCATCCGATTTTCATCGGCCAGCTAAAAGATTTGTGTAAAGCTTAGTAGTGTACAGTTTGTGATAAGGCAGTAATCAAGGAGTAATTTATATTCCTTATTGCGCTTGCGATGTTAATTTCGCCGTGAATCTATCTATCTATCTATCTATCTATCTATCTATCTATCTATCTATCTATCTATCTATCTATCTATCTATCTATCTATCTTCTCCGTTTCTTATGATTTGCTGTTATCGGAGACCGGCCAGTTGGTTATGTCCAGCGTCGCATGAATGGGTTTCCTGTCTGTGCGGAATACTATGATGATATGTAGCCTTGCTAGTAGCTAACACATTTAACGATCTGTTATAAGAAAAAAGGTTTTTTTAGCTGCTCACCGAATTATCGTCGGCGCGTTGGGTTTGGCGCGGTTGTATTCCTGTAGTAGCTTACACGTGCATCATTGCTCGCTTGCGAGAGGAGTACAAGCGGGCCCCTTTTGACGGGACCTTCGCCGGGTGTGTACGTAGTCGACCGGAAAGCCGACGATCGCACTGTGGACGCCAAACTTCGGTAAGTTTAAACAAGTTGCTTAATTACGTTACTTGGTTACTTCACCCCGTGTCTACTCTTTTATGCAGGGGCCGAGCAATATATACTAGGCTGCGTGTTCACGCAGCACGAATAATGCACCAGTTGTCGGGCTATCTGCGAATGTTTTGTTCTAGGACTTGCGCTTTCCTTGGCATGCATACAATGGCGCGAAGTGGCTACCGTGTGCGTTGATTAGAGCTAGAATAGGTCGATTAATGCGCGTTAGCTTACGCCATTCCGTGCTTCTGCCGTGCAATCTCATGTTACTGCCTCTTACTGTCTGTAAGAGACGATCGCCTGAAACTACCGGTAACGATATCTCGTCGCAATGAAAGTGGGCCAGCTTTTAAACATTCTTATGGTTCCGTCGCTTCTCATGGTGATAATATAAAACGGAAGTTACCATTAAAGAGGCTGGTAATAATGAAGTGACGTGCGAAGCGTGCGCAGTGCAGGAGACAGGAACGCAGATAGAAAAACACACGGTGCGTAAGCGACTGCCGCCTTGCACTTGCTTTTTGGTCAGCAATTTATATACATTCTCTATTGCGAGGATGTTAATGTCTGCGCAACGTCGAGGCCTGTAGCAGTTAAATTTGTTCGCGGAGCTCGTTGGAAGGCAACGTATTTGAGTTAATTGAATAGCTTTAAACCTACACTACAGCAGGTGCAAACAGGACCATCGTAAGTGCTTATTTTGGTTACCATTGTTATAGACGTAAGTTAGCTAAAGTGAGTTTATCTAGCTAGTATGCGCTGCTTTTTCATAAACTGGTATTTGGGGAGAAAAGTGCTTAAAATATTGATATTGCCATCATATCTCTTTGGTTCCTGAAGCACTTAGGTCCCTTCTAATACAGACTCTTTTAATGGTAATGTGCCCCTACTTGATTGTGTAGTACACCACAGGTCTTTTTCTTTGGGCATCTGCTTTCAACTAGCATGAAAGAAATGGTGTGGTTTTATTTGAAGCATGCACCACGGAAATTAGTGATGTAGATAAAAAGTGCACCGTAGTTCTATATGGTCAATAATTTCGGGTAGGTCTTATTTTTCATATCTGAGCATTTGTTGTAAGTTTATGGAAATCTATACAATCGGTTGGTGTCTTGTGCAGGGCTCATGGCGATGAAGGATCATATGGGTTAACTACAACCTGCAGCGCAAAAAGAGGACGACGACATGAACCACACGGGACAAGCGCTGAGCTTCCAACAAGTGTTTATTAGCACGGGGATCACCTATATATAGGTACAAATCAGTTCATACAACATTGCCGCACATGCGTAAAAACGCATTTCTTTATCGGAAAGAGCTATCGACGGTGTGCTGACACAGCTTTCCCCTAACCTGCTAATACGTTCCGTCTCGGCAATCTCTCTAGGGAGGCGTGAATTGTTCTTCAGTATGACAGCAGTGTTGTTCAGGTCCGGTGAACAATCTTGGCAAGTTGCCCAATGGCTAGCCAAAAAACCTTGAAATTCCTTCCCTTGGCGAGCGTTTTTTACATTGTTGGCATGCTCTCTTAGCCTAATATTGACGCATCTTCCGGTTTGGCCAATGTAAATTTTCCCGCATGTTAAAGGAATTTCGTACACAACACCTTCTCCACAATCAACAAAGTGGAAAGGGCGCTTATGCGAAGTGCCACACGCTTCCTGCTTCCTTGCCTCAGGGTCGGTCATTGTGCAGAGTTTAGACAACCTGTGAGGAGCGGAGAAGACGACTTGTACGTCGTACCGCTGGGCCACCTTTTTGAGATTGTGTGAAAGCTTGTGAACATAGGGTATCACAGCTACGTTACGCCAGCGTGAGGCGCTGACTTCACACACTTGCGGGTGACGGCGCATTTTCCTCAGCAGGCTCTCTGTACCGAAATGAGGAGATGCTGGGGGCACCCAGCACAATCTCAAAAAGGTGACCCAGCTGGTACGACGTACAAGTCGTCTTCTCCGCTCCTCACAGGTTGTCCAAACTCTGCACAATGACCGACCCTGAGGCAAGGAAGCAGCAAGCGTGTGGCACTTCGCATAAGCGCCCTTTCCACTTTGTTGATTGTGCAGAAGGTGTTGTGTACGAAATGCCTTTAACATGCGGGAAAGTTTACATTGGCCAAACCGGAAGATGCGTCAATATTAGGATAAGAGAGCATGCCAACAATGTAAAAAACGCTCGCCAAGGGAAGGAATTTCAAGGTTTTTTGGCTAGCCATTGCGCAACTTCCCAAGATTGTTCACCGGACCTGAACAACACTGCTGTCATACTGAAGCACAATTCACGCCTCACTAGAGAGATTGCCGAGACGGAACGTATTAGCAGGTTAGGGGAAAGCTGTGTGAGCACACCGTCGATAGCTCTTCCCGATAAAGAGATGGCGTTTTTACGCATGTGCGGCAATGTTGTATGAACTGATTTGTACCTATATATACGGTGATCCCCGTGCTAATAAACACTTGTTGGAAGTTCAGCGCTTGTCCCGTGTGGTTCATGTTGTCGTCCTTGTCCTCTTTTTGCGCTGCAGGTTGTAGTTAACGATGTACCAACACGCCCAATTAGCCACATTAGTCATGATCATATGGGTGCTTTAGGGTGTGGGATGGGCATGTGAATTGTTTAGCACAGTAAGCCTTGTCAGTTGCTATTGGCAGTGGGAGTGATGATGTAGCATTTTTATATTAATTGCTGTCTGCATTTCCGTCAAGTGCTTACCAAGCACATGATTGTGTGAAAGTTAGCACACAATTCCATCTTTCCAACAGTCTCCAAGGTGTCGTTACTACACTGTAGCTGCTCTTAGTGCAACCCGAGCTGATTTTTAAGGGCCGTTGTAGCATGTCAGCATATACGTTCCTAAAACATCATTATTAGTTTCTATCATCTTTGTGCCGTAAGGCCAGCTTTGTTTGGAATTTGTTAATGTTTTGTGGCATTTGTTGTGTACCCAGCGATCACGGCTGCTCATGGTGCTGAAGCAGAGAATAACTTGCAGTAGAAAATGGCAGCACAGTTCCTCGAAGCTTGGACATATCCAACCTAACTGGTATGCATTTGTTTCCGTGTCTACAAAGAGGCAGTTTCAGCATGTTGCCGTTATGGAGGCATTGCTGCTTCACTTATTTTTTGCTCCATTGCAAAGTGCACTGTGGACAGTGAGCTCTCCAATGCCATACTAATGTCTTCATTTAGTTTCAGTTGCTGTTTGTCTTTTATTTAGTTTGGATAACCACCCTTTTTTGTATGCTGTACCGGGTGTAGCCAAAGGAGGTATCCTTTAACCTCTGCACAAGAATCAAGCTAATAACAGATCAAAAGCATTTATATTGCATTTTCCAGGGCAAACCCTCACAAAGACAAGGAAATCAGCATGCATAAAGCAAAACATGTCATTTTTGATTATTCAGCAATCTTACTTTTGCAAATAGGCATATTGGTTGTGTACCAACGTGTACCTCCTGCTCCATCTTGGCAATAGTTATAAATCTAGCTTCATCTAACAACCATTTGCATGCACGTTCCTTGCACTCTGCAATTAAAAATCGTCCATCTGCATTTATGCATCTTTTTGTGTTGCATGTCTTAATCGTCAACAGTTTCCAGACTGCACCATAGAATTTAAATATATTGTAATTTAGTTTTGTGTAGTGTACCACTACTTCTTTATTAGTTTTCTTGCATGTAGGTTCTTTCTTTTTGGGTTAGTAGGCAGTAGAGGTCAGTGTACACTTATCTCCACTTTTCATTAGCATCTCAACTTTTCCTCATTACCTTAATTTGAAAAAAAAGAAAACAAGAGGTTCAGCCCCACCTTATTCTGAAAACATGTATTCATGAAAAATTCAAGGCATCTAGTAGTTTGGTGTGACCCACACAGTGGTGAACGTATCTCCTGCGTGTTAGTGTAATGCCCATAAATCCACTTCATGTATGGGATAAATGCAACCTATGATGATGCCATTTAATAACATAGAAAATTCGAGATTTATTTCATCATGGAGTGAGCAGTACATACAGTCTATTTTCGCGGAGAATTGCCGAGAACTGCTGTTGATTTTCCGTTCTTTTTTTCATGCAGGGCGCACATGAAGCAATTTTTCTGACAAGCATCCTGCACGTCGCAAAGAGTGTATCATGTCTTATAAGTTGGGAGAATAAGTAAAAAGAAAAGTAACTACGACAGATGTAACCATGCGAGTACCATGACTATTTTCTTTTAATGTAATGCCTTTGTGTGCTTCCTAATAAATGAAGCATGTTTATATTTTCAGTGTCTGAGGAATGTCCTTGCCCGGCACAAGTGCAGAAGGTGCATCATTTCCCTTTTGTTTGATGCTTGACTGGAAATATATCATTCAGCAAATACAGTGGTATGCACAAGTAATATATGGTATAACTGGAGCACATCACGCGTGGTACCTGATTTGTTGCAGAATATCATCATGTCATTATATCGCATCACATATACTTGGCCGAGGATACTACAGTGAAGTTTTAATTCATGCCGACTAGAAAATAACTCCTTGGAAATGGTGGTGGCCAATATGTCTTTGAATTACACTAGGAATCATAAAAAGATTCTACAAGAACACATTAGAAAGTCAAATGACTGCAATGTCAAAAGTCATTGCGTGCTTTACAGAAAATCAGGTGTCAAGACTCATCAGAAATGCGGTGGCCAATATGGTTTTGAATGAAACTGGGAATACATTAAAACATTCCAAAGGAACACATTAGAAAATCAATAGATTATAACGTTCAGAGTCTTTCTGTGCTCTATAGAAAATCAAGTGTCAAGACCCAGCAGAATGACGGTGGCCAGTATGGTTCTGAATGACATTATAAATACATCAAAGCATTGCAAAGGAACACATGAGAAACTCAATAGATTCTAATGTCTAGAATCGTTACGTGCTCATTAGAAAGTCTGCTGTGGAGATGCATTAGAATAACGGTGGCCAATACGGTTTTGAAAAACATTACAAATACATAAAAAAATTCCAAGGGAACACATCAGAAAATAATATGACTGCAATGTCAAAACTCAATAGACTTTCATAAGAAACCCTTTTCAAATTTTCATAAGGGATGTTGGTTGCGCGGGGTGTCATAATGGCTGGAAATGCGCACCAGGTGTTCAATTGTTTCATCAGTTCCGCAAAAATAGCAGGTAGATGTGTCAGCCAGCCCCGTCATGGTGGTCCAGTGGCTATGGTACTAGGCTGCTGATGCAATGGTCGCGGGATGACATTCCGGCAGTGGGGGCTGCATTTCGATGGAGGCGATATGTTGAGGCCCATTTGCTGTGCGATTTTAGTGCGCGTTAAGGAAAACCAGGTGGTGAAAATTTCCAGACCTCATAATCACAGTTGCTTTTGGGACGTAAAACCCACGAAATCAATCATATGTGTCAGCCATGTCTAGCAGATGCGCAGTGCCTGGCCTTGCAAGCCTTTCAACGACCGGATATTGGTCCAACCGGCCGGCATTGGACAGCACTGGCAGACTGTAGCGCATAGTCCTAAACATAGGGTCTTGTACAATTATAGCCCGGTCCTACAGAGGTGCCCCATGATTTTCCAGACATGAATTTTAGCACATGTGCCACACTGTCACGGGGCTACCGAATTAGCGTGCCCTCGTGTAGGTTCGTGTGTTTTGAGTTCGTGTGTTCAAAACTCGATGGCTTGACAGTCATCGAGAAAGGATAGACGAGACCGTTTGTGCAGAACAAAACAAACAAACAACACGCGCTGTATTTACAGACACGGGAAAAAAGGAGAAAGGATAAAGACAAGACGGAGCATAAGAAGTAGAGGATAAGTTAACACGACATTGAATGTGAGGGAAAATAGATAGCGGTGCGTAAGAATAGTTCAAAAGACAAGACTGTCACCGTTCTGGGAGGCACATGAAAGTAGATGGCGAGGTGGAGGCAGCAGACCCACTTGGAGCGGACTTGGATCGAGGTGTCGCTCGGAGGGAGGGTAGCGTCGGGCGAGTCGGGTCAGCAACCTCTCGGCGTTCCTCAGCCGACGTTGGGACACCGAACCGGAGACGCGGTTATGCCTGGCCAACGCCAGACGATGGAGAGCCGGTGGAATGCCTGGCCAACGCCAGACGATGGGAAGCCGGTAGAAAGCCTGGCCAACGCCAGATGCTGGAAAGCCTGGCCAACGCCAGGTGCTGTACCGCTCGGGTACACGCCCAGGTGGAAGCCTGCAGCGGCCTGGTCACAGGAACTCGGCCGCCACTCCCGCGCCCTGGTACGCTTCCTTCTTCCACCACGTCCCAGCTACGTCTGCCTGGCTCTGCTTCGGAAAGCCTCGGCCGTACTTTTTCTTCTGCCGTGGCGCCTCCTCATTCGTTGGGCAGTTTCGCGCCACCACGCACAATGACGCACTGCCTCGTCGTCTTCTATGTTGATGGGATCGGTGGCGCGCACTTCAAACACAGTACACTTTGCCCCGCACGGCCACTTCACTCCATCACACATGCCCCTCCTTCGGAAAAAAGTTTTTTTTTTCAAAAAACCACTTTCTAGGTCTTAGACGCAGTCACCGATTGTCCGCTAAACACACTGCACCGCACCAGTGAGTACAACACATATATGAATAATGTCCTCCGTAAACGTTCGCACACTCAAACAAGGCAACACTCAAATAACCATGCTGTCAACAATTTCACTGTCGGTTTTCCACAGCTGAATAAATCTCGTTATTTAAGAAAACATGCTTAAGTACTAAAGTTTACTAAATCAAACTACTTGAAACCTTTTGTATCACAAAAATATTTACAACTAAATTCCTTGCAAAATCTAGAAGAAAAGGTATTCCGCATTCACTGTGAAAACCCAAGAAAGCCGACCGGATAGTTGGAAAACGCTCTATGTAATTGCATCCCATACCATCCGAATATTCTTTTTCATCTGCTTAACAGATGATGCTGCTAGTAATGCTCGGAAGCGTTGCAGGTCAGTTGCCTGCCTGGAAATTAGCTTGAAAACAATCAGACGCCTAGCCGATTTGAAAGCCCTATCCCAGAAATAACTGCACTTGAAATCGAGGAGTTGCTGCGATGTGCACCCATCATGCAGTGTTCTTACGGCGCGTTCCGCCCTGCCAGCGCTCTGCATAATCTTATTTGCAAATATATCTTCTTCAGGTGATGGGACAGAAGACACGTTCGAAGGCGCGATATTTCTTAAGTCTTGAGCTTGCAAACCAGCATGAACCTCTGACATACCAACATACCCAACCATGACCTCTCTCGACTTTACTTGAAATTCTGGGAGTAGCACTCTGGCCCTATTTTCCTCCTTACTCACACAAACGCCTTTTGCATCGTCCTGAGAAGAACCTTCTCTCACCGCGAGGTCATCCGCATGACACTCCACCATGCCCGCGTGCCCCGCCACGGTGGTCTAGTGGCTAAGGTACTCGGCTGCTGATCCGAGGGTCGCGGGATCGAATCCCGGCCGCGGCGGCTGCATTTCGATGGAGGCGAAATGCTGAGGCCCGTGTGCTGTGCGATGTCAGTGCACGTTAAAGAACCCCAGGTGGTCTAAATTTCCGGAGCCCTCCACTACGGCGTCTCTCATAATCAGAACTGGTTTTGGGACGTTAAACCCCACAAAACAACAACAACAACAACACCATGCCCGCTCCGCATGTGTCCCCAACTGGTGACACACAATCAGTATTGGCGACCCCAATATCCAAGTTCGTGTGACATTCATCATCACCGTCTAGAGGCCTTCTTACTTCGTCAGTTCTACTTGATTCCCTACAGAATGCAAAGCCCAATTTCTTCTCAACGGAGCGTTCGCCTTCCTCGCTCTGAAAGATGCTGTTGGCATCATGGAACTCATCACGGTTCCTCACACTCTCTCGGCTTCCTGCCTCTACACCAGACGAGACGTCATCGTCTTCACGACTGCCTGAAGTTATTGTCCTATCTCTATGTGGGTCATCTATTTGGTCCTCATAGACCGAGCCTATGTCGCAGTCTGCCGCATCCAGCGGTCCACATGCATAAGAAGTGACAATCACCTTAGAATCCGCTAGAGGGTACTCTTCATTGTCCCTCATACTAACTGCCCCTGCTCTTTGGTCAGAGCAACCTTGAGGAACTTTTTCCTCATTATCATCTGTACTTGGCCCCCCAGGGGTCCCAAAGTACAAACCATCACAGGTGGAATTTTCCTGTTCCACGCCAGTGAAGCTATCACACGAGACATCATCGCTTCCATTTTGGGCATCCCGCTCTCTGTCAGACACATGACCATCTGCACTTTGATCTGCCGTTAATTTCAACCTCCCCGGAGGTAAATTATCTCTATGGTCTTCGAGGACCAAACTTTCATTATGTGTTACCGCTGCTGGCGCAACACTTGTAGTCTTCGTGACTATCACCCTACCACACTCCTGACGACGGCATTCGCTGTCCTCACCAAGACAAACTAGCAGATCTTCTGCGCTAGATATTTTGTGAGGAACTCTTTCCTCATCTACAACACTTAGCCCCCTAGAGGCTCCAAAGTATCCCTCAACGTTTGTGGAACTTCCCTGTTCCAAGCTCGCGAAGCTGGCCTCTTCCTCACCGAGCACCTTCGAACCCATTCCAGTCTCTCGGCTGTCAACCTCGACGCTATCCTCTAGCTCAGGTTCAGACCCCATCGAAAGGCTGCGGTATGGTCCTATGCTGCATCCAAAGAGAGACCCAGATCCTTCCTTTAACCAAGTGCTGCCTATATATATAGCAAACCTCATCCGCCTCATCACATGTGCTATTGCGCGGCGTTTCGCTACGCATCAAACTCTCCATCCGGGCTTTTTTCCACATCTGCCAGTCGGAGCTTTAACTCAAGTGTTCTTAACTCAATCATATGTGTCAGCCATGTCTAGCAGATGCGCAGTGCCTGGCCTTGCAAGCCTTTCAACGACCTGATATTGGTCCGGCCGGCCGGCATTGGACAGCACTGGCAGACTGTAGCGCAGTAGTCCTAAAAATAGGGTCTTGTACAATTATAGCAGCGGTCCTACAGAGGTGCCCCATGATTTTCCAGACATGAATTTTAGCACATATGCCACACACACCAGTCTCTGCTTCAACCAAGCGCAATGACGGCTCCATGACAGGCCTCTGTCGATTATGATCATTCAGAACCATACTGGCCACCGTCCTTCTGCTGGGTCTTGACCACGGACGTGGTCTTGACACTTGATTTTCTATAGAGCACAGAAAGACTCTGAACGTTATAATCTATTGACTTTCTAATGTGTTCCTTTGGAGTGTTTTAATGTATTCCCTGTTTCATTCAAAACCAGATTGGCCACCGCATTTCTGATGAGTCTTGACACCTGATTTTCTGTAAAGCACGCAATAACTTTTCACATTGCAGTCATTTGACTTTCTAATGTGTTCTTGTAGAATCTTTTTATGATTCCTAGTGTAATTCAAGGACATATGGGCCACCACCATTTCCAAGGAGTTATTTTCTAGTCGGCATGAATTAAAACTTCACTGTAGTATCCTCGGCCAAGTATATGCGATGCGATATAATGACATGATGATATTCTACAACAAATCAGGTACCACGCATGATGTGCTCCAGTTATACCATATATTACTTGTGCATACCACTGTATTTGCTGAATGATATATTTCCAGTCAAGTATCAAACAAAAGGGTATCAAACAAGTATCAAACCCACGAAATCAATCATATGTGTCAGCCATGTCTAGCAGATGCGCAGTGCCTGACCTTGCAGGCCTTTCAACGATCGGATATTGGTCCGGCCGGCCGGCATTGGACAGAACTGGCAGACTGTAGCGCAGTAGTCCCAAAAATAGGGTCTTGTATAATTATAGCACCGGTCCTACAGAGGTGCCCCATGATTTTCCAGACATGAATTTTAGCACATGTGCCACACACACCAGTCTGTGCTTCAAACAAGCGCAATGACGGCTCCATGACAGGCCTCTGTCGATTATGATGCCCAGGAAACCATAAGTTCGTGCATACTTGACAAAATGCCTATCTACGTAGGCAGGATAGGATGTCATTGGTTTTTCGTGTGAATGCGTTCAACGCGCATTTTTTTAATAGATACCATCAAAACTTGTCTTAGAAGGTAGGCTGTTGTCTGGGTTCCTACCCGTTTAACTCGCGCGCGCACCTGAGGACGAGTAACTGCAGCAGTCCAAAGGCAAATGTCATCTGCATAAATTCACCTACTACCAAACAATTTAATAAACTGGTAGAGGCTTACTTTACCTACTGCCGCACAATTTCATAAAGTACGCCTCCGCTACTTGAAACAAGATCGCGACTACGCTTTAGAATCGATGAAAAAAAATCGTGTGTACATGCACCAGTTCCACATTTTATGGAGAGGGCGTGCTCGTGCAACCGGAAGTTATACATCTGCCACTTTGGCCTATATGCAAGTTACCGCAGCTTAACGGAACTATGTACGCCACACCCACAGAGCACTTCTCAAAGTGATCGTCGTGTTGTGTATCGCAGCATTGATTAGGATCACCAAGTTTCACTACATGCCTACAAACGCTGGATAACTTACATGGCGCTGAAAAAACAACCGGCACGTCAAATCTTGAAGCCACCTTCTTAAATTCATGTGCCACATTATGCGAATAAGGGGTAACTAGGTCTTATCTGTTCTTGACGCTCTAAATCTGGACTCTGTCTCTTACTTTTAACCTTGCCAAATGAGTTAGGTGGAAACCCGCAAGGTGGAGTAACACTATGAAAGGGAAAATTAGCATCCATCTGTTTGTAGCACAACGCTACAAGAAAATCCATCGGGATTTCTCAGAAATGAAAGCTTCCTAGTTGCCGAAAAATTCGTCCTGGCACATGGTTCGAAGGCGGGCCCATCGCCTATCTGGGGAGCTCGCTCCGCCAATTGAGCTAACCAGGAGGCTAGCAATTGACAGCACGAGGGCGAACCCATCGGAAGCCACCCGTTTGTAGCCCGTTGTGCTACAAACGAGTGGACGCTAATTTTCCCTTTCATAAACGTTAATCCACCTTGCGGGCTTCCGCAGAACTTATTTGCCATATATTCACGCCTATGCGCTTCGAGTTGTCGATGAATTCGCCCTTTCGGCAACCTTAGTAAACGGAAAGACCGAAAATATTTTCCGCCCTGATAGACTGGCAAACATTGTGCGAGGACAAAATTCTCATTCTGTCTTCAGATGACCGCCATTAAACTCATCAAATGGGTAAAGTCTCTAACGAAAAGGAAGGATGTAGACAGCGAAGACAGAAGAACAAAGACAAGGTTGCCGTGATTTCTCACGTGCAAAATATGTCTGACGGTCTTAAGATGGTAGCAAGGCGATTCGGGGTTAAGTTCGGGGTTAAGCAAGGCGATTCGGGTTGCGCTTGTCTGTGTGTCTCCTTCCTTCGTCCCCGTTTGTTTCGCGCAGTACCACCATGAAATCGTTCCAACTAGGCCGGCTAGCCGTTTTGCTTCGGGGTTAAGGTCGCATATTCTGCACCGGTTAAGACTGGTACCATATGTGCAGCTGTGCAAAAGAAATTTGAGGGCTTACACAACAGAAAAACAAGCAGTGTCTGTGCTTAGGCATGAAGGTAAGTGTTTCGTTCCCTGTGCCACGTGGTGCATCTAACATAGGCCAAACAGACCGATGTCTGAACACTACATTGAACGAGCACAGGTCAGCGTTAAAGAAAAACGAGCGTGCACATTTCGCTACCCATTGCAAAAAGTGCGGCCGTTATCCCGTCCTCACTGACACAAGTGTTTTATTCAGGCATAAAAATCGCACCATTAAGGAAAATATAGGAGCCTCTCATATATATATATATATATATATATATATATATATATATATATATTTCGGGGAAGCAGTTCTGTGGGTCCGGTTCAAAAGCAGTTTAGAAACAAATTGCGCACTTGCGAAAATCGCACGTTTATTATTCAACGTTTCGGCCGTGGCACGGCCTTCGTCAGAATGAAGCAATTACAGTCTCGTAGCCTCTTTTATGGGCATACACATGTGGGCAAGGTCATGTGCGTGCACGTGCAATCGTGCAAATATGACAAGGCTGACAAGACAAGAATATGTGAATCACAAGACTGATGCAGATGTACATGTCATCGCCACGTAGACGCGCAACAAGGAAAAAAAAAATTTTTAAAAAATAAAAACAGTAAGGAACCATGTTTACAGAACACATATATATGCGCGACAAAGGAAAGAAAAAAAAAGTAAAAACGTGTTTTCAGAACATATCTACACAGCGCGTTAGCTGCAACGTGACGATGATTATACAAAAAGAACGTAATGATGTCAAGACATGACTGATAGGCACGACACTTTACCAACGCTCTCGTTGATACCGCATGACACAGTGTTAAATTTATGGATGAGGAATGATTCTCGTACTTCCCGGTCATGGTGCGTTTTGAAACCTGACTGTAATAACGTTGCCTTGATTTTGTCAAACGTGTGTCCCGGCAGCCTTACATGGCGAGATAGTGGTAGATGCGGTAAGCCGTTAACATGCGCTCTGTGGTTCTTAAAACGCGTGCGAAATGAAGTTTCGGTCTGACCGATATACTGCATATGACACAATGAACATTCCAGTAGATAGATGACATTAGCGCTATCGCAAGTAAAATTGCCATTGATTTTTAGAGAAAAATCAGATGCAGTGCTTTGGGCAGTATTTGATGACGTCATATGCATACAGATTTTGCAGCGGGGTTTTTCACAAGGCTGGCAACCAAGATGAACAACAGCTTTTGTTTTCGAACGGGTTAGCATGTCACGCAGGTTTCTGGAGCGACGATATACAACCCTTGGCGATTCCGTGAAAATCTCTCTAAGCCGATCGCTCTGTGTCAATATATTGTAATGCTTTCTGAGGATGTGGGACACGTTAGGAACAGATGCGGAATGTGCTAGGATACTGATAATGCCGCTACTCGTTTGTCCGTACTGATGAGGTCTTTCCTTGAAATTGAAAAACGCGTTGGCTGTAACCTGCATGCTTCCACTTTAAAATCATACATTGCTGCGTCTACGGTGCCTAAAGGTTTGCGACTCACTTTGAGGCCCGCGACTTCTGAAATGTCGAAGAAGAATTTATCCAGGTGGGACGACAACCTCAAGGAAGCTTCGCTGCAACTAACGCGTATTGTCACTAACCATTATGACTTGTGCGAAAAACAGTTAGCCAACAAAGAAAAGCAACTTTTTGCCACTCATCAATTCACTGCTGAAGAGAGGACATTGCTCGATACCTACAGGCAAAAAAAGATCCATGAGCTTAACGGCAAGAAGCAAAAGAAGTTGAAACGTGATAACGTATGCACCAGTGTCGTAAACCCTACAAATACAACGTCCTCGACACAGTTGAGGCCCGGAGACTCTGGGAATATAGTAAATATTTCTGGTTGTCTGTTATCGAAAGACGAGTGCAGTGTTCTTTCACGGGGTCTAAACTTTTGTCCTGCTACTGGCGGATACAATGAATTTCAATTAATTAGTGATCTGCACAATTTCGAACGAAACATACGGTTACGCGAATACTTCCACGGTCGATGTAACACTAACAAGACATCGCTCTTTTCCTCTAAGAACTGGACTCCGCCCTCTCAAAGAGATAAATGTCTCGACCTGTACATTAGAGCGGTGCAGCGAGATGTACTCGAAGCTTACAAGACGCATTCAGCATTCAGCCGCAACCTCAGCGCTAAAGAAAGGGAAGCACTCGAAACATTGGCTAGCCGTGATGACATCGTCATAAAACCCGCTGATAAGGGTGGTGCAGTCGTCGTTGTGGACAAACGTATCTACCTTAATGAGGCCCATAGACAATTGAGTGATCACTCATTTTACAGGCCCCTGAGCTACGACCCGACGGAGCAATTCAAGACCAAGGTAAAACAAACGTTAGAAGACCTCATACAAGAAAATAAAATTGGAGAATCGGCACTTAAATCACTAGTCCCTCTGAGCCCGATACCTGGTAGATTTTATCTGCTCCCTAAAATACTGCCACGTGCAATCTGCGAGTTGCTAAGAAAGAAGAAGTGCTCGCTCTGTTCGAAGAAGAAGACGAGTTCCACGCCTGATCTTTTCAGTCTTGTTTTTGAATTAAAGTGTCCTGTTCTGTTCCTGATTCCCGCTGTTCCTGCATCGCGACACTGGTGGAGGTGCTGGGTAAATGATCGGGACACCCCACCGCAGCCCCGCATCCAGTCCAGAACGATTTCCACGCGTTGAATCACCGCTTCATCGTGCCAGCCGCCGGCTGTTAGGCCTGAGCCCAGAGTGCGGTCCGCTACCAGAAAGTGCAACCGTGACCGCGCGGTGTAAAGGAGCAGCTGTTCGCCGGTCTTGTGCGAAACCCGCCAAAGAGCGTCGACGAATTTCTGAAGGAGTCAACGGCCATCGAACGCGCACTACAGCTGCGCTACCGCCAATACAACCGCGTCGACAATAGTGGACCAACGAACGCCGCGGCCGTTACAGCATTGTCACCAAGCGATGAGCGTTTGCGTCAACTGATACGCGAAATCGTGCAAGAAGAAGTCAAGAAATTCCTCGTCACTCCAAATGAATGCACCGTTGCGTCAATTTCTGAAGTTGTGCGCCAGGAGATCAGGCAAGCGTTTTCGCCCCCCGAACAGAACATCCAAACGCGTAATCCCAGTCCCAGCTATGCATAACGCGTAATCCCAGTCCCAGTATGCCGACCGCCGTCTGTCACGCCGACGCCGCAGTACTTCCAGCAGCAACCGCCGGCAGTACCTTGGTACTACCGGGGAGCTCCAACGCGGCCACTGCTCCGAAAAACGGACATTTGGCGCACTCCCGACTACAGGCCACTCTGCTTTCATTGTGGAGAAGCTGGCCACATATGCCGCTATTGTCCTCATCGTACAGCCGGCTATCAAGGATTTCCGTCGTCTGCTCCTCGTCGCCCGAACAACCGACCTTACGTCGATGCGAACGCAGCTAATAGGCGCGACGATTCCCTTGGTTTGCGGTCGCGCTCCCCTTCTCCAGCACGTTCGTCACCAACTCGGCCAAGTGCCACTGACTTCGCCAGAGGGAGATCCCCCAGCCCCCGCCGGGGAAACTAAATGACGCGACCTTTGGGGGGGAGGTTGCCAATCGCCGAAAAGATGAAAATCCCCCGTTGAAAACAAAAGCGGAGCCGCCGAATTCCCAGGGTTTGACGAATGACGAAATTGTAAGCGCAGAGATCAGTGTTAAGATCGACGGTCATGACGTGACGGCACTGGTCGACACAGGAGCCGACTTTTCGATAATTAGTGAGCACTTGGCGGATAAGCTCAGGAAAGTTAAAACGGAATGGACGGGACCACAGATTCGAGGAGCCGGCTGCTGACACCTGCTGGAAAGTGCACTGCAAGGGTCACTATAGGGGACACCCCATACGTCGCCACTTTTGTCATCCTGTCTGAGTGTTGCAAGCAGGCCATCTTGGGTATGGATTTCCTGCGTGAATACGGCGCTGTCATCAATATACCGGAAGGTCTGCTTACATTTTCAACCGATCCAAGTGCGCAGCTACAGCGCAAGCCCTTGCGTCTTCTGGACGACGTGACCGTGCCGCCGTTATCTTGCCGCTTTGTTTCGGTCAGGTGTGCCAAGCCTCACAATGGAGACGGCGTCGCCGAACAAGTCTCCGCACTTTTGCTCACTCAAGGTGTGGCTATAGCCAGGAGTATCGTCAGTGTAGTGCATGGTCAAGCCGAGGTTCTGCTGACAAACTTTGGCAACGAACGACGGCATATTACCGAAGGTACTGCAGTTGCTTTCCTTGACGAAGTTGCAGAGTTCCGCGTATGCCTTGCAGTACAGCACGGTGGGCCAGATACCTCAGCAGCACCACCTGTTGACGTGAGCACAACTTTATCACCACCGGAGAGACATCGTCTTCTAAATCTTCTGCGAGAGTTTCAAGACTGCTTTTCGTCGAACTCGAGAGTCAACCAAACGCCACTGACAAAGCACCGTATTATAACAGAGGAGACGGCACGACCAATCCGACAGAACCCTTACCGTGTCGCACCAAAGGAGCGCGAAGCGATTCAACAACAAGTGAGGGAGATGCTCGACGATGACGTTATACAGCCATCAAAAAGTCCTTGGGCATCACCGGTAGTGCTGGTTAAAAAGAAGGACGGCAGCCTACGGTTTTGTGTGGACTACCGCAAACTGAACCGGGTGACAAAAAAAGACGTATACCCATTACCGCGAATCGATGATTCTCTTGACAGGTTGAGGCACGCACGGTATTTCTCGTCGATGGACCTGAAAAGTGGCTATTGGCAAATTGAGGTCGACGAACGCGACAGAGAAAAGACTGCTTTCGTGACGCCTCACGGGCTGTACGAATTTAAGGTCTTGCCATTTGGATTATGCTCAGCTCCAGCGACATTTCAAAGAATGATGGACACGGTTCTATCTGGTCTGAAATGGCAGACGTGTTTGGTGTACCTCGATGACGTCATCGTCTTTTCAGAAACTTTCGAGGAGCACCTAAAAAGGCTGTTGTTGGTTTTTCAAGCGATTCGATCCGCAGGCCTGACACTGAAAGCAGAGAAATGCCACTTTGGTTTTCAGGAACTACAATTCCTAGGTCATGTTGTGAGCCATAAAGGTGTCCGTCCTGACCCCGAAAAGATTTTGGCCGTCGCGAAATTTCCAGCGCCAACGGATAAGAAGTCAGTGAGGCGTTTTCTGGGACTCTGCGCATATTACCGAAGGTTTATAGCCAACTTCTCACACCTCGCCGCGCCGCTAACACGCCTTACAAGGGAAGACGTTCCATTTGTATGCGGCGAAGAACAACAAGCGGCATTTGACGAACTCCGGCAGCGCCTACAAACGCCTCCTGTACTGGCTCACTTTGACGAGGACGCGCCTACCATGATTCACACGGACGCCAGCAATGTAGGCTTGGGCGCTGTGCTCGTCCAGTGGCAGGACTCAGCAGAACGAGTGATTGCATACGCAAGCAGAACGCTCACGCGCGCCGAAGCTAATTACTCAACGACAGAAAAGGAATGCCTCGCCGTCGTATGGGCTGTTATGAAGTTCCGTCCATATCTCTATGGCCGTTCCTTCCGCGTGGTCAGCGACCATCACTCACTGTGCTGGCTGACCAACTTAAAGGACCCATCTGGTCGACTTGCACGTTGGTGTATACGACTTCAAGAATTTAATATGACGGTGGTCTACAAATCTGGACGGCAGCACTCCGACGCTGATTGCCTCTCAAGGTCACCGATCGAGCACACAGCCAATGATGATGACGAAATAACTTTGATAGGGGTGGTTGACACGACTTCTATTTCCCGTCAACAACGCCAAGACAACGAGTTGCTTCCTATTATTGAATTTCTGGAAGGCCGTACTACAAGCGTACCTCGACACGTCGCAAGAAACTTGCCATCCTTCTGCTTGCGCAACAATGTCCTGTACAAGAAGAACTTCTCGTCGAACGGAAGCGCCTACTTACTTGTAGTCCCCACGTCTATGCGTGAGGAAATACTTGGAGCCTGCCACGATGAACCGACGTCCGGCCATCTGGGATACACGCGCACAATGGCCAGAATCCAGCAAAAGTACTATTAGCCGAAGCTCGCATCCACCGTAAAACATTACGTACGCACGTGCCTGGACTGTCAACGGCGGAAAACTCCACCTTTGAAGCCTGCTGGACTTTTACAACCAGTCCAGGTGCCTACCATGCCTTTTGCCCAAATTGGGATGGACCTTCTGGGACCGTTCCCGACTTCGGCGTCAGGAAACAAGTGGGCAATAGTCGCTACCGATTATCTTACGCGCTATGCCGAGACAAAAGCTTTACCAAGCGGTACCGCTATGGAGGCAGCACGGTTTTTTGTTGAAAACGTCGTCTTGAGGCACGGTGCGCCTGCAGTAATAATAACAGACAGAGGTACTGCCTTCACAGCAGCACTCCTCAAGACAGTTCTTGAACTCAGCGGCACAGCCCACCGCAAAACGACGGCCTACCACCCTCAAACTAACGGCTTAAAAGAACGCCTGAACAAGACTATTGCGGACATGCTCAGTATGTACGTTGACGTTGACCATAAGAATTGGGACGACATTTTACCGTACGTTACATTCGCCTATAATACGGCCCAGCAAGAAACGACGCGAAGGACGCCATTCAGTCTTCTCTATGGCCGCGAAGTGACCACGATGCTTGATGCAATGTTGCTGCACGACGGCGATGACACAGACACAGACGCTGACGAGTTCACTCAGCGTGCGGAGGAAGCACGACAGCTTGCGCGCGTCCGTATTATTAGGCAGCAGAACTCGGCCGCACAACGTTACAACCTACGCCACAGATATGTCACCTATCGTCTGGGCGAGAAAGTGGGTTTTTACTCCTGTCCGCCGACGAGGGCTCTCCGAGAAACTACTGAGGAGATACTTCGGTCCATACGAGGTTGTCCGACAACTCAGCGAAGTCAACTATGAGGTCGTACCTCACAGCCCTTCGAGAACGCGTTCTCCTGAACCCGACGTTGAGCACGTTATGCGTATGAAACCATACTGCTCCGAGTGACGTGCCATGCAAGACTCACAGTATTGCATCTGACCATCGGGACGATGCTCTCTCCACGGAGGGAGGCAAATGCCACGTGCAATCTGCGAGTTGCAAAGAAAGAAGAAGTGCTCGCTCTGTTCGAAGAAGAAGACGAGTTCCACGCCTCATCTTTTCAGTCTTGTTTTTGAATAAAAGTGTCCTGTTCTGTTCCTGATTCCCGCTGTTCCTGCATCGCGACAATACATAAAGAAAATAACCCAGGCCGACCCATAGTTTCAGGAATAGGCACCGTCACAGAAAAGTTGTCCCGGTACGTAGACAGCCTTATAAGCTCTATTCCTCCTAAATTTCCCTCTACGTCAAAGATACCAATCATTTCCTGTCCGACATCACTGATCTACACGTTCCGAGCGAGGCTCTTCTGGTCACACTAGACGTCGCGTCATTGTATACAAATATTCCTCATGCAGATGGTATACAATCTGTACTACGGGCGTACAACGACTTTGTTGACGACCAACCCATCGACGATTCCACCCTTGGTGTTATTTTAGCACTAATCCTCGAACTTAACAACTTCGAATTTGACGGTGAACACTATGTTCAAGTTAGTGGGACGTCAATGGGAACAAAAATAGGACCGAATTATGCGAATATATATATGGGAATACTAGAAAAGAACTTCCTCGCTACTCGTGACCTCAAGCCTTTTTATTACAAACGCTTCATCGACGACATTTTTTTAATTTGGCACCACGGTGAAGCAGCATTGATTAGCTTCATTGCGGACTTCAACAATGCCGCACCGTCAATTTCATTTGCTCATTGTTATTCACCAGTCAGCATAAACTTCCTTGACGTCACGGTATCTCTGTGTAATGGCAAACTGACGACCAATCTTTATAGGAAACCAACTGACCGACAACGGTACTTGCATTTTAAGAGCAATCACGTAAAACATTGCAAGACAAGCATCCCGTATAGCCAAGCTATTCGGTTTAAAAGGATTTGTTCGGACGACAGTGAATTCACTCGAAACTGTGACCAGCTTCGTAAAGCACTAATTGACCAGAAGTACCCCTCGGAGATAATTGACGACGCAATCAAACGGGCTGATTCGCTTGACAGGAAAGACCTCATCAGTACGGACAAACGAGTAGCGGCATTATCACTATCCTAGCACATTCCGCATCTGTTCCTAACGTGTCCCACATCCTCAGAAAGCATTACAATATATTGACACAGAGCGATCGGCTTAGAGAGATTTTCACGGAATCGCCAAGGGTTGTATATCGTCGCTCCAGAAACCTGCGTGACATGCTAACCCGTTCGAAGACAAAAGCTGTTGTTCATCTTGGTTGCCAGCCTTGTGAAAAACCCGCTGCAAAATCTGTATGCATATGACGTCATCAAATACTGCCCAAAGCACTGCATCTGATTTTTCTCTAAAAATCAATGGCAATTTTACTTGCGATAGCGCTAATGTCATCTATCTACTGGAATGTTCATTGTGTCATATGCAGTATATCGGTCAGACCGAAACTTCATTTCGCACGCGTTTTAAGAACCACAGAGCGCATGTTAACGGCTTACCGCATCTACCACTATCTCGCCATGTAAGGCTGCCGGGACACACGTTTGACAAAATCAAGGCAACGTTATTACAGTCAGGTTTCAAAACGCACCATGACCGGGAAGTACGAGAATCATTCCTCATCCATAAATTTAACACTGTGTCATGCGGTATCAACGAGAGCGTTGGTAAAGTGTCGTGCCTATCAGTCATGTCTTGACATCATTACGTTCTTTTTGTATAATCATCGTAACGTTGCAGCTAACGCGCTGTGTAGATATGTTCTGAAAACACGTTTTCACTTTTTTTTCTTTCCTTTGTCGCGCATATATATGTGTTCTGTAAACATGGTTCCTTACTCTTTTTATTTTTAAAAATTTTTTTTTCCTTGTCGCGCGTCTACGTGGCGATGACATGTACATCTGCATCAGTCTTGTGATTCACATATTCTTGTCTTGTCAGCCTTGTCATATTTGCACGATTGTACGTGCAGGCACATGACCTTGCCCACATGTGTATGCCCATAAAAGAGGCTACGACACTGTAATTGCTTCATTCTGACGAAGGCCGTGCCATGGCCGAAACGTTCAATAATAAACGTGCGATTTTCGCAAGTGCGCAATTTGTTTCTAAACTATATATATATATATATATATATATATATATATATATATATATATATATATATATATATATATATATATATATGGGGGGGGGGGGGATTGCGTTAGTCCAACGTCGCTTAATCCCTTAATCAGGTCAGGATTCTGGAGGCCCCCTAGGACGCAATCTGTCGAGGTCTTCTTGCGCATATCTACCATTGTTTGACTTGATACGCACATATTGTATCACGTGTTGCATTCTTTCATATATATACTGCCTTGTTCAGTAAAGTCCCAGTTGTTATCCAGCGTTCGTGTGGTTTCCCTTCTTCTCTGCCTTTGTGTCTTCGCGCTGTTTCAACGATGCTTTGTATTTTGCTCAGTGAGTCAGCGCAAACTGTATCAGCATCTGGGCGGCCGAAGTGAATAAGTTAGAGCATTCGTTTAATAGTGTTGATCGGAGTCTACAATATCCGGTTTTCCGAAGAAAATTAGTAGGTGACTCTGTTGGGACAACAACAGAAGAGTGAACAACGTTGTTTATTGACAGCAGTTAATATACTGCTGTAGGGAGAGGGCAAAAGGTGGTGCTGTGTTTTGATAACAACAAGGGTGCTGTGTGCACAAAAGAAAGCGCACACGTGCCGATACGACACACAAACAGCATCAGTCGCGTGCCTAGCTTCCTCTGCCAAATACTGGCACGCGACGCTGCCGTTCGAGGGAGAAACGGACTTCGGGAAGAAATTAAAGATAAAATGCTCTGATTTCAGTAGTTTCACTTGTGCTAGAATTATTATTATTATTATTATTATTATTATTATTATTATTATTATTATTATTATTATTATTATTATTGTTGTTGAAGGAAAGCCACACGCAGAATGACATGAAGGAATCAGAAAGCAAAGAATTGGCCGCGTATCTCCGTGCTTCGCTGCAAATGTCGTCGAAAGACGATAGCCTTCTACCGGCCGTACTACATGAGTCCCGGTTCGCGTGTTTCTATTTCCCCGAGGAGTTGCGCAAGCGAGAGGGAAAACGAAGAGACGCGAGGAGAGAAAGGGACCGGCCGGAGTGGCGGGCGGCCCTTCCGCTGCCTTGCGTTCGGCACGGATGGATGGATGGATGGATGGATGGATGCTATGAGCGTCCCCTTTGTAACGGGGCGGTGACTTGTGCGCCACCAGGCTCGTAGAACTTTTTTTTCCCTCTCTTTAAATTTTCCTCATGCCTTTTAAATTTACTTCAATCAAATCGATCATACTATAGCAAAAACGGAAATTCATAGCCCAGTTCCCTGCCCCTTATGGCAGAAAGTCCATATTTTTTTGTAATTATTTTTGTCCGTTCTCTCTAGTTTTCTGCCACCAGTATTCTAACCGTCTCTTACTTATTTCAATCGCGGCTATGTTCAGCTTCCCGTTGTTCGCCCTAAAACCCAAGGCTTCCTGTAGGGTGGTGCCCAAACGTACATCTGGGTGGATATTTCCGCATTCAATCAGAACATGCTCCGTCGTTTCCCTATCTTTCTCACAGCATGTGCATTTTTCTTGTTCTTTCCTGAATTTCGCTTTATAAATACGCGTTCTAAGGCAGCCCGATCTCGCTTCAAACAATAAAGCGCTTCCTCTTGAATTATCATAAAATGCCTCCCTCTTTATTTCGTTTTTGCCCTCTCGGTAGTTATTCAGAGTCGGTTTTTTTTCCATCGCTGCCCTCCAGTAAATCTTCTCCGCCTCTCTGACTTTTCCCTTTACGCTCTTTGTTGTCAGTACTCTTAGAGCCGTATATTTACTGGTGAGCTTCCTAGTTCTCTTTCTCCACTGCGTGTCAACGCTCTTTCTATATAAATAGCGGAACACCTTCACTGCCCACCTACTCTCTTTCATATTCCTTAGCCTCTCTTCAAACCTTATTTTGCTCTGCGCTTCCCTTGCCTCAAAACTCGCCCATCCCATATCGCCCTTTACAGCCTCGTTTGTCGTTTTCCTGTGGGCACCCAACGCGAGGCGTCCCACAGTTCTTTGATTCACCTCCATTCCTGATTGTATCTCTGGCCTCATGCACACCACTGAGTTCCGAAATGTAAGCCCCGGTATCATTACCCCTTTCCACAGACCCCTAAGCACCTCGTACCTATTGTGTCCCCATAACGCTCTGTGCTTCATTATTGCTGCGTTCCTCTTTCCCTTTGCTGCAAAGGCTTTTTCGTGTACCTTCATGTATCTATCATCCTCATTTACCCATACGCCAAGGTACTTGTATTCGCTTACTCTCGGTATTTCTTGGCCCTGTATGGATACCGCCTGGTCGTTGGGATCATTGAATACCGTCAGTCCTCACGAGCGTGAGGTAAGGGCGCCATCTGGCCATGGTTTCTGGAAACGCAAGAAGCTTGCCTAGTACGCAGAACTGCGTAGGAAACGTCCGCTAACAAGCACTAGGGTCTTTAGAGGTGCGCATCTATATAGTTTCTACTAAAGGAACACACCGTCTAATACTTACGTATTGATGTTGCACCTCAGATATGCGTAATGTTTGCTTTTTGGTCGAGTGTGATCACAAGTATGAACGCAACTGGGTGGTCGCAAGATGGGCGGTCGTTTAGGATGGGGTTAACCTTTCGCAGCAGGACAGACACACACACAGACAGGCCACGATTTTTGCGTCGAAGTTCCCCAAGAAAGACTATCGTCTTTAAAAAAGACTTATCGAGTGGCATAGTATAAGCGAATGTTGGCTTACAACAACCTATCATTTGCAGTGCAAGGGGGCGATCGGAGATCGGGTGTTCGCTCGAGAACGCTTTCCGAACACTGACGTCAAAAAGTGGGTGGTCCGCGATAGCTTTAAGCCATGCTTTGAGAATGGGAGGAGCGCGGCCGGCGCGGCCAATGGGGAAGCGGCGCGCTCCTCGGATGATGACGTACTCCGTTTGTCGTCTGCTTCTGAAAGCCAAAATGTTTCTCCCAAAAAATTAAGAAAGCTGATCCTTTTAAAAACGGTGCTTTCTTCTTCTCAGACGTACACACGCTCTTAAGCATCAATATCTTTCTCTGCTGGTTCGCTAAGCGGTGTCGCGTGCGCGTAAGCGGCGTCATATCTAAATTTCGTGTCGTTGTCTGCTACTGACATGTCCTGGCACAAAAACGTGCATCTCGGCCCGCGGGTGCTCAGAGGCAGATGGAGTTCCTTCTCGCATTTTTGGAGGTGCACCCCAACTGTGAAAGCCCGACAAACTCTTCACTACCGACAGCGCGCTGGAAACTTCCAGTAGCAAAGAACATCAACATGCGCAGCTCTTTTCTCTCCGTCGACATTCCACGGGCTCTTTGGCACCCGATTTCCGATCTCCTGAGTACTCCCTCGCCTGAAGCGTGGGACACCGTTCACCGCGACTCAAGCCTGGAGAAACAACTCCAGGCTATCAGACGAGCAGAGGAGGTGGCGGCGAGGATTTTTTTTTCTTTTTTTCCTAAAATGAAGTTGTTCCCTTTCTCTGGATCAAGGTCGGCGCACAGCCAACGTACTGTTCGCTTCGACAGGCGAAATTGACACCGGAATTCACTTTCTGTCAAATCCCCAAATACATCGCGAACCTCCAGCTGCTCCGCGTCCTATTTCAGCGACGACAATGCGAGGACTCAGCGCCCAAGTGAACCGCCATTTCCCTCTGTGACGCAACATTGCGCAGCCGCAGCCGCCGTTTCAATCCAAGCGGAGCCGCTGCCGCGGTCGCTGTTCGCAAAGCGTTCGTAAACCGTTCGTAAATCGTTCGCTGAGCGATCGACCTCGGGCATCGTTCTCCTCATAGCAGACGACACGCTCGGTTTGAAAATGATTGACAGGGAATTGGCGTCAATTTGACGACACCGAAATCTCGAGGCCCCGGAAGGCTCGACGTTCCACAAGTTGCAACAGGTGGCGAAAAAAACCAGCCGCGGCTCGTTCCATCAAGTTGCGCGTAGAGTGGAACTCCTAACCTAGCCCCATATTTTAGTTTGCAATTTTCCCCCTAGGGGCTCTCAATAAGGCCAAAGGCGTAGGCGCAAAAAATAAAGCAATTTAAATAAGGATGATGATAATACATGCAGCGCCATCTCTAGATCTTATATGTTAGTTTAGGACGCCACCGCTATACCCTTATTTTTCGTTGCACTGTCAAAGGTACAGTTTCTCTTCTCTAATTTGGTTATAGGTAGGTGTACCGTGGGTACGCCCCGCGGATGACGACACCGGAGCGGCGCTGGCCAATCGCGTGCGGCGATTCCGAACGCTCTCGCTAAAATACCATCTCCGATAGCCCCCAGGGCTACATTAGTGCGAATGGCCGACACCACGGTACCTGTGGCCACAGAGCACATTATTCGCGTACTGACTATATGCACTGGTAGGCCTGGACCCAGTGGAGTGCAAACTACAGTGCACTTACGCGGGCGACTCGCAGCAGTGTCCTTCGTACATATTTCTACTGCCTCTTTTCAAACTTTGGCAGCAACAGCGTTTTGTTTCTGACGCCTTCATGCATTATATATACAGGGTGTTTTTTTTAGCTGCAACACGTTTTTAAAATTAGAAAAACATAAATCGCGGGAATGTCTTGTGTACCATTCGAGTGTACGGGTTGGCGGCCTCTAGATACCGAACAATTACCGGACTTGTATGCATAATTAGCTAAATTACACTAATTAACTTTCTTAAATTACCAGCAATTGGTGGCTATAGTAAATGAGTACTTTGGAGCCCGTCCTCGACACTACCTATCCCAACGATCAAATTTTGAATAGCGGAGTGCATGTCGGAGCTACGTGAACAATTAGTTCCCCGTGGCAGGCTCCTTGAAAGCGAAACTGGGCGCGAAAAGAGCGTCTCTGACGTCGATGTCGCCACCCCCACGGCTTTCGTCACTCGCCACTCGCCCGTGGTCACCGCCGCTCCGGTCGCGCAAGCAGCTTGCGTTATCTCCTTCTTATCTGCGGCGTTGGTCGCCGCGGGCGAGTGACGAAAGCCGTGGGGGCGGTGACATAGACGTCACAGGCGCTCTTTACGCACTCCGCTATTCAAAATGTGATCGTTGGGATAGGTAGTGTCGAGGACGGGCTCCAAAGTACTCATTTACTATAGCCACCAATTGCTGATAATTAAAAAGTTAATTAGCGTAATTTAGTTAATTATGCATACTAGTGCGGTAATTGTTCGGTATCTAGAGGCCGACAACCCGTACACTCGAATGGTACACAAGACATTCCCGCGATTTATGTTTTTCTAATTTTAAAAATGTGCTGCAGCTAAAAAAAACACCCTGTATATATGTGTTTGTGTGTGTGTTGTCGCGACTGTACTTTGGAGAATGGTAGTCGAGAAAAGCGAAGTAGCAGCACGAGCAAGGACCACCGGTCTTTCGGAAGACTAACTTTGGCGTCTACGCTTACTGTGGTTGTGGTGTATTCCTTGTTCCACGTTGTGACACTGGTGGAGGCGCTGTAGTTCAACGCCTGATATATATATATATATATATATATATATATATATATATATATATATATATATATATATATATATATATATATATATATATATATATATATATAGAATTACGCTGTTCAGTGCGATATGTTCTGTTCCTTGTTTCATTATTTCGCCTTCTTTCTTACTCCAGCTATAAGGTTGGTAATTTCATTGCAGCCTACATAACTGTGCCGTGTGAAAAACATTTACGGTTAGGCATATTACTGCATCGTACTGCAATTACTGTGCTATTTCTTGCCACTTTTGGTGCTTTATTTCTTTGCGCACCCTGTTCGCTCACTGCGAATCATGGAATGAAATTTTATACGGAATTTGTTTCTGAATATTTTATGCTCATGATGGTGCAAAACGATTACTCGGAAAGCACCACACATCTCCAACCTCGCGGAATAATAAAGAATATTAAGACAGCCGAGAAGAGGCATGAAGATACTAGGACCCGGAGCGAAAAAAAAGAACACAGAGGTATTCATGGTACGTCACGCACGAACCGCGGCCCGCCGGAGTGCAATAACAAAATGTAGTCCGGAGACCCCACGCAATAACTCCGGCCTGCCCCGCCACGGTGGTCTAGTGGCTATGGTACTCGGCTGCAGATCCGAGGGTCGCGGGATCGAATCCCGGCTGCGGCGGCTGCATTTCGATGGAGGCGAAATTTTGAGGCCCGTGTACTGTGCGATGTCAGTGCACGTTAAAGAACCCCAGGTGGTCGAAATTTCCGGAGCCCGCCACTACGGCGTCTCTCATAATCAGAACTGGTTTTGGGACGTTAAACCCCACAAATCAATCAATCAATCAATAACTCCGGCCCGCGGAAAGGAATAACAGCAGAAAGTAGTCCGCGGTAGGGCCACGCAATAACTCCGACCAGCTGGAGTGAAAAGAAACAAAGTAGTCCCGAGGCATCATGCAATAACTCCAGCCAGCCGGAGTGAAAAACACCAAAAGGGTAGTGCAGAGGCGCCACGCAATAACTCTTGGCAGCCGGAGTAACTGCCTTACTCCGGACGTCCGGACTATAAAAAAAAACTCCCAATGGGGTGGGGCGGGGATTCCCTAGAGGGCAATAATATAACTCCCAACTCGGAGTATTTTTCTTTTACAGTGCAGCTCACGGTTTTCGAAAAGGCTGATATCGCAATCAAGTAGATGAATGGATGGGGAGAAAATGCTTTTTTTAAATCTTCAAAGCTTCGTCAGTTTCACATGATCTTTGCTGATGATATTTGAGGATGATGTGACAAACACTCTGCCAGTATTTCCTCGCAACCGTATCATCCAGCCCAGCGGAACTCGGCTAGACGCCACACCGCGTGTGCGAATAAACGCGGTGCTACCGCAGTGTCAGCGGAGGTGGGCGTCAGCGATGGTGGCTACATAAGCAGGCTGCCCAGACTGGAAACTCTTCTTCTTACCTTTCGCCCGCTAGACAAGCGCGGCCTCGGTGTGCTCGTCCACTGTAGTTGCTAACTCAATAAACTCATTGTTAAGTTCGCATGTGCGATTCGTACTTCGGCGGACTCTGAATCCCACATCTGAACATAACAACGGGTTTATTCAATTAGCAGCTACAGCGGACGAGCATACCGAGGCAGCGCTCCTCCGGGTGGCGAAAGGTAAGAAGAAGAGAGTTTCCAATCTGGGCAGCCTGCTTATGTAGCCACCGTCACTGCCGCCCACCTCCGCTAACGCTGTGGTGGCACTGCATTTTATCGGACACGCGGTGCTACATGTAGCGAGTTCCGCTGGGCTGGATGACACGGCTGCGCTGATATAGGCGCAGAGTGTGTTGCCACAATGACTTTCGTGATACTGAGGGATGGTTGGCAGCCACATGAACGACACTGAGCTGAGAGATGACAGGCAGGTGTGCTTGCATGCAGGTGTGCCTGCGAAAGTGCTATGGTACTTCTGCAGATTAGTATTGACACATGTGCTAGTCTCACCAATATACACCGTAGATTTCACGTTCCATTGACGACTTGTGCACAGTAACAACTGGCCGGCAACGGAGTAGCGTACTCTGCCTACGTGTATGTTGTGTTTCTGGATCGTAACGAACATTGCCTAAATATAAATGTGCTATTTTCCCTGTGGCAGGTCTACAACGGCAGTGCTGATCATCCGTACACGAATCCGGGAGCTCCAGTGCATATCATTACCGGGTCAGCTGTAAGTGATTTCCCATTTTCTAGAAATGGCAATATTTTAAATGAACAGGAAGCTGAGCAAGGTGGTAAGGATTCATTACGAAAATAAGAGTTGTGCAAAACACGGACACAACGCAAGATCCCTGTTGAGCGAAACTAGACTAGCGGAGCTACTCCAGGAGCTAGAAGGCGTTAGTTGGGACACCATTGGCCTTAGCGAGGTTAGAAGAGCACGTGAAGCTTACAGTGTATTAAATAACAGGCATGTCCTCTGCTATAGAGGGTTGCCCGAAAAGAGAGAATACGGTGTCGGGTTTGTAAATCACAAAGATATAGTGAGCAACGTGGCCGAATTCTACAGCATTAATCAAAGGGTAGCATGCTCCGTCATAAAACTAAATAAGCGATATAAGCTGGAGATAACCCAGGGATATGCGCCAACAGCGAGCTACGACGACGAACAAGTGGAGCAGTTCTACCAGGATATCGAATTAGCAACGAAAAGAATAAGGACACAATACACAACGGTCTTGGGGGATTTCAACGGAAAAGTAGGAAGAAAACAACGTGGAGAACAAGCGATTGGCAACTACCGCGTGGGCCATAGGAAAAACCGTGGATTGATGCTAGTACAGTTTGCAGAAGAAAAGCGACTCCGAATAATGAATACTTTCTTTAAGAATCGTTATAATAAGAAGTGGACATGGAAAAGCTCTAACAGGGAAACAAAGAACGAAATCGGCTCTATAATGTGCGAGCAACCAGGCGTAATTGAAGACACAGAAGGAGTAGCAAGATAAATTGTAGCGATCACAGATTTGTAAGAGAAAAGATTGTACTTAAGCTAAAGATTGCTTTGATTTGTGGGGTTTAACATCCCAAAACCAGCTCTTATTATGAAACACGCCGTAGTGGAGGTCTCCGGAAATTTTGACCACCTGGGGTTCTTTAACGTGCACTGACATCGCACAGCACACGGGCCTCAACATTTCGCCTCCATCGAAATGCAGCTGCCGCGGCCGGGAATCGATCCCGCGACCTTCGGATCAGCAGCCGAGTGCCATAACCACTAGACCACCGTGGTGGGGCATTAACATAAAGAAACAAGAACTAAATTAGTTACTAGGAAAGCAAACGGAAAGGGGTCAAGGGTTCGTTCTAGATTTCCTAGAAACATCTCAATGAGCAAACAGACAATGAAGCCTAGGAAAGCATAGGGGAAGTTACTTGTGGTATTGTAATTGTGGAGAAAGTAGAAAGGAATTAAAGTGGACGAAGAGACAAGCCTGCCTTCGGTGGGAACCGAACCCACGACCTTCGGATGTCGCGTCCGATGCTCTACCAACTGAGCTACGAAGGCGGTCGTCCCTCCGTCCACTTTATTGCGTATTTATGTACGTATTATCCTGGGAGTGTTAGGCAGCGCCACTCGTGGCCAAGGCAGCGTGTGTGGAACACACTATCTTGCCAAGAGGTGTCACGTAGAACGTGAACTTAGATGAGATGGCTGCTGCCATCTCATCTAATTGACATCGCCAAAAGATAAAATAGAATTTCCAGAACAACAAAAGCTGATGAGTAAAGCCAGGCAGACAGATGCCAGGAACTTTATAACGTAAGAGAAATAGAGAAAGCAGAAGAGAAAGGTCCAGAATTAAACCGGTTAAAAAGACACTGCAATTAGGAGAAAATAAAATGTATGCGTAAAAGATAAACAACGTAACGTTATCAACAGCTTTAAAGAAATGGTAAAGGTAGCAGAATATTTCTACTCTGAACTGTACAGCTCCGAGACAGACCATGCAGCTTTAGGGTAAATCAAATCAGTGGAGGACACGGAGATTCCATGTATAAACCACTGGCGAAGTCAGGAAAGCTGTCGAAGGGATGTCCCGCGGTAAAGCAGCAGGTGAAGATGGCATAACAGCCCACTTGATGAATGCCGGAGACATGATATTTGAAAAACCTGCGTCGCTCTTCACGAAATGTATCAGGACATCTAATGTACAGCTCAGCTGGAAAAATACGAATATAGTCCTAATACACAAAAAAGGTGCCATAAAGGAGTTAAAGAATTAGAGACCTATTAGTCTACTCCCAGTTGTATACAAGCTATTTACGAAACTAACTTCCGTCTGGATGAGAGAAACAGTCGACTTCAGCCAACCAGAGAACAAGCTCGTTTTAGGAAAAGTTACTCAACAATGGACCACAGCCATGCTATCAATCTAATAATTGAGAAGCTCGCTGAATATATCAAACCTCTTTGTATGGCCTTTGTAAAACGAGAAAGCGTTTTATTCCATAGAAATACAAGCAGCTTTTCGTTGACAAGGTGTACCTGAGGTGTACGTGCAAACAATAAGTAATACCCCTGTCTCACGGAGCATGTAAACGTCATTCGCAGCAAATGACATTTACAACTAATGTCATTCTGTTTTCGCGTTCTTCGTCTACACGGTCATACAAAATGATATTCGCCAGTGATGTCGACGTTTAGCAGTCGGATACTAGGATAACATAATGTTACAAATTGTGCCGTTTATTTGCATATTTTCTCTTTATTGTTAGAAACACAGTGGTAAACATCGGAAGGCTAGTGAAAATATATCGCGATAAGATACGGCAGCATTAATAGGGAAGAAATCCGCACAAGTAGCCAAAGCAAGACTACCCCAAAGCCGCTTGGATTTCTTCCGTAGCCGGCGATATCGTGGACCGTGCCTGCGTTCCCGTGACCGTGGTGGACGACGATCACTGTAAACGAACATTAATTGCCCTCCGCGTATTCACTCCAAAGCCGGCTGAAGCAGCTCAAGCAACAAACGCGCGTTTGTAAACATGGCCGACAGCTAGGAAGCGTCGGAGTAAATTCGGAGTCTGGGAACAAGAATATAGTTGCACATATTGCATCAAATGTCGTACTGTACGTCAGAAACTTATCAAAAGGCCACAAGAAAAACTGAGAACCGTAACGTTGGTACATTTTGTTTTTCCTTACCAAATTTGCATCTTATTGCGAAGCCCCTGTCGTCGAGTATACGCATGTAGCGACTGAATGAGTTCGGCGAACGCATTCAGTGGGCGAATGCCATTAGGTGTGAATGTCATTCCCTATGCCCGTGTAGCAGCAACAAAAATGACATTAACACATAATGACATCGCTGCGAATGCCATTACACGTGCCGTGTGACAGGGGTATAACATGGACAAAAATTGCACAGCCACACTACTCGTGCATGAAAGCAGCAGAAAAATTCCTGTCAAGAGAGAAGCCAGACAAGGAGATGCAATATCCCTGATGTTATTCACTGCATGCCTACAAGAAGTGTTCAAACGTCTAGACTGGGAAGAAAAGGGTATTAGACGGAGAATATCTCAGCAATTTAAGGTTGACAGATGAGATTGTGCTCTTTAGAAATGACGGTGACGAATAAAAAGACATGACTGAGGACTGGGAATGTCTTAAAATAGGACTAAACATGAATTGTCAAAATACTAAAATTATGCTCGACAGTCTAGCTAGGGAAAAGGAATTTAAAATTAACAATGAACCCCTAGAATGTTAGAAGGAATACGCATATCTGGGGCAGTCGTCAATAAAGACACCTATCCATGAACAAGAAATCTTCTGTAGAATAAAATGGGATGGAACGCTTTCGAAAGACATTTGCAAATTATGACTGGAAACTTGCCACTGTCACTGAAGCGAAAAGTACTTATTCACTGCAACTCCTTGTACTAACGTATGGTGCAGAAACATGGAGGTTAACTAAGAACCTAGCGATTGAATTAAGGAGCACGCAGTGTGCAATGGAGGAAACTATGATAGGTATAACGCTAAGAGGTAAAAAACGAGCGGAATGGATCAGAAAAGAGACATGAGTAGCGGATATTTCTATATCAATTAAAGGACCCTGAAACGGTTTCGGTTATGTGCAAATGCGGTGCGCTGATAGCCCGAGTCCTTCTGATAATTAGCACAACAATTTCAGTACTCTGGGTTAAGCATGTAATTTACTACAAAGTTTTATATGCGCACATCGTGAGAGATCGACGCGACTCTACTCAAAGCATTTTCCACGTGACATGCGATGGGTGCGACGAAGTGCAAGCCATGTGGCGTTACGAGCACCGAAGGGCTAGCCAACGACATTGTCGCGGCATCTGGCGGCGTACACACGAGTCGCCGGCGCACTATTACAGAGGCTAGCACTACCGAGGCCAGCGACCTCCGTAAAAACATCGCGCGGCTATGTCGCTACGGAGGGCTCGGCACAGCGGCTGACGTGGGAGGCGCAGTCGTAGCTAGCGCGCACTTCGCACTGATCGAGTTGAGGAGGAACAGCAGTGGTAAGGAGGAAGGTGACAAAAATAACAAAGCTGCCTTAGCATATGGTCTCAGTGATTTCACAATTGTGCTGCCTAATCAGTGACACAATGTCAACAAAACCTTGCAGCGACCCTTTAAAAGAAAGAAGTGGACTTGGACAGGGCATATCATGCGGAGGACAGATAACAGTAAGAGCGACACAAGAGAAGAAAAACGTAACAGACACAGACTAAAGGCTAGATGGAGCGATGAAATTAAGAAATTCGCGGGCATAAAATGGGACCAACTTACCAACTTACTGAGGATAGGGCAGATTTAAATTGTTGGGAGAGTCCATCGTCATGCAGTGGAATTAACAATAGGCTTCTGCTGCTGCTGCTGCTGCTGCTGCTGCTGCTGATGATGATGATGATGATGATGATGAGGAGGCATGGTGCGACACCTCCAGAGCCGCGATTCTGAGGACACAGGCAAATTTTGACCGCGACAACTTTTGTCATGACGAGCGATCGCTGCGCGAAATCGCATCCCGGGCAAGGAAATTGCACAATGGTTCTAGGTGTCCTCAAGCAAGACAGAGACAAACGTTGAGCAGAAGGCAGGGAGGTTAACCAGGGAAAAAAATTCCGGTGTGCTGCCCTGCGCTGGGGAAGGGGTAAGGGGAGACAGGAAGCTAAGAAAGAAAGATAGAGAGAGAGATAAGGGTAGGTATGCGCACACACTCAAACACGGCAGTATTAAGGTCGTTCAACGAGACCCGTTGCTCGAAGGATCTGGGCCAGCGATTTTGTCACTTGCTGTTGTGAAACAAACGTTTCGGCATTGCAATATAGTTTGCTCAAACAGGTGTTTGCCATTGAGGCGTGCCAGTTCTGCGGTGGGGGGGACTGTCTTTGGAGGCAGTACCGAGGGCAATCACAGTGGATGCGAACGATCGTTTCGTCGTGGGCGCAGTGATCACAGGCACCATCTGCCATTCCAAAGCAATATGCTAACGCTCTCGTAAATGACACCCCTAGCCAGAGTACGGTTGTTTCTGAGCGGGGTAGTCCTAGTGGAACTCGAAGTTGAGGTGATGGGTCTAAGCGGTGAAGTCGGGTGTGCAATAAACAAGGAGTGTTCCACATCGATGTAGTCATATCCCGCGCGAGCAACCTAAGCTTTCCTGCTGCATCCATTCGTGATTGTGGGATTGCTTCGTGCACTCCGACTTCGTGAGCCTGTTTAGGAGAACGATTGGCATTCTTGCTGCCGATGATGCCACAGTGGCCTGGTATCGACCGAAATGTTGCGTCATGGCCTTTTTCTCTTAGGTGGTGATTTATCTGTCTTACTTCAGGTACTAGTTGGCCTCGCGACCCGTAACGTAGAGCAAATAGTAGATGTTCGAGGGCTGGCTTGGAGTCTGTAGAGATGGCCCATTTCAGTGGCGGTTCTCGCTCGATCCTACAGAGTGCATTGCGTAGGGCGGCAAGCTCTATGGCATTCGACCTTGTCCTGTGAGACATTTTAAACATCGTATTTATTTTTCGCTGTGGGGATCAGAGCTCCTGCAGACCCTTTTGCTGTTGTCGAGCCATTAGTGTAAAGTTGAAGGTGGTTCTCGTACTTCTCGTGCAGCATGAGTAGAGAAAGCTGCTTTAAAGCCGCTGATGACAGCTACGCCTTCGTCCGAATCCCTGACACTGTAAGCCGGACCTTTCGGCGGAAGAAACTTATGACCAGGCGCATAGTCTGTGATGAAGCACTGTGTTGGTCATCTGGAAGGCAGGCGAGGTGCTGGGTTGGAGCACGAGCAAGGTGTCGAATGTGCGTCCTAAGCACCTCCAAAGTTATATGAAATGTGGCAGGATGATCTCTGGGAAGTTTAGTAGTATCCGCTGTTGACGTAGAGCGTGGCAATCCGAGGCAAATTTTGAGTACCTGGCCCTGAGCACTCTTCATTGCGTGTAGGGTGCTTTTACACATCTCCGTGACCCCCGCTAAGCTGTATCTCAGGTATAGCAGAAAAAGCGCCTTATATAGCTGCAGCACCACTTGCACTGACGTGCTCCACCTGCCCCGCCACGGTGGTATAGTGGCTATAGTACTCGGATGCTGATCTGAGGGTCGCGGGGATTGAATCCTGGCCGCGGCGGCTGCATATAGATGGAGGCGAAATGTTGAGGCCCGTGTACTGTACGATGTCAGTGCACGTTAATAACCCCAGGTGGTCAAAATTTCCGGAGAACTCCACTACGGTGTCTCTCATAATCAGAGCTGGTTTTGGGACGTTAAACCCCAAAAATCAATCGACGTGTTCCCACCGAGAAAGTGGAAAAGATGCGAGATAGTCGTCAGACACTTCTTGAGGCCAGCCACATGGGGGCTCCAGTAGAGCTCTCCATCGATAACGGCTCGCAAGAATCTGCGCATCTTACCGCGCAGATTCTTGCGAGTCATTGCGGTCATTGGCTTCCACGCGAAACCGACGAACACCGATTTCTCGGGCGACATCTCGAGGCTTTGTTCTCTAAGGTACGCCGATAATGAAGTCGTGGCTTTTTAGACCCTTGCGCGTACCTGAGGACGTTTTACCCCTGAAGTCCATACACAGATGTCATCAGCATAGATCGATAGCTGTGTAGAACATTGTATACATTCCACGAGGCCAACCAAACCCAGGTTGAATAATGTGGGACTCAAGACTACCCCTCGAAGAACGCCACGGTGTGTGTAGTGCTCAGAAATCGGTCCATCGTCGGTCTGCACAAAGAAGGATCTCCTCTATAAGTAGCAACAGATCCAGCGGTAGGCTCGGCCACCAAGACTGACGGAATCAAGGGCGTCGAGGATGGCCTCATGCGAGAACTTATCAGCCCTTTTACATTCAAAAACAATGCCGCGGATAATCGTCTGCCCAATTTCTCATGCTGAATATAGGTTACGAGGTTAATAACGTAGTCAGTGGAGCAACGAAGGCATCGGAAATCGGCCATGGCACTTGGAGATACCTCATAGGGCTCCAGGAAGCATTCTAGTCTGACGAAGAGCATTCGCTCGTCAGCTTCCCTACCAAACTGGCCAGCGCTATTGGGCAGCATGACGAGAGCTAGAGGTGGTTTGCCAGGTTTTAGAAGTGGAACCAGTCGGCTTGTTTTCCATTTTTGCGGAACTTGTTCATCTCGCCAGGAGTCGTTGAACATTTTCAACAAAGCGTTTCCCTCCTGCTTACCAGCGTTGTACAAGACGCGGTATTAAATGCCATCTGGGCCAAATGATGACGACCTATTACACAACACAAGGGCCGCATCCAGCTCCTCCATGGTGAAGAACAGGTCAAAGTGTGAGTCCAGTCACTGTGGAGTGTTCTCAGCAGCAAAGATCCTATGCTAGTTGGATGGCCCGCATTCTCCCTGCGGTTATCCTCAGCTAACTCGATGTCCCGTCGATCTTGGAAAAGTCAGGATTTCTTTGTTATGGAGTCTTAACGCAGTACATGTTGCAAACAGTGGCTGGCAGCTGTCGTGTTTGTTTGCACCACGTTCTGCCCCGACAGAGCGCGTGCGCGCAACGCCTGGGAGACACTACCCGTATGCGCCGCGTTTGAAAGCAGATTTCGGTTGTCGTGAGGGTGGTGGTGGTGAAGAAGATTTATTGAGTTGCTATTTACAGAGAGGTTGTATGGCAAACCAGCCCATCGGCGAGCCTGCCTACACTACTGGGTGGAGTCCCTAGTCAGGCACCCCATTGGTCGACGCCGCTGTCCTGACACGCTGGACCATGGCTTGTTGGGCCGGAAGGTCCAGGCAGCTGAGCAGGGCCGCCTCCCAGTCCTCTCGGGTTGGGTTTAGGTTGGGGGTTATAGAAGGATTGAGCTGGCATGCCCATACCATGTGGTAGGTGTCAGCTACCTCCCCACAGTACAGGCAGAGGCCAGAAAAGGAAGAGTCCAAATGCTTAAGCACTGCCGGGCACAGAAGCGTATTTGTGAAAAGACGCATAAGAATTCTCTCGTCCGCCTTCTTCAACCCTTTGCAGGGCGCAGGAAAGCGGCGGTGGGAGTCCCGATAATGGGCACTTATATCTTTAAAGCTGAGTAGAGGAGAATTTTCTCCTGGATCGGTAATGTCATCGATGGGCGAGGCAGTGGCCCGGGGAATGAGTGCGCGGGCAGCAGCGTGAGCTGCCTCATTGCCTGGTAGGCACTGATGACCGGGAGTCCAGATTAACGAGCGGGAAGAGGGGTAACCTATCCGCGGACAGGATCGAAGAATTTTAGCCGCTAGGGGTGAAATCCGTCCCAGTTCGAAATTGCGGCAGGCTCCTCTGGAATCTGATATGATGATTGAAGCGACGCCCGTCAGCGTCGACTCCTTTTGCTACATAGAAAGCGAATAAGACTGCAATGCGTTTTTAGGTATTGAGTGCAGTTTTAAGACCGACCTATGGTCGTATTAACAGGAGCAGGCGACGTGCAGTAATTCATAGACTTTAGAAAGCAGTACCAAGGCTTCACCGCCAGGCTACGCCATGTTTCATTTAACCGCTATTTCAGTTCTCGGTTCCTTTAACGGAAACTGCTCTTCAAGAAATATGCGCAGACCTCCCACAGTTCTCCATATTTGGGATAGAGGCTTCCAGGGGTCCAGACACTCACCGGTGAGACTCAAGTTTCTCAATACGATGTTGCATCTTGTTTTGCATGCGTCTAGCTGCCCTTGGGTAGTAAGAGCGGTGCTTAGAGCGTGTGTATTCTACGTGGGCTCTGAAAGATTTCACGCCGGGTACTATAAAGACGTATGCGCTGAAGCATAACTACTGCAGGCCCCCGGAAATCTCATCCTCCTCAATTATTCAGTCGCATCTACCCCGAATTATTCCGTCCGTCGCCACACTCGCACACATACTCTGGGACTGCCGCGAGGAGCCACCCCCGCCCGATCTCCTGGTGATTCCCTCACCTGGAGCGTGGGACGCCGTTCTCCGCGACTCAAGCCTGGTGAAACAACTCGAGGCCATCAGACGAGCACAGGAGGTGGCGGCGAGGCACCGCCTACCGCTATACCTCTGTGATTTTCTTTTGCTAAATAAGGTTGTTCTCTCTCTCCGCGCGGGCGATCGCGAAATCCGTCCCCGCCCGGTGGCGCCGCGGGGGTCGCTCGGGTAAAACCCCTTGATGCTGGAAAGTAACGACACTCTCCTCCACACGCGCGCTTTCCTCCTCAATCATCCTCGGATTTCTTCCCTCCCCTCGCCGGAGCGGTGCGCACGGCACGCTGAACCCTCCAGCGGCGCGTTGCAACCGTATAGAGATAGTGTGCGCGCTTGTTTATTCGGCCCTTTGAAGCGCCAAATAGGAATTTATCCCTTGTGGAACTGGCGTGAGGATAACTTTGTGACAAATGTTTTTTATTTCGGGACGTTTAGGTTAAAACAAATGAGAGCGCACCGAAAAAAAAAAATATGAGTGCCTACCAGTGGCTGCGTGGTTTGCCTCTCCGTCGTCCGTTCGGCTCGCCGTCCAGTGACGCATACAATGCAAGCAGCGTAGAATATACAGGAAAATCTGTTGCATGTAAGTGGTTACTAAATAGAATGAATAAATATCTAAAGAAGAATAAATGGTTTATTTAAAGTGAATTTCCCCGCACAGGCTGGCCGAATGCCTTTGTATGAATGCCACTGTGCAAAGCACATGCTGTGTTTTCGAAAGAGCCTATACAGAACGCACGTGCCTATACTGCTTTGTCGTGGTTAAATGCAAGCGCAGCACGCACGCACATACCACCACATGCGCACACGCACATACATATACATACACGCGCGGGAACACGTACACATGAACATTCGCGCACGCATGCACGTACGCGCGCAAATAACGCACGGATGAAAGTAAACACATACGCAGACCCACACTCAAAAATACACACGCGGTGCACAAACGCAAATACATACACACGGGCGAACACGCACACGCGCCCATAATACACGTACATGTGGAAACACACGCAAAAATACACACACAAGCACATACGACCACACGCACATAGTACATGCACACGCAGACACGTACGACACATTCATGTACGACCACACGCACATATATACGGGCACACACATGTATCCATGTATCAACACATGCACATACATACACACGCATATATCAACACACATGCAACAAGCGCATGCATACACAAGCGTATATCAACACATATGCGACAAGCACATACACACACACGCTCGCGCACAGGTGCATACATACGCACGTGCACAGATACCACCGCGTGCAAATACATGCGTACATAGGTACATACACTGCACACACACACACATAGATACGTACGCGGACACACGCAATAAAAGCACACACATACATACGTGCATACATACATTATACACGCGCGAACGCACACGCACGGATACATACATGCCAACACGTACACATAAACACACGCACATATACATGCATACATGGCGTGCGCGAACACACGCACACATACAGACGCGTTCGCGCACGCTATCTCAGGCTCACATACATATACACACGCACAGACACGCGCGCACACACGCACACATTTACGAAGCAGGAGTTACAGGCACTTATTAATTACATAATTTGAAAACTAGCGTACGCACGAAAACACATTCCAATACAAGAAGTCAACAAAACACATAGGCGTTCTCTACTGTACTGAACTAAGAGTCCGGGCATGCAAGGTACATTGAAATTTCCATGAACTTCGCCAACGTCTTAAGGAAAACTGTAACAGTCAACTCGCACGGAACTGTGTGCTTAGAAGGGGACATGATTTTACCCGATGTTTTGGAGCTACTGCCTCCGGCGCACAGCATTCAGTTGTTCTCGGAGGATCGAAAATTAAGCTAGCCCTTTCTCTGGCTTACTGCTGCATCGAAACGAATGGAAGCAAGTGATTTCCACACCAAACGCAGTTCACACCACTACACAAACGAGGAAACACTTGCGAAACGCACGTCAGGAGCCGCAGGGCGACTACCGCTGGGCAGGCGCATGGCGGGCGAGGTAAACTAGAAACGCGCGAAAACAAGTTGTGCGTCACTTTAGTGACGTCAAGGTCACCTGATTGCGCGCCGCAGCCACTCAGCGTTGCGGATGCGCTGGCTCCGCGAACGAGGGGGAGAAAACGAGGAGGTTAACGGCTCCGGCGAGGGTGTCGCGGCGTGGTTCAAAGAGTGGCGGTACTTTGCAACATCAAGGGGTTTTACGCTCGGGTAACTAGGGCCGGAGCAGGTGGCAGGCCGCACTGTATGCACTGTTATTCTAGCGGCCGTGGTATTGGTCTCGAGGGCGAAATGTCGGGCCACCTAAGCTCTGACGTCAGTCATAGGACGCCCAGTTTTGTCGTCCGCTGCAACTTCATATTTCCTGCGTTTATGCCATCGTGTGTTTTCTTTTCTTCCTTTTCCTATTTTTTGTTTGCACCGCGAGCGCTTCCTCCCTGCTCTGGTGACCAGCCCCCAAGAAAGCAGTACCGTAAATCGGGGCACTCAAACGACGATTCGTGTCTCCGGTGGCCCCACCGTGTTTGAGTAGATGCTACTATTGATAGCCATAGGCAATGTCACATGAGACTTTGCAACCGCTAGACACTCTGCTAATATGTTCTGAAGTACCTCTGACGTCACATTTCACAGATCTTTTGTTGAACGAATGCAAGTGATCGTGAAATAACTAATGAAATGTCAGGGTATGGCAGAATAGCGCCGTGCGAGTGGCGCGTGCGTACTGTCGACAGCACATGAGAATCATCGGCGGACTGCATTATCATGAATGCGTAAGAGTGCTGGATGAGCTATCACCGCCGTTTTCTTCACGATACAAACTGTACTTTTTGCGTTAGCTCGTCCTACAGCCACGTAAGAACAGATACCTGGGTCTAATTAAGCTAGCCATAATTAGGTCGAACCTCATTAAGGTAACACTGATGAAGTCGATCCTACTAAGGCTAATACTACTTAAAATAAAGGTTAAAATTAATAAGGTAGTCTAATTAAGCTAGGAGTAATTAAACGAAGCCTGTTTAAGATAGGTAAATCTGATTGATTGATTTGTGGGGTTTCACATCCCAAAACCACCATTGAATATGAGAGACGCCGTAGTGGAGGTCTCCGGAAATTTCGACCACCTGGGGTTCTTTAACGTGCACTGACATCGCACAGCACACGGGCCTCAACATTTCGCCTCCATCGAAATGCAGCCGCCGCGGCCGGGATTCGATCCCGCGACCTTCGGATCAGCAGCCGAGTGCCATAACCACTAGACCACCGTGGCGGGGCGATAGGTAAATCTAAGTCACGCTTTGCTAGCCTAATACTAAATAATCATACCTAATTAAGCTGACGCCATTGAAACTAGCCCTACTGAAGTTCAAGCTAGCTAAACCAAGTCCAACTAAGCTAAGAATAATTAAACCAATACAACTTAATTTATTACTAATTACATCTAACGTGAATAACATTGGAGAGATTGTGTCCCCTTGTCTTACGCCCTTCCTTGTAGGCATCTTGCTGCTCTCCTTATGGAGGACTATGGTGGCCGTGGAGCCGTTGTAGGTGTCTTCCAGTAGTCTTACGTAATGTCTACGCCCTGATTCCGCAATGCCTGCATGACTGCTGAGGTATCGACCGAGTCGAATGCTTTCTCGTAATTTATAAAGGCTATATACAGGGGTTCATTATACTTCGCGCATTTCTCTATCACCTGAATGATAGTGTGAATATGGTCTACTGTTGAGTAGCCTTTACGAAACCCTGCTTGTTCCTTAGGTTGACTGAAATATAAGGTGGCAAAAATTCTGTTAGCGATTACCTTGGTAAATACCTTGTAGACGACTGACAGTAAGCTAATCGGCCTGTAATTTCTCGAGTCCTTTGTGTCGCCTTTCTTATGGATTAGGATGATGTTCGCATTCTTCCAAGATTCCGGTATGCTCGCGGTCATTAGGCGTTGCGTATACAGGCTTGCCATTTTTTCCGGTATAATTTGCCCACCATCCTTTAACAGTTCTGCTGTTATCTGGTCCTCACCGGGTGCCTTTCCCGCTTGCATCGCTTTCAAAGCTTCCATTACTTCCTCTGTCAGTACTGGTGGAATGTCAGCCTCTTCTAAACTGCTTCCCCGTTCACTATTCTGGTTATCGCGACTACTGTAGAGATCTCTGTAAAACTCCTCGGCGATTATCACTATCTCATCCCTATTCGCGATCACATTGCCTTGCCTGTCTCGTAATGCATACATCTGATTTAAAAAAAGCTAATGAATCCAGCGCTTTATTAGGATAAGATTGCTCCGCCACGGTGGTATACTGGCTATGGTACTCGGCTGCTGATCCGAAGGTAGCGGCATCGAATCCCGGCCGCGGCGGCTGCATTTCGACGGAGGCGAAATGTATGTTGACGCCCGTGTACTGTGCAATGTCAGCGCACGTTAAAGAACCCCAGGCGGTCGAAATTTCCGTAGTCCACACTACGACGTCTCTCAGCATCAGATGGTGGTTTTAGGACGTTAAACCCCAGAAATCAATAATTATTGGGATAAGATTGCCCAAGTCATGCCAAATTGAACTAGGTCTCATATGGCTAATATTAGTTAAGATAAGTATGATTAAGCTAAGCTTAATGAGGTCATGTATCAGTAGGGTAACCAGATTAATTAGGCCGATGCTAAATAATTGAAGCTTCATTAAATGAAGGCTAATTAAGGTAAACCCAACCAAGGTGAGAGTAAACAGGTAGCGTGAGACCTCGCAAAACCTAGCAAGGCCAAGAGAACCTCGCAAAGCCATCTCCAAACTTCACATCGACCAGCTGCGGTGTGTTGAGCCATGCGCCACTTAACGCAAACATGGTCAGTTTTTTTTTCTTTTTTTTTTGTTCGTTTACATATCGCCCGCCCTTCTCGCGCATCAATAAAGTTACTGACAAACAGTCCGAGAATTCGCGGCTGCTTTACGAAGCAGAGTTTGTTTACGAGCGCCAATTAACATCACGTGTTCCGAAAACTTCAGCTATCACTATCAACGAGTCCCACGTCCAGGGCTTGACAGAATCGCAGCGCCAGCAATACACCCAAGTACTTGTGCGTTAGAACTCATTCGACTGGGACCTTTGCCATTGTGTAAGTAGAAATTAATGGATTTCGGCTGCGCGAAATGAAAACAAACTTGCGATTATTAGGCTTTAAGGCCATTTGCCAAGAGATGAACGTACACGAGGTCGCCCTACAGAGATGTTTGGTTTGAAAGGTTAGCTTCCAGTGTGATAAATTACACAGTCGTCAGCGAACATGCGAATGGCACAATATGCATGATGTGGCAGATCGTTAATGCATATTAGGAAATTCCCAGTGCTGACCCTTGGGGCACGTTTGAAGTGATCGGAAGGGCCTTAGACGGGTGGTTATTTGCAAGGACAAATTGGGAACGATCAGTTATGAATTGATTTATCCAGTGCATTACGTGAGGGTCTAAGTTCAAAAAGGATATATTTATCAGCAGATGGTTGTGAGGCACTGTGTCAAACGCTTCAGAGCAATCTAAAAAGAGAGCATCTGTTTGAACGTTGTTATCAAGATTAACATGAAGACCATGCAGGAAGACGGCTAGTTGTGTTTGAGAAGACCCTTGCAAAAACAGTGCTGAGAAGGATGAAAGAAATTCACAGAGTCTAAGAAGGCCATGATATGATGGTTCTTTCTCATTGTTAACTCTGTACTTTAATAAGTCATATCCATTACAGGAAATTACGTGTGAAGTCTTGGTGGGCCCCTGCATAAAACACTTCCGTGCTAAGAGACTATGAATTGGGGCTCCTTGACGCCCTCCAAATTACCATTCCACAACAGGGAGTGACGCGTCGCAGTGAATCGGCAATAACGTATATGCTTCTTCAGTCACGTCGCTTGTGACACCTATATTTATGTCCTGTTTCCGTACCAGAGCCCTTAAGCTTATTATTTCAACGTAGGGCTGCCAGGAGAAGCTGGATCCGTTCGTCAAAAATCCGGCCGAATGGAGCGCCGCTCGCTTCTCGGACTACGGTTACACCATAATGACGCTGCACAACGGCACCCACCTGAGCCTGCAGCAGTTCTCCGTGGAGAATGTAAGATCGGCAGGCACTGCTGAACACCTCCTTCATACTTTGCGCTGAGTGCGTGTCCTCACAACAGCAGAAATGCAGAAGAGCTGGCTGCTTTCAAACAGACCAAGCTTGAGCCCGGTTGGTGCAACATTATTCGGAGGTGCAGTGCGCAAGAGGCACGCGGACCAAGCTATGTCGGCACCTCTGGTATGAATTTGTCTCCCTGCGGAGAGAGTTATGTATGCGCATATGGGAACAGGAGGAAACAGAGCATAAAATTTGAATCTGCAGAAGGCAAGCAACCTTCAGCATCGCATATTTTGCTATAATGTTGCATGATTTGCTTTGGCTTCTATTATTTCACGTGCTATCTCTCATGCGCACATGTGTCGGATTCAAGAAACACCAGCATCCACAATGAACTCCCTTCTGACAGCACTTTCTACATGGTGTCTGTTCGTACAGACGTTCGTTCATGCACCTTCCGGTTTGCACCAACATTGTTGCATGAAAAATGAATACAATACACAACCTTATCATCACAAGCCACGACATTGTCCTGCATTGCTGCTTGGTTTCACGAAGTGCATCCACTTCACGACACGATTTCGAAGCTTTTCGGTAGCTAAAAAAACTACTTTTACGCCCGCTCGCTTGCCGATGCGCTTTATTTTGCCGCCAATTTCATGGATGTATGGAATGGCATCAACAATGCTCCTCGTCGTTAGGTTTGCAGCACTGGAAACCGCACAAGCGCGACCAGCATCCTTGAATGACTTCCGAGTTTCTTCCGCCGCAGATCTCGAGACATCGCGTGGGTAACCGGCTGTTTCTAGGCGATCGGCTACAAACCTAACACGGAGGAACATTGTTGCTGCCATTCCATACATCCATGAAGTTGGCCGCAAAATAAAGCGCAACGGCAAACGAGCGGCTGTAAAAGTATCTTTTCCAGCTACCGAAAAGCTTCGAGACCGCGTCGTCAACTGAATGCACGCCGTTAAACCAAGCAGAAATGCAGGACGATTTCGTGGCATGTGATGATAAGGTTGCGTACTATGTTACTTTTTCATGCAACAATGAGTATGTCGGTGCAAACCGGAAGGTACATGAACGAACGTCTGTACGAACAGACACCATGTAGAAAGTGCTGTCAGAAGGGAATTCATTGTGGATGCTGGTCTTTCTTGAATTCGACACATGTGCGCATGAGAGATAAAAACAAGATAGCACGTGAAATAACAGAAGCCAAAGAAAAATCATGGAACATTACGGCAAAATATGCGATACCGAATATCGCTTGGCTTCTGCTGGTTCAACTTTTATGTTCCGTTGCCTCTTGTTCCCATGTGATATGCGCATACATATCTCTCTGTGCAGGGAGATAAAGCCTTGCCAGCGTTCTGCGTGTCAATATAAGTTGGTCCGCGTGCCTTTTGCGCTGCGAAGCTCCGAATTTTAAAGATAACAGCACTAGCGCCCGTACGAGACTCTGAAGCACTGAAAGGCGCATAAACTGGGCACTACGACACCTTTCCAAAATTATGAATAGCAGTGTAAAAGAAGAGGTGCTGCAGTTATTTCATTTTTGAATGTGTACAAATGAAGTACGCTGCCGTAATCAGCACAGAACAACTTTTAAAATTTCGTACATTAATGGGCGTGTTTTCTTCGAGATTACATGTTGCCGAAGCGTGCATTCTGTGCATAGAAAAATATGTAAATATTAGTTTCGCCAGTATTTTCCAAAACAGAAAAAAATAGATTTTGCAAATGCTGTTGTCAAAATGTGTTAGCGAACATGATGCGGCTCTCAATGGCGTCAGATATGTACATCAGCCTCCGCAAAAGTAGTTTATGCAAATAACTATAAGAGCTTGGTGTGTTCGTCGATTTCAGCACTGTTTCAAACTCGGCGAATGCAACTTTGCTTTGACAAGTGTTAAGTATGTCGTTGCAAGCGCTGCGGCCTTTATTTTAGGCTTATATGTATGGGAGCAGTCTGTTTATACCAATAATGTCCTTTGACAGTTAAACAGCTGTTATCCAAGGCCATGTCTTGGGCCCGCTCATGCTTAGTTGGTGCGTAACGTGATATTTAAATGTATTATTCCGGAAATTTGTCATCTGTGCTGAGAGCAGCAGCAGAACAGCCAGTCAATTCATTATAAAGACGTGTGTTAGAAAAGACCAGAACTTGTCGAACCTTGAAACTACGCCGTGTTTACAGGGCAACATCAAAAACGCCGAAAATCGAAAGGACGAAATATGGGAATGCCGAAATTTAACACACCAAATTTTCAAAAAGTCTAAAATAAAAAAATGCCCAAAAATCAAAATACCGATACAGCAAAACACCGAGACATTATAAATGCAGAATCGCCGAGCTACGTATGGAGATTAAAGTATCCTGGCAAAAGATGAAGGTCGCCCTAGCCTTGTGCGATGTGCAGGAGCTTTGGCCCTCTTTTCTATTATAGCCATGAAAGGTTTTTCTCGCCCTTGGCATCAAAACAGTAAAAAAAATATTCTGTCTGCATATCCTATATGTAATTTCTACATTGTTTTAATGCCAAGCATTTCTTGGGAACATCAGCAACTTTGACCGTATCTATGTGTCTGTCTATCTATCTAGCCGCCTATGTCTCGGTGCTCTCGTGGTCGTCTCGTTCACCTGGTGTATCTCAAAAATTGTAGGATAGTGTATAAATGTCGGACGAACACGAATGCTTGGTTTGTACTCGTCACGTAGTCCACGGTTAACGATACCGGAATCACGCTTGGCTCGTATCTGTAGTGCCTGTGGTACATGCGGGTATGCGCCACAGGCGTTTCAATCTTATACAATGAATGTCAAGCAACTGACACTTTACATACAGTGAAAAGATTTAAGAACAAGGAAGGTTGAAATGTAGACACGTGCAACCAACCAAGTGGCGGGGGGGTGTACCCCCGAGGAGCGAAGCAAACACGGTACCACTGCGCCTCAGCCGCTCGTCCTACGCAGGACACACAACAATTACATATATCGTACTAGCAGTTGTGATGCTGGTGCTTGCGTAACGACAGTTCCGCTTTGTTGAGGAGCTTAATGGCAATGTAACAGTACTCCTGATATGCACCACTCTCTCTCGACATGCTTTAGTCCAACTTCCCTTGATCCCGTAGGGCTCCCATGACGCGCACATCACCGTGGCGTAAAATTTTCCACGACAAAACACACGCCTGTGTTATGCACTGACGTGAGCGCCAACGCTACGTCGTACCGTGAACGGCCATTCCGTAGCTGCAGCACTGTCGACGTTTCTGGTTAGCCTACGTTGAGCCCTCACCCACTCAAGCACTTTGCACGATGGCGTTGATCCTACTCTTAGCACTGCCAAACAATTAGACACGGGCAATTGTCGAATGCTTCTCATGGCACCGATTCCCTCAATACGCGGGATTTCTTTCTGTCTGAAAAATAGTTCGATTCAATACGGATCTCTTGCAGATCCAAAGGCCCGCGCAACAGGACATTTCAATAAATAAGTCAAATCGTGGACATGTTTGAATCCAAATGTACCGTGGCCACTCTTGAGCGACGGGTGCCCTTAAGCACATCGTGGCCAAAACAAACCACGTAGCCGCGGGCTCTTGGCGATGTTTATCATACAGCGAGAGAGGGCAATAACATCCACGCGGATCATTTCATCAGAAAGCATTGCGCATTTGTTCAGTCAATGTCATCTATACTTGCGCGATCGAAACAGGAGCAAAACAAGTCGATCATTCAAATCAGAATGAGCCACGTACAAATGTTCTACACTTGTATTCGCCAAATGCAACACATATTTCGTAATACAAATAAGCATGGTAGCCATATTTATAACTTTAAAAGTTTCTCTAATAACGCGGACACATTGAGAGGCACTTCGAGCAGCCTCGACCATACGGTCCACGGCCGCTCGATGAAAGCGCACGATGACCGAGCGGCGGTCATTTCTGTCTTCCTTTGTTCCATTTCAGCTTGATCGGGATCTTCTAGCAAAAGAAACTGCGCATGACCAGTAATATTTCTTCGTGTACTGTCGAAATTAAAACCAGCGCGAATTCACGTGGCGCAAACCTGCAGACCTGTCCAGGTAGTGACAGCTGGTCAAGCTGCATGAGTGCAGCTTTTCTTCTCGCCGTGCTTCGTGTTAGACATATAAGAATAAAGAATTAATTCAATTAATGTGCATCTGTTAAACGACCAGAACATTGCGCCAGCACCATATTCTGTCGTTTTCCTTATCACGTTTCCGTGGTGACGACCTCGCGATGGATTTACACCGCAGGGTCTTCAGCTCTTGGACGAAATCACTGTCATCAAGGAACACCATGGAGCATACCCTAACCGTCGGGCCAAGGATTGACGTCCAATCCTTCCTTGCTTGAAATTGGGAGGAGGCTGCGCCTTTGAACTTTTTCAAACCTCCCTTGAATTGGAAGTGTGTAAGGCTTCCTTTCTTAAATATGCTTGATCACATATCTTATGCTTATTCTGCACGGATGCAAATAATTTCGCAGAGATGGACATGATTCGCAAATACTGCTGCAATCAATAAAACTGAGAAAATGGCATATTATTCTTTGATTCTTCAATGCAGGAATGATGACTAGAATAACAAAGCAGACAGGTGGTCACGTGGAATTCATATCCATGGCGGCATGTCAAGAGAAATCGAGTAATGTACAGCATAATAAAACTAGCCGACACAACATTTCAAGATGACTTTCTCCACCATCTCTCTTGTACACTGTTATACGATATATGTCATGAACGTACCATGTGTTAGCTGCTGTCGCTTCTGAACAGCGAATGTGAACTCATAGTCTTTGTGATGTGCGCTGTGAAGACTTAAACTGACGAAGAGATCCACCGTTACGAGCCACCAAGGAAAGGGAATGTCGGTAGAACCCTCTTCGTCGTCAGAGGGGGACAAGCGAAGGAAAAAAAACGCTGGCTGAACTCGATGTGTCAGCGTGAGTCCTCAACGCCTAGAAAAAAAAAAAACGACGACGGTGTCGAACCAGATGGGTGTAGACAGCACCTGAAGGCAGCGTGAGAAAATGTGGTAAGTTTGTGCAGACGAAATGGCGTGAGCTTTGCTTGTCGTGGTCGCTTACCTGCAGTTGTGTTTAACAGGCACACAAGCTCCCTTCGAAATGTTTATGCTGCCAGGCTGGTATATACTGAATTTTTCGAGGAGATCATCATCGTCAACAGCCTATTTAAAGGCCAACTTCGGCGACTTTTGCTGCACTTCAAGGAAAAGGCGATTCTATGTTCCTGACACGCTGTTGTCACACTCCTGATAGTATAAATCCCCAGAAATCGCGAAAATATAGTTTTCAATCGCGAAAAAAAAAAAGCGCGAAACCGAAGTCCAACCCAGCAGTGACGCCGAATAGATCAAGCCGTCTTTTGCATGGTGCGGCAGTGCATGCACCCTTGTCCTGGCGGTAATGTCGCGAAGTTGGCGGCGCGCACATCTCGAACGCTACTGTATGGCCGCGGTGCGCTTCCGTCGCTTTGCCTAAGGTAACGTCAACGCACAGTGTGACCAATAATTGTAGCAAGCCAGGTGGGCATTTTGAGGTGATCAGTAAAAACTGACTTGCAAGCAATCTGCGCATCTCCCGAGCCTTCTGTCGTGTTAGACACGTGACATAATTGTGCCAAGGAACGTACCCAGTGAATTTTACTGAGATTCATTGACCTCGAAAAATCGCTGGAGTTGGCCTTTAAGTCCATTAAAAGAGGGGGAGAGAGGGAGCGGCCGCTCGCAACATTTCCAATTTTCGCAATCCTGAGCGAGTTGGTTCCACTTTATGTCCGCGAAACTCTTAATTCAACATTGCCTCTAACCTTTCTCCGCCCTCTCTTGCGTTTTCCATCTATTCGCGTCCATTCCGTCTCTCTTACTACCATCTGTTATCTGTCCTCCGCAAGACATGTCTTGCACACTACTACTCGGTGTTCTCTGATCCATTGCGCCCATTTTCGATCTCTGAACGTTACACCTTGCATTTTTCTTTCCATTGCACGTTGCGTGCTCCTTAATTACACGTTTAGTTTTTTTCATTATCCTCCATGTTGTTGCACTGTGCGTTGGTACTGGCAGATTGGAGTGGAGAAGTACTTTTCAATTTAGTGAAAGCGGCAAGTCTCCAGCCATGATTTGGGAATGTGTCCGGAATGCGCCCCACTTCATCCTTATTCTGCGGATAACTTACCTTCCCATAGGCAAGGTATCTTGTGAACAAATGACTTTTAACGCATGCATTTCTTCTCCTAAGTGCAGTTTCTTTTTGACCGATTTAATGCCGGTATCTTTTTCTACTGCATTCTCTATTTTTCTCATGTCAAAGTTCCTTACATCTTTTTGCCTGGCTTTACTTATCAGCTTTGAAAATTCTGCAAATCCTGCAATACCCGATGACATGGATGTTGATGTTCGAAAGAGCTCGAGTCTGGCGAATGAATTTTGTCGCTTCTAGAAAGTAATTGTTTTCATAATGGTATAACGTCAACACGCATTGAACTTTCAACTGCATCTGTGTTAGATCTCTTCATTACCATCCTAAACAGCCATAACATTCTATCGGGTGTTATAAACAGTGACATCAGTGGCCACCTACGCACATTTTGCCTGCTTCAGCGCAACAGTGCCTTGACAGAAACGGAATCGCCTGAAATAGTATACCGGGAAATATCGCCTCGAACAGTCTTTTGGGAAAAGATCGCTCAAACAGTCTGGACGGAAATATTTGCCCTCGAACAAGAGCAACAACTGCTACGGCTCATTTATAAGAGTCTTCAAGGAACATTACATTGAGACCTTCCCACTACGCACGTACAGTAAGGAAAAAGGGCTGCGGAAACCACAGACTGCGCTGGAACATAGCAAGCTTATTTAACATAAAAACAAGCTATTTGAGAATTTCCCTAAATCGCGTAGCACAGAAAGATTAAAAGAGCTTAAAACGTTTTGAGATCAGCTAAGTAAGGATATAAACAAATAGGAAAACGACTATTGCAGACGTGTATTTGACAATAATTGTTTCCGTAATAGCGGTGAGGTATGGAAGAAAATAAATGAAGTATTAAACAAGAACATCAAGCATACCGTTAATTACTAGCAACCTAGTAATTATTGATAAAAAGATAGCAGGGACCGAATTTCTTTGTTGAAATCGGTCATAGTACGTACTGCCCTGAAGCTCCTAATCGTATATCGCTGCTACCCCACACGGTGTACGTACAGCGTACATACCTCCCATGAAGTAGCGGCACTGTATCAGAAACTGAAAAGTAGCCGCGATCGCGATGTGGATGATTTGGATATACAACCAGTCAAACACGTTATATATTTGATTGCGCTTATACTCACACGCGTATATGACGTCTCCCTTTCGTCTGGTCTTTTTCTAAACAACCTTCAACAAGCAAGAGTTTCGGTAATTTATCAGAATGGAGATAAAAATAACCAAGGTAATTACCATCCACTGCCAATCATACCTGTTTTCTCAAAGAGACTCGGAAAGGTGATTAAATGTCGAATTAAAAATTCTGAATTCTGCGTCCTTTTCTGAAACCAGTTTGGTTTCAGAAAAGGACGCGGCACTGACACAGTATTCTTAACGAAAAGAAGAAATATTAAAAATATTTTGAGAACAGCGTACTTACATTAGGCATATTCATAGATTTAGGTAAAACTTTCTATAGACTGAATCATCCAGTATTATTTGAAAAGTTAGAGCGTTATGGCTTCGACGGAACAACACTACAACTTATTAAATCTTACTTAGGAACACGTCGTGTGTACGTATAACTCAATAAGCACAAATCCCAACCTAGGTCGATTGAATTTGGAGTTTCCCAGGGTAGTATATCTAGGACCTATTCTCCTTTTTTTACATGAGTGACATTGTAAAAGTGTATGAGTATTGCAGATATATATGCTGACGATTGCTCGGTTCTCATTGAAGGCAGAGATATTGCTGGAATAACACAAAAAGAAAGTTCGCTCTGCTATAACTTGCAGGTGTGGTGCCAGCACAGTAGGCTGATTCTCAATGAGTCAAAAACCAAATGTATATGTTGTTTCGCACGCCAGAGCTCTTAGCATGAAATATGACCATTTAATGCTCGGACCATTTAACATTGATATAGAAAATTCAATTAAAATTTTGCGAGTAACTTTTTCCGAAGACATGTCCTGCAATGACCATGTAAAATACTTGTTACCAAATTAAGTAAAGCAGCCAGTGCATGCCGGAATTGTCACACATTTCCTGTAAATATTAGTAGGATGGTATATTTTTGCACATAGAAACTCATACTTTGCATTACTGCGTATTAAAACTTACAAAAGCTACTACTTGTTCAGTAAAAAGTAGTTGGATCAATAGCAAATGCCTGGGAACGCACGGCACCTCTGTTTCATAAACACAAAATTATGCAGATTACGAATGTATATGGATGTAAACCATTGAGGACTTACAGAAAGTTGTTGCACTTTACTGTTCATAATATTTGTGTTGTTGTTTTCTTTTATCTTCTCCCTTTCCTTTTTGTTGTTTATTTAGTTCGTGTGTATTTTTTTCTGATTTGTAAATACGGATGTCCCCGCCCTTCAATGGGCCTGTAAGCAATTTTGAATAAATAAATAAATAAATAAATAAATAAATAAATAAATAAATAAATAAATAAATAAATAAATTGTAGCGAAAAGTAACCAACAAAATAAATGTCACATTAGGTAAAGTGGAACTATTTCAAAAGCTTGCAAATCTTAGAAAAACTACAAAATACTTATCCTTTGAGATATCGCGCACCATACTTGTTCCCTTCTCACGTACACGTTATGGCAACGAAACGTTTGAATATACCGTGGCAACAGCACTAAACGAGCTAGACAGGAAAGATGCTGACGTCCTCACGATTACTAACAAAAGCTTACTTGATCTGCTTGTGCAATTGTCATGGCAACTGATACGTGTTTAAATAGACATATCGGTGAAAGGTCATGTTTTGTTTCTGTGATATTATGTATTGTATGCAAGCGTTTTTTGCTGAAGCATGTCATCTTTAGAACCATGCCCCATATTTGTATGTGGAAATTACTCAGTCACTGTTGCTCAAAGGGTGGCCAGAGCTTAGTCAAGCTACGTGAAAGAAGCTTTTTTCTCTGGCCTCCTACTTTTAGCTGTAACATTTTTTAATGTGTTAGGAAGTGATGGCCGTAAATAAAAGTACGCGCACAGTTTAAAAGAATGAAATGAAAGCTATTTGCTTCGACAACTAAAACGGCGAATTAAAACGTTAGACAAGGATGAAATTACAAAGTAATACGCGCACACTCTTCGCATAGTCACGCAGCCGCTCGCACATCGCCCGCACATCGCACCGTCCGCACTCCGCACTGTCCATCGCATCCGCTCGTGTTCGTGGCTCTACCAGCACTCACGTCGTCTCCCGCGCCATACCGCATCTCGTCGTTCTGTGTCCAATCAGTTCGTTTTCCCGCGCTTTTATCTCGCTCTTCCAAACCCACATGTCCACCGGCACTCACAGCCGCGCTGACGCACGTTGCCATAAACGCGGAAACACGCACATACACGCACTCACGCGCACCGAGATTTGTACAAAAGTTCAGGGAACCGAGGGAGGGACCACCCGGCCCGCGCAGGGCAATAAATCACCAGGCACTTCAGTCGTCAAACGAGGAGGAAGCTCGTTTAAACTGACGACAAACACTCACGCGGGAGGTCAGAGAAAGACAAAGAATAAGAAAGAAAACTACTCAAAAGATTCGCCAGCAGTCGCATACAATTGGTAATGGCGAAAATAAATGTTTGAAGCTGACGTACGAGTCCCTGTACTTCCTGCCTCTGAGGAAATGGAAATTTGACTCAAGTATATGAAGCTTTAGTTCGTCAAAATTATAAAATCCAATATTCACACACTGGGCACATTATTCGCAGAATCCCCACTGTGCTCGGTGAAACAGGTCTCCCTTATGATTCATAGGGTAACCTATCACCGGAAAGATATCAAAGAAAGCGAAACAATCCGGCTCGCTCAGGCTTTTGTTCTAAGCCGTCTCACATATAGCCTCTCTTTCCAAGGCCCCACGATAACAGAACTAAGCGGTATAGATGCGTTGATCTGAACGTCCCATCGGCTCTCGGCTTACCGCAAGGATCGTCCACTGAACGTCTCGTGGCCCTCGTATTACACAAATACTACGAGGAACTACACGCTGTGCCCATGTGTCAAAGGGGTACGCCTAGCTTAACCTCGTGTGGCAGAAAGTTACCCTGCCGTGCTGGTTACACCACACGTTCAGAGTATGCGGGATAAGAACTGCAATCTCTGCGTACAGTACTTCGTGAAATGGCTGTAGTAGCTCCAATCCCCAAGAACACCAGTCCGAAATATCACAGGGGTCGTAGAGGTGCACGAGCTTCCAAGTTAAGGCAGCAATTGGGGAATAATCGGGGTACATTATACACTGACGTTGCTCGATGTGGTAGTTGCAAGTACGCCCATAGAGTAGTAGGAGTAGCCGCAGGTCAAGGAGTTGTGATTCACGCCACGGCTCGAGTCGCATCTGCGAATACCGCAGAAGCGTCAGCTATCGCGCTAACTATTAAAACTAAACACGTTCTGGGCAGCCGTCAACATTTCTTAGTGATTCACAAGTCGCATGTAGACTCACTGGGAGGCTACCACACAGCATAATTCATCTGTGAGCGTCAGACCTAACGCAGACCTACTTTATCGTCTGGTTACGCAGAACTCGAGGGCAACGAGAGAGAGGGCGGCGCTGATAGTGCTTTTGTCAACCGAGCTGCAAAAGGTCCGGAAGTGCAGCTAGCACTCCTCGATTAGGCACGGCAGACCGCTGACGCCAGTGGATGCCCTGGGCTAGGGGCATCACCCACCCGCTCCCCTATAGACCTATTCCATGTTGGTAAACAGTGGTAGGCACCGGCGATATAACCAGAGCTTGTATCGACGTCGCGGCGCGGAGGCTCCGCCCACCGCTCGCCGCTGCCCTGCATGGTCGCGCCCCCGCCGCCGGCGCAGCGGGTGCGATAGCTGCCTCCGAGCACGGGGCTTCGGAGCGCCAACGGCGTGTTTACTACAACAGTTTGCAAGGGGCAGCTGTAGGAGATGTAGCTCTGTAGGAAGTATTCAATGAATGTAGAAAAGAATACATCGATGCCCAGCTATGACAAGATGTGAAAAACTCATTAAGACGACAAGCATCTTGCCACCACTGATGCGAATGATCGCGAGCTATCATGTCGGCGTCACTTCATGCGTATGCTTTAATTCGGTAACTAGCGCAAGGTTGAACCACCTGGAGACGGGTTTAGGTAAGTAAGACTTGAAAATGTCTTAGCTAAAATACCGTTTCGGGCTAAAGCCTCTAATCCCTACGCGAAATTCTTGCGCACAAACAATATGTATCGGATTAATTACTGAAATCGAGAGTTCGACGGAAACCCGTCTGGTCGGGATGAGACATGGACACAAAAACGAAGTACACCGACCAATAAAAACATAAAAGAAAATAAAACGACGTTTCGGATTCCCTACGGAAGCCTTGTTCACAATGTGTACAAGGCTTCCGTAGGGAAGCCGAAATGTCGTTTTATTTTCTTTTATGTTTTTATTGGTCGGTGTACTTCGTTTTTGTGTCCGGATTAATTACTCAAGCAGAAGAAAAGAGCGATATTGATGACGCTATCATCTATGTAAATACGGCTGAGATAACACACACGCACGCACACATACACAATTACGTGCCAAGGGCAAGGCTCTCGAAAAATTAACACCATCTTCCCAAAGGGAACCCTGATGGGATGCGAAGCAGCAGCGTTGCGCACGGGTGGCGTCACTGGTTGAACGGCGCTAACGCGGGTGCTTCGCATCCCATCAGGGTACCCTTTGGGAAGATGGTGTTAATTTTTTGTCGGTCGCGGTAGCAGAGCGAGCGGCGGTAGCGGCAGGTGTTGCGGGCGAACGGACGAGACGGCAGCTGCGGCGAGCGTGCGGCAGGCGAGGGAGAGAGTGACGTCAGCGCGCACTGCGACGGGAGCGTGACGTCAACGCGCAGCTGCGGCGCGACCTACTTGGCACCGCTCCAACACCTGCGGCGAGGGCAGGGCGTTACCTCGCCCTCGCCGTACGGACGCACAAAGGGCGTTACACAGGCTAGTCAAAGAGCTGCTTCGCATCTAATAAACGCCAGCAAGGCGCGCGTAACAACGGCCGGCTCCTGGCTCTGCCCATATACGCTCAGCTGTGATCGTGGAGGTGTAGAGTTCTGAAACGACGTGGCGAATTTCAAGCGTGTGGTTGGTTCGAGCAGTCTGACAATCGAAATTATGTAAAGCGCGTTACAACCACTACAGCACCGCCCAATACACTTCTCTTATGGCCCCGCCACGGTGGTCTAGTGGCTAAGGTACTCGGCTGCTGATCCGAGGGTCGCGGGATCGAATCCCGGCCGCGGCGGCTGCATTTCGATGGAGGCGAAATGTTGAGGCCCGTGTGCTGTGCGATGTCAGTGCACGTTAAAGAACCCCAGGTGGTCGAAATTTCCGGAGACCTCCACTACGGCGTCTCTCATAATCAGAACTGGTTTTGGGACGTTAAACCGCACATAACAACAACAACTTCTCTTATGCCAATTGCATAAGCCTACTGCAAATTCAACTGCCAACTGCAAATCGCAGAAGCATATATCCTTTCGCTCAACAAGCTAAACATTCTTGGGGGCGACGATCCTTTCGGAGTTACGGATTCGACTGAGGTTTCTGCGTTTCTCAGTTTACATGCACAGAAACACCTTGACGCCATTTCTATCGTTGTTAAAGACCTGTATTATTCTATACCCCAAATGGACTTGCTGAAGCGCATTCAAGAAAACATTGACGCGTTCGGATGCACAAGCTTCCAGAATGCGGTAGGTGTCCCGGTTCATCGCTTCTTAGGGATCGTTTCTTTATACCTTCATGCTACATATGTTGAGTGGGATGGCCGCCTCTACTTGCAGAAAAGCGGTATTTGCACCGGGTCTTGCTTGGCTCCCATTTTAAGCGAATTATTCCTTGGTAGAAATGACGTACGCCTTGCTGACAAATGTGCAGGGTCGACCGTTCTTGAGATTTTTAGGTTTGTGGACGATTTCTTAGTGATTTTTGACCAAAGTTGTTCCTGCACACCCTTCAACGTTGACAACACCGTGGCCACTTTTAAGCACATCCTCGCACCATTAGTAGTGACAAATGAGTTTCCGTTTAACGGGTCCATAAAAGTTTTAGGCATATCTATCTCATTTTATAACTGCAGGACTTGCTGGGGTTACCAGCCAAGAAGCAACAAGCCAATTTTACCATACGACTCCGCTCACTCGGAGCTTGTAAAAAGAAGTGTCACCAATATGTGCCTTACCAACGTACTCAAAAAGTCATGCCCTCATCTTGTGCAAACATGTTTGTTCGAACAGATCGCCTGCAGGCGTCAGGCTATCCTGACGACGTTTTGATATCGGTGTCTCAGACTCTAGTTAGAAAAATAGGAAATCAACTTTCCGCTCAGCGGAGAGAAGACCAAGTGACAAAAAGAGAAAAGGTGGCAGTTATATCGTACATTCATCGGGTATCGCACAATCTTAAGAAAGCTGCTCAGAAGCTAAATGTGAAAGTCCTGTTCTCTGCCCAAATAAATTTGTCTAGGCAGTGCAGATTAATTAATCCCTGCTCCAGAAAACGGCCGGAGTGCAAGGTCAACCACAACAAAAATTAAGATTCGTGGAATGTAAAACCGGCGTGGTATACAAGATACCGCTTTCCTCTGGAAAGGTAGGTATACATGGGCCAAACCGGCCGATGCCTTAACGACCGTCTAAGGGAGCACAACAATCACGTCAAGAACAAGGCTAATGCTCATCTCACAAATCAGTGCAAGTGCACCCCTATATTTAATCAGTCCACTGTAGTTTATCGCAATCGGAATCAATCTGCTAGGCTTATTGTCGAAGCGGAAATGATTTGGGAACATCTAGGAACTTGCGTAAGGGAAGCCTCCCTTGCACTGTCAGACAAAGAACTAGAATTTTTTGGGTGACCACAGAAAATAGAGCGCATGCCAAATGCCACGTGTGGTGAACATATATGAGTGATGCTGCCTTCATTTCCCAATAAAGTTGAAAGTTGCGCTGTCTGTGTTTCGTCTTCTTCTCTGTCCGCGTCCAAAGCGCATTTCCACCAAAGATAATGCAAAACCAACTTGCCCAAGTGAGTGCCTTGACTACCACCTGTACTTGTGCTAGTTTCCCCAAGCTTATGCAATGACCTCTGAGAAGGTAGCTCCTCCAGCTTACGCTGTCACCGTCCTGCGATTCCGCAGGATAGTGGTGACATTTCTTCTTGTATGAACAGTGTACTTATTTGTTTGTTTATTTTTACATACTGCGGTCTCGATGACGCGATCGCATGAGTGAACAAGGCTCCGGTGCGGGTGCCGAAACGTCTTGCTTTTATTTGCTTTTATCGTGGTCAGTGTCTGATTTTAATTGTATTCATGTATGCTCCTGACCAGACGGGTTTCCGTCCAACTCTCGACTTCAGTGGGGAAAAAGGACAACATAATGAACATTCACCAACACGCTTCTAGAACTTCTTGAAGCTGTGAAGAGCGGACACTTCCCGTGAACAAATTCCAAGCTTCGACTCTTGAAAGAAAAAAAAAACTATATTGAAACGTGTCATTGCAGGGGCAAATGGTTGCAATGTTAAGTGCGTATGCGCTCGTCATAGATAAATGTCTCGAAAACTGAAGATAATTATGTAGTGTCGAGGATTGCTTAGAGTGTGAAGAAATTTCAGGGATTCAACATGGCGAAGCTCTGCATGTGTAGAGAGACTTAATCGCGGAATAAATTTCAAAGGCGAAAGTTTCCTGTCGAATCTTTTGAATACGAAACGCAGAGCCATTTTCTGAACGGATTTTATTTTTCTATATTGTCACGTGGTAGTGACGCACACAGCACTCAAGGCGAAGCACGTAGTACTCAAGTGATGTCAGGCGAATTGTTTAATGGGCATAATTTTTGTATAAGAGAGAGCGAGAAGACAAAGAAAAGGAAGGCAGGGAGGTTAACCAGACGAACGTCTGGTTTGCTACCCTGCACTTGCGGTAAGGGAATGGGGATATAGAAACAGGAGAAAAGGGAGAAGGCGAGCACTACATGTGCTAAGGAGTCTGACTTTGGGAGCTTCAGTGTTCTGGCACTACACTAGGAATTCACAGTTTTCCTTGCTTTAGCGCGGAAAGATCATCGGCGAGCCGTGATAATCACAGGCCAACTGAAAGCAGTGGATGAAGGTTATCCAGTACTTTCAGGTAGGCTTCGGCTACTGGACACTGAAGCCTACTCAGGAGGGTGCGTACTGTATCGAAAAGAGACCGAAGCATCGCAGTGGTTTCCTCTTCTGTCTCGGGCAATCCGTCGGAAAAAAAGCGCTCTGTACGACTTCAGCAAAGTCTGCTGAGTCTCTTGTAGGCGCTGGTGCTTTGACGTTGTCTGTGGCTGTCGCTCAGGCTGCAGTTTTGGCAACGTAGGCCATTCTTCTGTGTTCATACTCTCCGGTGCGACGTTGTCCACAGCGGTCCATACAGAGGCACATGGTCTAGGTGGCAGATGAGGAGGTGTCATCAGCTGTGAAGTACTTTTCACGGGGACATCGTTGTTTGGTGAACTGCGACGGCGCCGGGAGCGTCGCCCTCGAACAGCGGCAAGCGCTTCCCGACTAGACGAACCGTCCTACACGATCTGCTTGAGGATCTTCTTTTGATCTAGGACAGTCCTCTGACGAAGCGTCGTGGCATCCGAGGCAGTTACGGCATTTCAGGGCCGTGGCTGCACGACAGTCTGTAGCGTGGGGTTCACTGCAGCGTGAGCATGATATCGTGCTCGCGCCCACAGCGCTCGCGTGTCCAAACTTCGTACATTTGCGGCATTGGAGCGGCTTCGGAATGAACGGTCGTACGGGATGCCTGAAGTGTCCGACCTTTACGTGTTATGGGAGGCGTTCTCCCTTGAATGTTAATTTCACACAACGAGACGACCCCAGACGAGACACATGAACGATGTCGATATCGTCTACTGCTGGCTTTATCAAAATATGCAAGTCAGTGCTGGAGATGGACGCATCCACATCGTAGATGATGCCAGTAGCTACGCCATTGTGAAATGGTATATACGAGCGTACCTTTATCCCATCAAGTTCATTAATTCTGCCAATCGTGGTCAATGCAGTTTTTGTAGGGGTTCCAAACACCCCAGCTAGCACACAAGACCAAAAGGACGTCTTACTAGGGGATTGACGTCCTAGTTCGTGTGCTTGATGTCTCAAAGACTCGCGAGTTGGAGCGGCATCAAAGGGACGATGAAGGCGTCTACGAAACTTCTTCATGAGACCGAAAGTAAATGTGGAACAATACTGCCAGGTTGCCCCCCTCCCTCCCCACCGCAGATGCGAGCGCAGGGCATGGCTGAAAGCGTCGGCTGACATCGGCACAGTGCTCGGCGCCGACATGTCGCTGGCTGCTATGGACCCGGGAGGGAGGCGCCAGAATGTCTGGCTCCTTTCGCCGGTCGCCGGGGAGAAGAGGCGAGACGGCGCAACCAGGCTCAGACGCGAAAGCCAGCAAAGCTCGGATAGGTGGTTGGTGGTGGAGTCAGTGTAGTCAAGTTGTTGGCAGCAGGCGCTTCCTTTGTTTCTGGAGAAAATTCAGTTACCGTGCGGCAACTTCTGCGTGCGTTTGGGTGGTGGCATTTTGTTCTTTCTATTTTCCTCCTTGCGTTAACGCTGGTTCACTCCCGGCGATTCTGTGACCGGATCCTGCAACATCAATGTCTACGTCTCACCTAAAATAGATGTAAGTACCCCATTTGAACAGCGTAGCAAGATGCCTGTGAGATCGTGCATGTGTTTCGCGGATACGGCAAATTGGTCTGTAACAGATACAATGAGTATTAATGCTATCTAAGCTTTCAGACAGTTGACGCATCAACTTAAACAACAAGCAACGAAGCTGTGGTTTTATTATTGAGGTCACCTTGTATGAATGCATTTTGAAACTTTGTTAGGTCTATGTGCGTATTTTGACCGATTACTGAGTAAGGAGTACAATGGATTCGTTCCCACGATCCTATCATTTGGCCGATACAGGTAGTGAGTACAGCGCCTTTACAACTATGTGGGATAGTAGTAGTAATTTACTCGTCTCTCACACAGAGGAATACATTCATGTGATATCGCGTGTTGTAGGGCAACCGTTGCCGCGCGTTTATTCCCTGTGGCATCGCAGTCATGAGGTTTCAGTTCAGTGCTCTGAAATTTACCTGCATGCTTGAGCAATTCCGCACGTCGTGATTGCCGCAGGAAATCACGACGTCTTGTTGTGGCGGTATGACTTCATGCAGCTCAGCATTCATATGAGCATGAGTGCCATTGTGGGCGTCCTCGGTCACATGCGCACAGCGGCGCAGCTTTGTCAGAGGCACGTGACCCTTTGCGAATGTCATTATTATTATTTCTCATCGACCACACTCTTGTGGTTTTCTGCATTTGGGGGTTCGTCATTCTTGCAGATCCCGAATAGCAAAAGAATTACACTGCCTGTTATCTGGTTCCGTGTTGTTATAGGCACGCTGTTGTGCACAGCGGATTTGTGGTATGCCATAAGGTGAGCAGTGTTTTACGTGGTACGGACTGGGGAGTGAAGATGAACCAGGTTGCTGGGCGGATAGTGCAGGACAGATATGATGAGGTGACAAACAACGAACTAAATTAATACGTCGGGCTATGGGTGAGCGGTGTGTTATGACGACCTATACATGAACGTTTGGAAGTATTTGGTTATATTTTATTTTATTGTTGCAACATAGTTACGACGTCGACGAAGGCGCTGATGTGGCGCAAATGCTGGAGGTGCCCTTACAGCTGGTGCGCTCTGTGTAGTTTTTCCGGGACAACTGTAGGCTGTCTCTCGCGCAATAAATACTCCCCGTAACATCTTTTTGGTACACTACACCCCGGCCCTTGAACTTCGCAGCGGACGTCACGTTTGCCCCGCTACAATGCCAGAAGACGGCGCACAGTCCTCGCAGCCTCAACCAGCAGCACCAGCAATGGTGGTGGTCTCGCATCCTCTCGACCCCGGCACGTTCGGCGGCACCGACGACAATGACGTAGAATATTGTCTTGTCCTGTACAAGCGCGTCAGCAAGCATCACAGGTGGGACGCGACACTCATGCTCGCAAACATCATGTTTTACCTCAAGGGTACAGCACGCGTGTGGTTCAACACACACGAGGAAAAGCTAACAAGCTGGGACGCATGCAAAGAGAAGATGCGTGACCTGTTTGGCCGAACGGTGGGGCGCCAAATGGCAGCCAGCAATGATCTCGCATCTAGAGCCCAGATGCCAGCGGAGTCGTACGTAGCGTACATACAAGACGTCTGGCTCTGTGCCGAAAGACCGACAAAGACATGCCAGAGGCGGACAAAGTTGGTCATGTCTTAGAAGGCGTAGCTGACGGTGCCTTCAACATCCTTATGTGCAAGACCTGCAGCACGCTTGATGCCATCATAACCGAATGCCGGAGGTTTGAACAGGCAAAAGGCAGGCGGATCACTCAGCGGTTTAGCCGACTCCCAAACACAGCTCCGACTTCCTCGTGCGAAGATCCAGTGGTGCCTTCTGCGTTCTCCGCACCTAACAACCTCAGAAGGATCGTTCGCCAAGAGTTGGAAGCCGTGACTCCAGCCCCTTATCAAGCTCCTGCACACAACAATCTGGCCACGGTATCTCTCATTCAAGCAGTCGTGCGCCAAGAGGTTGCAAATATGGGTATCATAAGTCCACCAACCATAAGTCGCGCACCTCAGCCTATGCGAGCCACAGTTCCTCACGTTGAATGCTACGCCACCCAAACCGTTGCTGCTGGCTCTCCGGTTCCGCAGTTTCCACCACTCTACAGAAATCCCTCTGAGTGGCGCACTCCGGACGATCGACCAATCTGTTTTTGATGCCACCGCGCCGGCCACATTGCACGCTACTGCCGCAATAATTGGTACTCTCGACCAAGCTTCTCCGCTTACCGCCGTCAAGATCGCCGCTTGTATTCTCTACCACCTATTCCCGATGACTACCCTCAAGACCATGAACATCCCTGCCCATCTACACGCTCTGCACCAACGTATGCCGACGCTGCCTCACAAGAACACTGGCCGAGCCGGTCGTCTCCTCAAGGACGCCAATAGCGCTCTCCCCAACGTCGCCGGTCTCCATCGCCGGCTTACTCTGGGCACCTGTCGGGAAACTGACCAGTGCAGCTCCTGGAGGTGATGCTGCATGGACGGGCCGTACCAAAATACCTCTACCGACTCCTACTTTACGACGCAATTTACTTGGTGTTCTTGTGGATGGCGTGACCGCTACTGCCCTTATCGATACAGGTGTCCACATATCTGTCATGAGTTCTACTCTCCGATCACGCCGGAAAAGTGCTTACTCCTGCGGCGTCGCCCAGAGTGCGAGCAGCCAATGGAAACCGGGCGCCCGTTCTTCGTGTTACTATCGCCGGCCACCACACACCACACATCAGTTCTTTTTGCTGTTCTCAACGCTTGCCCGCACCACGTCATTCTTGGTTCTGACTTTTGACCACTCACTCAGCCCACATTGATTGTTCCTCTGGCGTTTTGCGGCTTGAACTGCCTTCGTGTCCTGATGACCCCGACGCCACTCCAAATCGCACTTGTCTGCGCTCCGTGGAGTTTCTGCGCTTACCGCCTCAGGCTGCCACCTGCGCCCCGATGTCGCTGTTCCCCCAGTCCCTGATGGTGACTATCTCGTAGCTCCCCTCACAGATGTGATCCTTTCTCGCAACATCGCGCTTCCTTACACCGTAGTAGTCTTTGCGAGGAACAGAGCATTGCTTCCAGTGCTGAATTTTCTTACGTCCACCCATGTTCTTCCCCAAGAGATTTCACTTGCAGAGCTTTCGCCGTTGGAGGGTTGTACTGTTTCGGCTTTCACCCTTGATACTAGGACCATGACCGAACTTGTCATACCAGCGTCAACTAAGGCCTTTATAGACAAAATGATAGCCACCGACCTCCTACCTTCCCTGATTCAAGCGCTCCGTGGGGATCTCTTTTCGTACCTTGACGTTTTTGACGCTGGCGATCGCCCATTGGGCCGAACAAATGTCGTGGCCCACCGTATAGACACTGGAGATGCCAGCCCCCTTCACAAGCACCCTTACCGTGTGTCTCACTCCGAGCGCCAAGTTATACAAAAGGATGTCGAGGAAATGCTTGACAAAGATGTTATAGAGCCATCATCTAGCCCTTGGGCATCACCAGTGGAGCTTGTAAAAAAGGACAAGAGCTGGCGGTTTTGCATCAATTACCGTCACCTAAAGAGGATAACTAAGAAAGACGTCTGTGCTCTTCCCCGCATTGATGACGCACTGGACATCCTCCATGGTTCTAAGTATTTCTCGTCGCTCGACCTCCGCTCGGGGTATTGACAAATTGCTGTCGACGACCACGACCGCAAGAAGACCGCGTTCATCACACCCGACGGCCTCTACCAATTTAAGGTGATGCCATTTGGGCTGTGTTATGCTCCTGCCACTTTTGAAAGAATGATGGACTCTCTGCCACGTGGTCTTAAATGGTCGACATGCCTTTGTTACCTAGATGACGTGATCGTTTTCTAGCCCACTTTTGAAAGTCACCTATCTCGTCTTGCGGCCATTCTTGACGTATTTCGAAGGGCTGACCTCCAGCTTAATTCGTCCATGTGCACATTTAGACGTCGTCAGATAAAACTGCTTGTCCACCTCGTTGACGCTACTGGTGTGCAACGCGACCCTGACAAAGTCCGTGTGGTTCGAGAGTTTCCTGTTCCGCGTTCTACAAAAGAGGTACGCAGCTTTCTTGGGCTAGTCCCAGCCCAAAATTAGTTCATGAGCACACGGGAAGAAAACAGCGAGCGTTATGTGATGACGGATACCATCAATGACGACACGCGCTATCCATTGGGCGGAAGGTCGAATGCTTGCTCCGTTAGCTGCAATCAAGGTCGATCCCGTGTAAGGCGTCTTCACTTTTCGCAAACGAGTACACAGGTCTGCACGCATAACAGAAATAGAAGCACCCGTGTCTACCAAAGCGAATAAGTGCACACCTTCCACAGACACCAATAACATGTTTGGCGGGCGTACAGGAGGACTTGTAACATATTGCGGCGATGCAGCTTTCCCTCCAAAATCTTCACTGGTTAATTTTCCGAACGTGGTACATTGGGTTGAGACAAAGGCCGGAGTGGAGAAACAGGTCGCCGGAGTAGTAATGGGGAGCGGCGTTTCGAGGCACGTGTGTTGGAGAAGTCTGCCGGAGATGGATATCGGCGAGGGGCAGCGGCGTAGGCAGGCGCGGGCTGACCGGACTGAAGCCACCCCCCCCCCCTCCCACGAAATTTTTCCAGCCGGTGCCCCCATCACATATACGAACAAAGGTGCCCATTCTGGGAAGGCATGCGCGTCTCTGCGGTGGGCTTAAAAACGTAGAACGCGACTCTTTCAACTCACAAAGGAAGTTGACTTGTCACTCTATGGCGGGGAAAGTTGTAGTTTGTCTGCAGGAAACGGTGGTGGCAAGCGAGGGGTACCTATCATTTATCGGCAAAGAGTGCTGCGATAAAAGCCTGAAAGGGGAGCTTGCAGTCTTTGCAGCACAGCGCCGCGGCCGGCAGACGGTTCTGCAATGTGTTGACAATTAGCTCTCTGCGGTGATGGAAGAATATGGCGAGTCTACGTACCCGGAAACATACGTGGTTTTGCTGCGAGTGAAACGCTCGCGGGCCAAGGTCATCGAGCTAGCAAACCAAGCACAAAGTAAAGTATGCCGCTGTCCCCTGTGCAACGCCTTCCCCTGTGCCGCCCGACCCTTCTTCCCCTCTTATTCCTGTTTCTGTGGGGAGCTGACGCGTTTCGTGCGTTGTATGCGGTCGCGTGGGGAATATGGCGCACAGTGCATGCGTTTTTCTTTTCCTTTTTGAGTCGTGCCCCTACGTGAGTGGCATAATACAGCTTTGCTTTCGTCATTTTTCTTGACGACTTGCATATGTTCGCAATGTGCGCGCACGGCGTGTCCCCCTCCGAGGACGATGCCGCAGAGAGAGGTTGTCCACAAGCAAGAAACTACGGCATAACGAGTCCACAAAAAGACCGCGCTGCGGTTCATCGCCGAGCGTGCAAAAAGGGTCAACAGCTCCGCTACCAGTAGACAGTGGTCGAGACATTCATTCAAGAAGAGGTGACCATATTCGTGTCGTCGCTTTCTCGGCAATATCTCTCAACGACAGCAGCGGCTCTCCGTCTTCTGGGGAAGCTCATCTTCGCAGCGCCAACAAAGGAGCGAGACCTCGAATTCTAACTGATTTGTACTTACATGATACCTTATATCCTCTGACAATACAGTGGCTGTGTAATGTGACTAAGATGACCTGTATGGATTATATGTGAATTTTCTGATAATGTATGAGTAGTCCCTTGCTATTGCTCACATGAGGTCATACGATGCCGTAATTTCGCAAGCCAGGAATATAATTGTGATGCCCCGATGGGCGTCGGCGGGGCGAGACACGGGCGAGACACAATCCTATTTTTCCGCTGCCGCTGCGGTCAGAGAATCGCTGGGGCTTTCGTCACCCGCGAGTTTTGCGGAAACTGCGCTTTGGCAGCAGAGCTCACGTTTGCGCGGCGGCCTCAGATGAGAGTGTGCATTAGCCTTGAAGACGACAGAATGCCGACGCCAAAGCGAACACAACGCGCCCATAAGTGCTTGAGCAAAGCCAACGGAGCGTCCCCGGTATGTTTCGATCACCGTGCAATGCAGTAAGCAGGACTGCTTCTCGGTCACGCACATCTCACCGGCCACAAAGGAGCGACTGCCGACAGGCGCGTCTTTTCACCGCCACTTTAGATTGAGGGCGCTTAGACGGTGCCAAATTGCTTGCACCTGGAGTGTTTCGGAATGGAAGCGGTGGTAGCTAACGCTCGTTACGGTGGTCTGTACACCGGTTACGCTGTTCAACGTCCTGTCCGAATGTCGAGTTTTGTGTGTGTTTATATTTTTGTAGAGTAGCTCGTGCTGCGTTACGCTATGGTGCGAGTCCCAAACAATAGTCCCGCGGCGGGTTGGACTGGTGCGATTTCTACCGGCGACGTTGCCGTAGACAACCATCGGACAGACGTGCTGGTGAGGCGGGGCTGTCAAGGAGAAAAACTCCGTCTCGGGACAGAGGACAGAGCGGAATTTTGCAGATTCGAGAGACTGGAAGAGAGGCAGTGACCTTCCGTCGTGTGAAGTAAGCTTCGTTTGCGATCCCTCGTGCAAGCCTGGCCATTCAGCTCTCCAACCTCGGAGAGACGGTGTAGTCTTTGCGAGGGCATGATGCAAGCAGCAATGATCAGGGAGAATCGTGAGCTACGGCGTCTTTGAGGGCAACATCCGAGTTTATAACAACGCACCAGCCCACAGGCCGGCGACAAGACCTATGCGCCGATGGAGCCCACCCACATAAACGTTCCTTTCGCTGGCGGCAGCAAGCGTACTTAAGACATTGCGCCGTTAGTTTATTTTTACCCATTGGATCGGCCGTTCATTGACGAGTTTGTTTGCCCTGTTAATTCCTGTACTGCACTATGCGTTTACGTTGCTCTTTGTTTGCCTTGCATCATTACGTTGGCTACTAATTGTTAATTGTATACCTTGATCATGTTCACATACTAAATTTCATGTTTTTGCACTTAATTAAGCTTGTCTCCTTTCTTCCCGACCCCAGTACGAATCCGATTTGGTTAAATGGTTGTTGAGGTGTGTGGCCGGAGGGGGTGAGCGAGTATCGGGATGGTGCACTTGTAACTTTCCGCCGACGGGAGCGCCGATCCCGGCGACACGCTCGTCCTTGGGGTGACAGAAGCTCCGGTCGCAGGACTGGCGGTAGCTTTAGAACCGAGTTATTCACGTTTTCCTGCGGTTTTTTTTTTCGGTGTTCGGTGTTCAGCAACAAGATTTGTTGTGTCCTCGGCCGTAAAAATAATTATATCAGATCACCAGGGACAAATATTTATAGCTTCCAGAAAGTTCAATGCTGAAGGAGAAGCGCGGTCGCTCGCGCGCGTTCCGTCGACGCTCTCTACTCAGCACACATGTGTTGCTAGTTTGCAATGTAACGGGCATTCTGCGTGGAGTACGTGAAAGGTGGGTTGTGAATGGGAGGGAGTTCGTGCGCGCGTTCCGGCAACGCTCTTCTACTAGCAGACGACATGTGTTGTCAATTTGCAACGGTTCGCCCTGTTTTTTTAACGAGCCGCTTGTGTGGGATACCAGGCTGCGACACGCATAGCCGTTCGGACTAAGGCCTCCGTACATTTCGTTCGCGGCCCGCGCTGCTGCGCTTTCCCTCTTTTCTTTCCCTTTTTAGGGGCGAAGCTCCTTAAAGCGGCACCCGTTCGTCCCTCGTCGTAGTCGTAGTAGTGCGTAACCAGTCTTACGCTTTGACCTCCAAGGTGATGCCGGTGGGAGATTTCTCCTGTGCGTTGTTGAACAATAAAAAATTCGCAGCGTGCTCGTTAACTAAAAGCCGAATTCTTCTGTCTCTCATTCCCCATTAGCAGCCATTTCGTGCGTCCCCGATGTATGTAGTAGTAGTAGTAGTAGTAGTAGTAGTAGTAGTTAGTAGTAGGTAGCCACCGGCGCGTGCTTGCCGGAGCGCACGCACGCGCCGAGGGCGAGCGCGTGGCACCTGGCGCTCGCCCTAGCCGCGAGCGCCGGGAGCCACGCGCTCCCCGGCAAACTCGACACTGCCCCGGCAAACGCGAGAGACAACGTTGGCGCAGGCAGCGTCTCCTAGCGAATTTCTTGATTGAGAAATACCGACTGCTCGCGTTGGAGAAGCGTTCACCGGCAAAACCCATATATATATATATATATATATATATATATATATATATATATATATATATATATATATATATATATATATATATAGGGTTGAAAAGAGACACACGTTCAAAATTCTTGCTTTATTAACGTTTCGGCCGGTGGGCCGGCCTTCGTCAGAATGACAACAATACAAGGATGCACACACTATTTAAAGGTACATAGTATCACATTGTAAAGCAGATGTACTGCGCCTGGCAAACACAGATTGCCACCTTGTCTAACAGATTGCCACCTTGTCATGCACTACAGCACGTTCTGAAGAACAGCACATGATTGTCATACCTCTTTTGAAAGAAGATGCGATATCTTTCAACAACAAGGTGCGACAAAATACAGATAGAGAATGTAAAGGTACAGATACAAACGTATATGAGAATATGCATAGAATATCGAGTTTGACATTTTAGAGCGCGTCACTGGCCAGTGAGGTACTAAAAAAATGAATGCGGAGATTGTATCTGATTTAATGACAATGCGAAAAGTGCACTACGCACGAAATGTAGTCTAAAACAGCAGTGAGTGGCGAGGATGAAATAAATGAAGCGCATGCCCAAACCAACCAGATATTATTATTATCGTCACACATGAACGCATACAACTACGTAGGCACGCTGGTCAATTTTCCCGCGCTTTCATTTAGGCCGCGTGAAACCGTACTGAATTTGTAGATCAAGAATGACTCCCGTATTTCGCGGTCATGATGTGATGTGAATCCGGATTCTAAAATTGTGGCACTAAATGATTCAAACTTGTGACCAGTGGCGGCGACGTGCCTAGATATCGGCAAATGAGGGAGCGAGTGGACATGCGCTTTATGGTTGTTAAACCGATACCTAAATGCAGTTTCGGTTTGACCGATATACTGCAACTTGCAAACAGAGCATTCAAGTAAATAAACAACATTCTCTGTGTCACACGTAAAATCGCCACGAATTTCTACACTAAAACCATTAGCTGTGCTTCTAACCATAGTGGTTGTCGTCATTTGAACACATACTTTACATCTAGGTTTGTAGCACGGTTGGCAACCGGTAGTCTGAATGGGACTACTTCTAACTTTGGAAGACGTCAGGATATCTCGCAAATTCCTGCAACGTCGGTACACTACGCGGGGTGGCTCCGGGAAAACCTTTTTAAGGCGTTCGCTCTGTGTTAACATATTGTAGTGCTTCCTAAGAATCTTTGCTACATTAGGTGCCGATGCGCTGTGCGTCAGTACAAGGTTAGCATAATTCAGGCCAGGAGGCCGTCTGTCTGCGGTAAGGAGTGCGCTACGGTCAAGTTTGTCCGCACGTGTGACTGCGTCATTTATCATTTCAGCAGGGTACTGTTGTTTTAAAAGGGCGACACGTAGTTTCTCGCAACTTGCTGCGAAGTCCGCATGGTTAGAGCAAATACGTTTAAAACGCACTGCTTGGCTGTAAGGGATACTTGACTTGCAATGTTTAACATGGCTGCTTTTGAAGTGAAGGTATTGTTGTCGGTCAGTAGGCTTATGATACAGTTTGGTGGACAGTTTGCCATCTGTCAGCTGCAGCGTGACGTCCAGGAAGTTAATAGTTTCCGGCGAGAATGAGTGGGTAAAGCATATGGATTGGTGAGCCTTATTGAAGTCGGATATAAATACCAGGAGTTGCGATTCACCATGAGGCCAGATAAAGAAAATGTCATCAATGAACCTTTTGTAGCAGGTTGGCTTCAAAATGCTACTGCACAGAAATTGATCTTCTAGGATTCCCATGAATATATTTGCATAATTCGGCCCAATCTTAGTTCCCATAGAGGTACCACTAACTTGCACGTAGTGAACTTCATTGAATTCAAAATTGTTCAGCTGGAGAATTAGTTCGAGGAGTGTTGCCAGGGTGGTACTGCATATTGGTTTTTCGCCAGAAAACCGGTCGTACGCTTGAACTACAGCCAGGATTCCGTCCGAATGAGGGATATTAGTATAGAGTGATGATACATCCATTGTCACGAGAAGGGAACCCTTAGGTGCGGCAACGTCACTGATTGCCGAAAGGAAGTGGTTAGTATCCCTCACGTAAGATTGAAATGTGGCCGGAATTTTATTAATTAGCGAGTCAACATACCGAGACAAATTTTCTGTCACTGTTCCAATGCCTGAAATAATGGGACGGCCTGGATTGTTCAATTTGTGAATTTTTGGCAACAGATAAAATCGGCCTGCAGATGGACTAAGCGGGACCAGCGGAGCAGCTACCTTGTCACATATTTTTTTATCCTTTACTAAAGCTTTTACCTTTCCTTCCAATAGACTTTTGAAGTCGTTGGTGGGGTCAGCATTAAGTCTTCTGTAAAAGGAACAATCATTCAGTTGCCTGTTGGCTTCGTCAATATAATCAGTGGTGTTCATTACCACAATTGCACCACCCTTGTCAGCTGGCTTGATAGTGATGTCCAAACGATTGCTTAATGTTTCAATGGCATTCACCTCTTCGTTCCTTAGATTTCGACAGTACGACTTTCGCTTCTTGTACGCTTCGATTATATCGCGTTGGACTGCACTTATGTATAGGTCAAGGTGTTTCTCGCGTTGTGAGGGTGGTGTCCAGCGTTTAGCAGAAGGTAATGCCAAGGAGCTATTATCAGTTGCTGATCTGTCATGAAAGTACTCTCTCAGTCTTAGGTTGCGCGAAAAGTTGTCCAAGTCGGCCAGCAACCGGAATTCGTTGCAATGGCCCGTCGCAGGGCAGAAATTTAAACCACGTGACAGCACACTCATTTCGTCACTAGACAGAATGACGCTCGATATATTAACAACATTGGAGACTTTACTGGAACTTGAGCTTTGGAAACGAGATAAGAGACTGCTGTAGTTCTTCTGCAAGTCCATGGGCGTGCAATTAGCCATCACGCCGTCACGGAGCAGCTTTTTACATTTTACAGCGCATATTTCATCACGTTTCTTTTTTTCGTATGTGATAAGCAAGTCAATTTCTGCGGAAGTAAGACTGGATTGACTGAATACCTGTTTCTCCGTGTTCATTAGTGCCTTTAAAGATGAGCGATAGTGGTTGATAGTAATACGAACTAGCTGCAAATGGTTCTCCTACGAGTGCGGCCGGCCCATCTTCTCAGGCAAGGTACCCACTTCGTAAAAAATATTCCGATGCTGTAAACGGCAAATCGCACTGCTGACTAGGTTCCGTGCACTGCAACAATAAGTACTCTCCGCAACCGCATTCTGATGGTTTCCAGAAAATAAGAAAGACCGTAGAAAAACGTGTTCGCTTTGAACTGCATGTCTCAGCGTTAGAGGCTTATCTCGCCGCATCCATTCCACCCAAAGGACTTAGGATTGTCATAAGCCCAGCCACGTCTACGTTGTCACCCAATAATGCTGAAAAGTGGAAACAAACCTTACAGATGACATCGCTGGAGCTAGTTCGTATTACTATCAACCACTATCGCTCATCTTTAAAGGCACTAATGAACACGGAGAAACAGGTATTCAGTCAATCCAGTCTTACTTCCGCAGAAATTGACTTGCTTATCACATACGAAAAAAAGAAACGTGATGAAATATGCGCTGTAAAATGTAAAAAGCTGCTCCATGACGGCGTGATGGCTAATTGCACGCCCATGGACTTGCAGAAGAACTACAGCAGTCTCTTATCTCGTTTCCAAAGCTCAAGTTCCAGTAAAGTCTCCAATGTTGTTAATATATCGAGCGTCATTCTGTCTAGTGACGAAATGAGTGTGCTGTCACGTGGTTTAAATTTCTGCCCTGCGACGGGCCATTGCAACGAATTCCGGTTGCTGGCCGACTTGGACAACTTTTCGCGCAACCTAAGACTGAGAGAGTACTTTCATGACAGATCAGCAACTGATAATAGCTCCTTGGCATTACCTTCTGCTAAACGCTGGACACCACCCTCACAACGCGAGAAACACCTTGACCTATACATAAGTGCAGTCCAACGCGATATAATCGAAGCGTACAAGAAGCGAAAGTCGTACTGTCGAAATCTAAGGAACGAAGAGGTGAATGCCATTGAAACATTAAGCAATCGTTTGGACATCACTATCAAGCCAGCTGACAAGGGTGGTGCAATTGTGGTAATGAACACCACTGATTATATTGACGAAGCCAACAGGCAACTGAATGATTGTTCCTTTTACAGAAGACTTAATGCTGACCCCACCAACGACTTCAAAAGTCTATTGGAAGGAAAGGTAAAAGCTTTAGTAAAGGATAAAAAAATATGTGACAAGGTAGCTGCTCCGCTGGTCCCGCTTAGTCCATCTGCAGGCCGATTTTATCTGTTGCCAAAAATTCACAAATTGAACAATCCAGGCCGTCCCATTATTTCAGGCATTGGAACAGTGACAGAAAATTTGTCTCGGTATGTTGACTCGCTAATTAATAAAATTCCGGCCACATTTCAATCTTACGTGAGGGATACTAACCACTTCCTTTCGGCAATCAGTGACGTTGCCGCACCTAAGGGTTCCCTTCTCGTGACAATGGATGTATCATCACTCTATACTAATATCCCTCATTCGGACGGAATCCTGGCTGTAGTTCAAGCGTACGACCGGTTTTCTGGCGAAAAACCAATATGCAGTACCACCCTGGCAACACTCCTCGAACTAATTCTCCAGCTGAACAATTTTGAATTCAATGAAGTTCACTACGTGCAAGTTAGTGGTACCTCTATGGGAACTAAGATTGGGCCGAATTATGCAAATATATTCATGGGAATCCTAGAAGATCAATTTCTGTGCAGTAGCATTTTGAAGCCAACCTGCTACAAAAGGTTCATTGATGACATTTTCTTTATCTGGCCTCATGGTGAATCGCAACTCCTGGCATTTATATCCGACTTCAATAAGGCTCACCAATCCATATGCTTTACCCACTCATTCTCGCCGGAAACTATTAACTTCCTGGACGTCACGCTGCAGCTGACAGATGGCAAACTGTCCACCAAACTGTATCATAAGCCTACTGACCGACAACAATACCTTCACTTCAAAAGCAGCCATGTTAAACATTGCAAGTCAAGTATCCCTTACAGCCAAGCAGTGCGTTTTAAACGTATTTGCTCTAACCATGCGGACTTCGCAGCAAGTTGCGAGAAACTACGTGTCGCCCTTTTAAAACAACAGTACCCTGCTGAAATGATAAATGACGCAGTCACACGTGCGGACAAACTTGACCGTAGCGCACTCCTTACCGCAGACAGACGGCCTCCTGGCCTGAATTATGCTAACCTTGTACTGACGCACAGCGCATCGGCACCTAATGTAGCAAAGATTCTTAGGAAGCACTACAATATGTTAACACAGAGCGAACGCCTTAAAAAGGTTTTCCCGGAGCCACCCCGCGTAGTGTACCGACGTTGCAGGAATTTGCGAGATATCCTGACGTCTTCCAAAGTTAGAAGTAGTCCCATTCAGACTACCGGTTGCCAACCGTGCTACAAACCTAGATGTAAAGTATGTGTTCAAATGACGACAACCACTATGGTTAGAAGCACAGCTAATGGTTTTAGTGTAGAAATTCGTGGCGATTTTACGTGTGACACAGAGAATGTTGTTTATTTACTTGAATGCTCTGTTTGCAAGTTGCAGTATATCGGTCAAACCGAAACTGCATTTAGGTATCGGTTTAACAACCATAAAGCGCATGTCCACTCGCTCCCTCATTTGCCGATATCTAGGCACGTCGCCGCCACTGGTCACAAGTTTGAATCATTTAGTGCCACAATTTTAGAATCCGGATTCACATCACATCATGACCGCGAAATACGGGAGTCATTCTTGATCTACAAATTCAGTACGGTTTCACGCGGCCTAAATGAAAGCGCGGGAAAATTGACCAGCGTGCCTACGTAGTTGTATGCGTTCATGTGTGACGATAATAATAATATCTGGTTGGTTTGGGCATGCGCTTCATTTATTTCATCCTCGCCACTCACTGCTGTTTTAGACTACATTTCGTGCGTAGCGCACTTTTCGCATTGTCATTAAATCAGATACAATCTCCGCATTCATTTTTTTAGTACCTCACTGGCCAGTGACGCGCTCTAAAATGTCAAACTCGATATTCTATGCATATTCTCATATACGTTTGTATCTGTACCTTTACATTCTCTATCTGTATTTTGTCGCACCTTGTTGTTGAAAGATATCGCATCTTCTTTCAAAAGAGGTATGACAATCATGTGCTGTTCTTCAGAACGTGCTGTAGTGCATGACAAGGTGGCAATCTGTTAGACAAGGTGGCAATCTGTGTTTGCCAGGCGCAGTACATCTGCTTTACAATGTGATACTATGTACCTTTAAATAGTGTGTGCATCCTTGTATTGTTGTCATTCTGACGAAGGCCGGCCCACCGGCCGAAACGTTAATAAAGCAAGAATTTTGAACGTGTGTCTCTTTTCAACCCTACATTGGACCGGACCCAACGAACTTCAATCTATATATATATATATATATATATATATATATATATATATATATATATATATATATATACACTGGATCTAGACTTGCAATGAAGTGCCGGTGGGAGATTTCACTTGTGCATTGTGCATAGTTGAACCGTGAGGATTCGTAGCATGCGCGTTAACTAAATTAATCCGGAACTCGGCACGATCTACGATGCACATCCCGAGCTTCGCCCACTCATCATCATTCACTCCGTGGATATGCTGTAATTTTTTTTAGATGCGAAGCAGCTCTTTGACTAGCCTGTGTAACGCTGTCCCTCCGTGCCTCCGTACGAATGCGCCGCAACGCGCTCCCCTCGGCGCAGGTGTTGGAGCGGTGCCAAGTAGGTCACTCTGCAGCTGCGCGTTGACGTCACTCTCTCCCTCACCTGCCGCGTGCTCGCCGCAGCGCCCACAGCTGTCGCCTCGTCCGTTCGCCCGCAACACCTGCCGCGACCGCCGCTCGCTACACCGCCGACTCGTCGGTTCACGCGCAAAAAATTAACACCATCTTCCCAAAGGGAGCCGTCATGGGATTCGAAGCACCCGCGTTAGCGCCGTTCAACCCGTGACGCCACCCGTGCGCAACGCTGCTGCTTCGCATCCCATCAGGGTTCGCTTTGGGAAGATGGTGGTAATTTCTTTTTGTCCCAGAGCCCCGTCACGCATTTGAATCGTTTGGTCTTTCCTTTGGTTGGTACTCCGACCAGAACAAGGATCGCCGTCAATCTACTGGAGTGCCTCTTGCAAAAAGAAAAAAAAGAAGGAAAGAAAGAAGAAACGATCGTTAAAAACGGACTATGTGCCTCTTGCATGCGCCTGCCGGCCAAGACGCCGCACGAATTGAGGCATCGGACAACAAAAGCCACTGATAGGCGTCCTGCTGTTTTCTTTCCAGTCGCGTTTCTCATTTTTTTTTTGGTTTCTAACACAATCTTTCAAAACGAGTTCGAACCGTATTGGTTAGTTCCGCCTTCATTATTTAGAAATAAATAAATGGACGTACGTTGTCGACGCTTCCTGGTACCAGCCCCGCGTTTTCTCACTTAGTATAAATTCGATTAATGGAAATAAACAGATCATGCAGTCTTGCAGTCCATGGCTTCACAGCTTCTCTTTCCAACATGCGCACAGAATCACTATTCTCACACGTGATAGATACAGCTACAGACTTTCACTGCTTTATTGTGGAGCCTTTTATGGGACTAATAAATTGATAATAGTCTATACATACCAATAACAAATAATTAAAATTTAACACGGATCACAGTAAAAATCACTTCTGCTTTCGAGCCTGGCAATCTCACAAATTTTGGAGTATTTTGTCTCCCGCGTTTGGGAGGCACATCGGCCGGTCACCACGCTTCCGTCCCCAGACACTTTCTTTAACTTGATGCACATGGCCTGTTTCGTATAAAAGTTTTCCTTTAGCAATATTAGCCCTAAGAAAGAAAATTTTCAAACCTTCTACGGTCTTAAAACCAGTAAGAAGCTGCAGCGGAACACACGCAGACGACGCCACCCCCGCACTAGGAGGCACGCACGCGGTGCGGGAGGGAGCCTTATCACCCCAACGACGCGGGAGCGCCCGCATTGGCGCTGAACGCAGGGGGCGACGGTGGAGCCGCCTGGCCTTGTGCACCATCCCCATAATGGGATTACGTGAAGCATTTCGAACGGAGTCGTAGCGTAGTTGTGGTACTTGTGAAGTGTTGCGGCATACAACCGCCTTCCCCTTTGCGTGAAGTAGGGATGTCTGAACACTCCGGAGTTTATTGAGTTCCAAATCAGATTTATCCATCGCAACTTACATTCCGCATGCCTCGAAGTAACTGTAGGATTATGCTGGCGTTAGTCCCAACAGCACCGTGGGATCTTTAATTTATCTGGCTAGAAGCGTGAATTGGCAAACCGCATAGAAAGCTTTTTCAATATCAAGAGATATTTTACCGCGTATTTTAGCTTAATAAATGTGTCAGTAATTATTCGTGAAAGGGTCGGGATGGTGGTGTTTGTGAGCTTTGTGGAGACAAAACCATGTTTCAGGAGGCCTACAATGCTAATAAGGACGGCATTTTTCTGTAACGCAATATTATTAATTCTTCTTTTAAAAAAAGTGGTAATAGGTTCAGGACAGATAGATCTGGAGCTGCTTAGAATCACAATCGCAGGCGAATATCTGTTCTTCCTGCAAATGTATTGAAAATATCGTGAAAGAAGTGCCTGTATAATGTAGCGAACAGGTAAGTTTTGGTGAGGAAACCATAAATACGAAATGTGTACTAAAAGCGTCGTCCTATATGTCTACTAGCATGCTAAGTTGGAGAGAGTCTTCCGGAGTTCATCAGGACAACCTCACGATCAATTCATAAGGGGTTTCAAAAAATGTGTTTATTATAGCGTAATTTTCAGCTTACCTACTTCAGGTATGCTTCCCGCTGTTCCCGGCTGCGCCTTCTATCACGAATTCTTTACAGCATTTTCATGCGTATGTGTACTCCGATCATTATACTTTATTTCGAAATTACCATCAAGGTGCACAAGTGACGACTCTTCGCAGTGGCGGGGAAATAGTCTTTCTACAAGATTTCGTCGATACATTGCCCTCTGTGAAAGTTTTGAATGTGCAAGAGTATCGTTATTTCGGCGCTCAGTTGACATGACAACTGAAGGCTGAAGTAGGCCGCAGATGCTGTCCGAATGTATACTCATTGGGCGACGGTGCGCGCAGATGCGTCACGTGCATATTTTCGTTCCGAATATATATATAGACACACAGTGAGGCTCTGACTTCTGTCCTCCTGCCCGTCGAAAATTCCGAGACGCCCCCCAAAAAAAGTTTCTGACTATGCCACTGGCGAGCGGCAGCATTGTCGGTAAAACGGTTGTAAAATCGAGAAGGCGGTGGCTCGTCGCGTTGAAAGGGGGCATAACCACGACGTTGGTCTTGCTGGCGGCGACGGCCAAACCGGCAGATGTGGCCTCGAAAGCCGCAGTAATAACATATGGGCCGCGAGGAACGCCGTGCAGAATAGTAAGGCGGGTTCGGTGCTCGGGAAGATAAGGGTGCCAGGGGGTCGTGAACAGGCACAGGCGGTGAGCTTGGAGATGGCGCGGGTGACATGGCCGTAACCTGTGGCGTACGAAGCTGGTTGTGCGCAAGGCGAGGCGGTAGCATGATGGGGGCTCTGAAGGGATAACTCCTCTTTGATAATCCCGCGCAAGTTGCTATAGTCGGGTTGGACGTTAGCGCTGTTGCAAGGTGGCGAGCCGTAGGCTTGCAGTTCCTCACGCATTATGGCTCGAATAATCGATCGGAGCTCCATGCTGTGTGCTAAGGGGTTGTCTGGAAAATCCGGCCGCAAGCCAACAGACAGGAGGGTATCGAGGCGCTGACACACGGAGATGACTTCCGACACCGTCGACGGGTTCTGCACAGCGAGGGCGTTGAATGCCGTAGACCCTATGCTTTTAAGCAGATGTCGCACGCGGTCGCTCTCGGGCACGGCATTGTCCACACGGCGGCAAAGCGTAAGAATGTCCTCAATATACGAGGTATATGACTCGCCATAACGCTGGACGGGCTGAGACAGCTTTTTCTTCGCAACCTCTGAACGAACCGTGGGCGTGCCTAAAATCCGCCGCAGCTGTTCCTTCAAAGAAGGCCAATCACTGAAATCGCTCTCATGGTTGAGGAACCATGTCTTGGCTACTTGGGAGATGTAGAACGGCATGTTGGTTAGTTTAGATGGCTCGTTCCAGTTGTTGTAAGCGCTAACACGGCCATAGTTGTCTAGCGAGTCTTCGGCGTCCTCACCAGGCAGGCGAGAGAAGATTTCCGGATCGCGGTGACGGTTGTTGGCAGTGCTGGGAGGAGGAGGGGCGGTTGGGGTTTGAGCCGAGCGGGATGACGCTGCGGGCCCGTCTTGCGACATCGTGGGCTGCTGGAGTAAGTGGCGTCCAGAACGTAGCTCCAGGAGAGATCTTAAAAAGGCGAGAGGTCGAAGGGATCTTAACGTACTTCCACCACTTGAAATACCACGCTTCCGACCGCGCTTTAATTGGCCAAGCCAAGATGGCACCGACGAAGAGGAACAGGAGCCAATAACTGATGATGGTTTTTGTACAGGTGATGAAGTCCGAATCAATGCCTACAGTACTTTCTCGGACACAAACAACAATTTCAAAGAAAACTTTATTGCACACATACATTATGGCGCTGGTCGCAGGTAGTCTTATTCAAATGAAAGAAACGAAACAAGTACAATCGCAATTCAATTTAACCCGACAGCAAGTTACAAAACAACCACTAATCGCTATGTGATCATGCTGAACTTGACAGTGTGGACGGTACTGATCTGTGGACACTGGAAACTTATGAATGTCTTGTTTAATGGACAGTTGTACTGGAAGAGTGACCCTACATGTGTGATGTGATGTGATATATGTTTCCGTGCCCGAGTACTTGTATTGATGAACTTTGATGAAGTGCACGTAACTTTGTGATGTAAGCCACCCTATAAGAGAAGAGGAGTAGCCGGCGCCGCACACGGGCACCAACCTCTCCTTAAATTACATTTCTCAAAAAAAAAAAAAACCACTAATCGCGGAGATCACGAGACACCATTCCCACAACGAAGAAAATCAAATCAAAAGTGTCCCAAGTTTCTCCATTGACGTCATTTGACCACTTATGCCTGCCTCGCCCTTTTTAGCCGTACTCGCGGGGGACGCGCGCTGAACGTTTTTCTCAAACAGGGAGCACGAAAGATGACATATGTGTTCGCCTCACTGCGGAGCGCCACAATCAACACTAGCGTCTTCCCTCCGTGGCATTGTTCGACGGCTTCGCGAAGGGGCCTTACCTTGCACTCACGCGACAATTTACCATAAAGAAAGCGGCGGTAAGATAACGGCACATGTCCAAGGCTGCTGACATGCCCCTTTGACCGTGTTCGACCATAGTGCGCTTTTGCTTCCCTTCTCGCTCGTTGGCTCGCACGCGTCTCAGTCCAATTCGCCACGTGTGAAAAGCCCACCTTTCTCGCTCTCTTGCTTCCTCGACTGAAGTCTGACGTCAACCGCCTCGCGCTGCCTGCGACATTCCTTTCTCTATGGCGCTTCTTGCGTCTTCTCCTCTTGCTTCTACACTCTTAGCACGGTAACCTTTAGCTATTTTATAGGTACACAAAAATGTGAAAATACGCTCCTTTATAAAAGGTTAAAGCACTTGAACCTTTATAAAGGAGCATATCTTCACATTTCTGTGTACCTATAAAATAAACTAAAGGTTACTGTGCTAAGAGTGTACTTTGAGCCTTTCACTCGCATTTCCTCTCCCTAAGCAATCTCACTGTTTTGCTAGCCGACCGATTCACGCAGTCCGAGTTACTTACAGGCAACTGATTTTTTCTCTTGCCTTCCTGACTGACGGACAGCCTAGTATTGCGGAACACCGACCTCGGTCGGTAGCGTCGCCAGAACGGAGGAGGCCGCTAGACAACCTTCGAAGGACTTTAATGGCGAGAATGCAACGCTATACACATGATGATGATAGATGTGCCCGAGCTCCTTGGCGCCAGTTGCGGAAGCAGCCGCCCCTGATGTCTTCTGTTAATTTCCAACATCCTCCGGGGCCTCAAAAGTGTCGGCATCTATTTCTAGACGATGTAGCTGCTGCACTGGCTACTTGAAGCTTTGCCACCCGGTAAGTGAACTGAACAGGCGCGCACCACTCCGTCGGCGCCTGAGTACACTTCTGGAACCTTCCCTAGCTGCGAGATTAACTTAGGCGTGTTTGCAATGCCCACTGTAACGATGTCACCGTGGTTATGTAAGTCCGCTGATGAGGTGACGGGGAACGTGCACTTTCGGCAAATGAATCAAATCCTTTTTCCAGTCGTGCCACTTTGCCACGATATACTCAGGAAGATCTTCACCCAGTCTACCTGCAAAATCCATAGCTCTTGAAACAGCATTTTTCCTCGTACTACGTACGGTGCAAGAAAACCTAATGGATCATACATCCTTGACACGGTTTGGAGTACAAAACGCTTGGTGTCCTTTGCCTTTTCCAAGAAAGTAAAAATATTCTCCAGGCTGTAGATGAAGCAGTCCGTTTCCTTCGACCAACCCATTCCTAAAACTTTCCCTGGGTGTGCAGCTTTCTCATTGCTTACAGGCGTAAGGTCACCGTTGGAATAGAACACTCGTTCCAGTTGCTTACAGCTTGAACTCCATTTCCTGAAAGACATCCCAGCATCATCCATCAGCTCTCTTGTGCACTTGTAAAGAGTCGCCGCTTCTTCGAAGTCATTCGCTCCGAGTAAGAGATCATCCACGTAAAATGACTTCAGAAGTAACTGTGCTAAGGCCTTTTTCTCGGGATGGGCTTGTGCCTTCAAGTTTATTTATTTATTTATTTAAAAATACCTTACAGGCCTCCAAAGAAGCATTGTGTAAGGGGGGCATTACAAAAAAAAAGAGAACTTCCGCAGCACATTCTTTTTACAATATGCATGAGAAGCAGTCACGCACAGAGTCACAATGAGGGAGAAGTGCACTGCAAAGTAATTAATTAAAGCAGCATCGGTAAAAAAAAGACAGCTCTAGGGTAAAGAAAACATATAATAAGAAAGAAAAGTCGCAATGGGCATTATTGATACAGTCGTAATGCCAAGGAAAATTGCAATGTTATACAGTAATATGATTGCAGTAATATGAAAAAAGGTCAAGGAAATACTCACAAAAGAAAGCGACAATACTGTGCTATACAATAAAGATTCCGAAAAATATACGATAAAACACACGATAAATATACGATAAATACACACAAAAGAAAGCGACAATACTGTGCTATACAATAATAATTTCGAAATATATACGATAAAACAGAGAGGAAACTGAGATCATGCCAGGTTTACAATTTGTTTGCGAGATAATTTGTCACTGCGTCCCGAAATGCCTCAATATTTTCCAGAGATGCGATGCTATCTGGAAGGGAATTCCAACATCGGACTGACTGTGGAAGCGCAGAGCAGTTGAATGCACGTGTCGACCCGTGAATGCGGCTATAGCGAAAATGATTATGAAGCCTGTGGGACGTAAAGTAGGATCGTTTCAAGCATGCTGGTGCTGTTAGAGATGAATGAATGAATTTGTGAAACAGGGAAAGCAAGGCAATGTCACGGCGAACACTCAGGGATTGCAATGAAAGGTTGATTTTGATCTGTGTTACACTAGAATGATAGCTGAAATCATTAGTAATGAAGCGACTTGCCCTGTTCTGAATTCGTTCTAGCATATAATTGAGGTATTGCTGGTAAGGGGACCAAATAGGGGAAGCGTACTCGAGTTGAGGCCGAACGAGGGTGATGTATGCTAGTTTGCGAACATTCGAAGGAGCATTTCTTAAATTTCGCCGTAAGTAACCCAAGGATTGAGATGCTTTGGATGATATGGAGGTGATATGTTCCGACCAAGAAAGATTCGGGGTGAATATAATACCTAAGTACTTATATTGTGTAGCTACTGCAACAGTTTCTTTATTGATGTTGTATGAATAGAATGAAGGCGTAAGCTTCCGAGTAAAATGCATAACTTTACATTTTGACGTATTCAATGTCATTAGCCATTTTCTGCACCAGTTATCAATTTGTTCAAGGTCATGCTGAAGAAGCAGATGGTCTTCTTTATGTACTATTGGGCGATATACAATGCAGTCATCGGCAAATATTCTTATAGTTGAGGACACGTTGTGTGGAAGATCATTAATAAAGATGAGAAAGAGTAACGGACCGAGGACACTACCCTGTGGTACAACAGAAGATACTTCAGTTAAGGACGACGAGAAGTTATTTGCAATGGTGAACTGTTGTCGATTAGAAAGTTCCGGAGCCATGATAAAGTGAGAGAGTCCAATTTAAGAGCTGAAAGTTTTGAAATAAGCCGGCAGTGCGCGACACGATCAAACGCCTTAGAAAAGCCAAGAAAAAAACAGTCGGTCTGTTGGTTATTGTTCAAGTTTGAGTGTAGGTCTGTAGTAAATTCGAGCAACTGTGTCTCGCATGATAGGCCCTTTCTAAAACCATGTTGATTATGGAAAAGTAACTTGTTAGTCTCAAGGTGCCTGTATGCTGTATGCTGTATAGTAGCCGTAAGCTTGAACGAACTTGCAGTAGATCCAAAGGGTACTCTGTTCATTCGCCAAACCTCTACCACTTCTTCCTTGAAATAGATATCGGGTGTTTCGTCAAACCACAGAAATCTGAACATGTCACGGTCCTCTATAAGTATATCAACTTGTAGGAACGCGTTCTCGATGTCTGCAGTCATAGGCACTAGGTTAAATCTGAAGCGAAGGAGAACTTGCAATAGGTCCGGGTTTAGATTCGGGCCAATTTCGAGCCAACTGTTCAGAGATCTCACTCCTTTGGCGTGAGAGGAGGCATCAAAGACTACGCGCAGCTTGGTTGTGACCGAGTCCTCGCGGATAACCTCGCTGTGGGGCACGTAGTACGCAGAGCCACGTATGTTTTGTTCCAGTCCTTGAGCTTCTTCGGCTTGCACTCGCATGACGCAGATCATTACTTCGTTGCTCCGTTTACGAAGCTCGTTTTCTTCACAGGACCTTGTAGCGTCCAGACGAGAGTGGTCTTCCCAGCGACCAATCCTTCCACTTCCGTGCTACGTATGATGTCGTCACTCACGATCTTCCAGAGTTGGTCGGATGCTATAAGCATACTTATGGCTCTCTCTCCAGATCCTCGAGGCACAGTTTCTTCGTCCGCTAGTTGAAATCTTTGCTCACGCAACTTCGTTGCGAAGGAACATTCTATAGACGTTGCAGATATGTCGTGGCAAATCACTGGCATGGCTATCGCTTCAATGATATGCTCGCTGCCATCAAACTGGCTACGTAGAAGAACCTCCACGACATTGCAGTTTCTAACCTGAGAAGGCGCGTCTGATCCAAAGGTGTTCACAGCTAGGCTCATCTCTCTTACAATCTTCAGTCGCAATCGTGTCGCCTTTATGAACGTGCGTTGACTGCCTCCGTCGAAAATGCCTCTGATATCAGACGTCTCGTTGAAACCGACGATCCAGGAACGGAAGGTCTGTAGATTGACGGCTTCATCAAGTTGACAGCTTGTGACGCCAGTCGACTGCGGACGCTCTACTTTTGTTGGCTTGGTAACATCAGACACGACCTTGACGTTAAGTGACTTCGCACTACTTGTTGCTCGAAAAACTGGGTCGCACATCGTAGAAGCATGTCTGCGTTTGCATGCTGTGCACACGAACCTCCGCCTCAAGAGTTGGTATCAAGAGTTGGTCGAGTTTCTTGCAAAACGCTGTACTTGCAGCCTCAGAAGGGGTTGTCGTGCAGTATGCGTCATCTCGGAGACGGCTATCGCGGTGGAACGCAACCACGATCTCTTGGGGCAGGGATTGAAGCATAATGTCGTAGAGCATTGCCGCAAAACTGCTAGTCGGAACGTCCAGGACATTGAGGCTTCGGACATTCAGTTGGACCCCACCGTAAAGCATGCGCAGCTTTCTCGTGTCTGACTGAGACCTCACAGGCTGTAGTTCGCGGAGTGGTCTGAAGTGTTGCTGTACAATGCGGCTCTCATCCCCGAACCTCTCCTTTAGCAGCTGGATGGCACTCTCATAACAAGCTTCAGGCGTTGGTAGTCCGGCGATGGCAGCTGCTGCTTCCCCTACCAAGTAGTCGCGGAGGTAATGAAATTTATCCGTCGTGTTCAGAGTTGAATTCGCGTGGACAGCAGCACTAAATTGCTCCCAAAACGATGTCCATTGACACACGTCCCCATGAAATGGTTTTATGGTCAGCGTCGGGAGGCGCGGTCCAAGGCTTTGGGACGCGAATGGCGTTGGAGCATGCGGCGTACTAAGCGTTGTCGAGGGAGCATTCTGCACCATATTGCTTACGCTGATTTCTTCGAGCTGGCACCGGAGACGCGTTAGTGTCTCAAGCGTCTGATCGTCAAAATTGGCTGCCGATTCGCATTCCCTTTCAAGATTTTCAACGGGGATCACGTCCTCGAGCTCAGCATTTATCTTCCGAAGCTCGTCTCGGCTCACTTCGAGCTTATCTAGAACCTTGGTGATCGCCGTTCGATCGTTGCAGCTACTCTCCAACAGCGTCGTGGCCTCGTTTATAATTCTCGTTGACTGGGTTCGTCTAGCAGCGCGTTTAGCTTTCATGCGTTCCGCGGTTCGTTACGGCTTACTTGTACGGTCGCCCGCTTCGCCCGTTGATTCCCTGGGCGCGGTTCCGATGAGGATCAGGTTGCTCCGGCTGTAGCTTACAGAAGGAACTCGTCGTCGCCGTCGCTCGTTGTGGAAGTCGTTGGGAGCCGCTTGTTGTCCCGTAGGGTTGAAACCATGAAATGTGTAGATTTGGGCTTGTTGGTAAGACATGACTGAAGTGACTACAGCGCTGTGTGTGTCCTCTTCTCTTGTCCTTGTGTCTTGCGCGCTGTAGTCACTTCAGTCCCGTAGGGTTTCGGCACCATATATTGCGGAACGCCGAGCTCGGTCGGTAGCGTCGCCATTAAGGAGGAGGCCGCTAGACAACCTTCGAAAGACTTTAATGGCGAGAATGCGACGCTATACACATGATGATGATAGATGCGCCCGAGCTCCTTGGCGCCAGTTGCGGAAGCAGCCGCCCCTGATGTCTTCTTCTGTTAATTTCCAACACCTATCACACTTAGGAACAATGCAGTTGGGTGTGCCTGATCTCCGCAGCTCGCATACCTGACCGCTATCCGCACCTACATCGTCCTCCCTACAATATGCCTCATCGCGCTCTCCAAAACTTGCACTGGCTTTCTTTCCTAGCGAGCCGACATAATCTTGAACTTCGCAGGCAAGATCCACTCTCGCGAAGCACTCCCTATGTATATGCGCCAAATCGTCCGGGGCCTGCCCAGGTGCTTCCCTCTCATCCCCTCGGCCCGATACCTCGTCGCGTTCACTTTGGCCATGAACGGCCTCAGCTACCACTCGGGCATTGTTAACAGCTGAGAACTCTCTTGCACTCGCGAGTGTGTTTTTACCCTCACACACTCGGCCATTGTGAACAGCTGATAAATCCATTTCACACGCGAGCGCCCTGCTACTTTCGCACGTATCGGCACGAGCTTCCGCGACACCCCCTAGTGATGCATGTGCCAACTCATCCACATCCCATTGGCACATCACCACGTCGCGCTCGATTTGCCCTTGAACTGCCTCAACCGCTAGCGCGTCATGTTTACTCGCTGATGAGTTTTCCTCCCGCACTAACACGCTGCTGCTACTACGCGGCTAGCCTTTTCTTCGGCCCTGAACTGTACCGCACTACTGCGCACCTTTCGTGCGCTACTTCTACCGATGCACTACCCCTCTGCTGCCTTGATTGGAACTGGCTAACATCCAACTTCATTAGCAAGGTCGACCTAACCTGTTCGTAGTCGTCTGCTTCCTCCTCTGTCAAACGGGCAATTATATCGGCAGCCTCACACAGTAATAAGGTCTGCAAATATTGCGGCCACATTATTTAAGTGACACCCGCCTTCTCGCACGCTTGCTCAAAGGTTACCAAGTACCGACCTATGTCCTCTCCGGAGCGGTAGGGTTCCCACGATCTCCTCTAAGTGCGGGTTCCATAAGGTCCTCAACTTTGAACGGAATTCGTTCTACTCCGCTAGAAGCTTTGCCACCTCCTCTATTTTGAGCCTTGAGCAGCTCGAGTTCAAGAAGCTTCATCTCAAGCTCCGCTTCAAGACGCTTGTCCTTCCTTTCTTCTGAAAGGGGTTCCTCATTTCTTTCCTCTGATTCACGTCTTAACTTCTCATTTCTTTCTTCCGCTTTGCGTCTCTCATTTTTTCCCCTCCTTAATCAGCTCCAGACACTGAGAGCTCGTCATCGTCTGCCTCAAGGTTGTCGATAGCCTCGATGACTTTTTACTTTCTCATTTGCTCCCGAACCTCCAAACGGAAGCATTTCGCTAACTCTAGCAAGAGCGGTTTTTTCAGTGCCTTTAAATTTATGGTTGCTGCAAGAGCTGCTAATTCTTCACTGACACAAAAAATTACAGCATATCCACGGAGTGAATGATGATGAGTGGGCGAAGCTCGGGATGTTCATGGTACATCGTGCCGAGTTCCGGATTAATTTAGTTAACGCACACGCTACGAATCCTCATGGTTCAACTATGCACAAGTGAAATCTCCCACCGGAACTTCATTGCAAGTCAAGATCCAGTGCATATATATATATATATATATATATATATATATATATATATATATATATATATATATATATATATATATATATATATATATATGGGTTGCCGGTGAACGCTTCTCCACCACCAGCAGTCGGTATTTCTCAATCAAGAAACTCGCTAGGAGACGCTGCCTGCGCCAACATCGTCTGTCGCGGGTGAGGGCGCGTTCTCCTTCTTTGCTAGCTGGTAGAGCGTTCCTCAAAGAAAGAGCGTTTCCATAGCCAACACGCGCCTTTCGCTCTCTCTCTCTGCCGGGAGGCACGCGCCGAGGGTGAGCGCGTGCCTCCCGGCACGCGGGTTACGCCTGACGACTGACGACTGACGCCTGACAAGGTTAGACTAAGAGGAGCTTCGCCCCTAAAAATGCTGCTCCCGTTCTCAGCTTAACGTAGAACAATAGCTACCAAAATTACCATCTTTGCTAACACAAATCAAAACAAAGCTTGGTAAAATCTCAGCGAAGAAATGCCAAGCACTACCACCCTACAGCCATGATCCCGGCGGAGTCGATTCCGACGCTTGCGCCAGTCCGCTGCGGACTGCAAGGATCTGCCATGCCGACCTCGGACCCCCGGGTAATGAATCGCGCAGCTGCCAACCACTTTCGACTGGCCTGCTGAATTAGCCGACCAGCTGGTAGTGTGTTGCGGAGTGGCGGAGACCACTCGCAGGCACTTGAACTGCGGGAGTAGAGAGCCGAGGCAGAGGTAGAGAAAACTTAAAGGAGTACTGGCACGAATTTTCGACATTCTCGTATGGTTGCTGTAAATGAAAGCAAGGGCGTAGAGAACCCAAAAAAGAGCATCATGGTGCGTCGCAACGCAATGAATATATATTTAATATGGCTCCCTTAAAAGCCCACTTTCGGTTTCGATGTCGAGGGGGCGGTTTCCTTGTGACGTATCAGCACAGTCGGACGTACATCTAAGTCACGTACATGGGACAGCAATTCGAGATAGCGTCGCTGCAACTCTGTCGTCTGTGGTCAATTACACTTGGGGCACAAAAACAACGAAAATTTCATGGTCGTCCAGCAACTCTTACTGCGATTTTGGGCGACTTTTAAGAGCTTGTGTTCACACGACATCGTAGTGTCCATTGCGCTAGGGCTGGCTTGCAGTGATAGGCGACGAAAACTTTAAAACCAAACTAAAATACTTTGTACGTGTTTCCTGTCTTCCGTGCTTGGAGGGAGATAACAATACATGGCTAGAAAACGAAAACTGTATATTTTGCGCCGCAGCAAAATCGTGTCAATACTCTCTTAAAAGAGGTTTATTTACATATTTACAGGCAGCTTGCTTCCGCAAGACCGCACTAGCAAGAGGGTTCTCTTCTGAGCTTTCTTTTCGGAGGAAACCCCCCTTCTCTGGGTCCCGCGCTTCTTGTTGCCCGGGCTTCTCCCCCATTGGCTCCTGGGCTAGGGAGGAAGAAGAGGATGGGAGGGGTCCAGTGTTACGACCGAGATATCGGAGACGGAGCGGCGCCACCAGAAGCTCGTTTGTGGCTACAGAAAACCGGAGACGAGATGACGGAGCCGGTAACTAGCCGGGCTCCGGTACGACTTCCAGGTTACCACAGCAGGGGATGGCGAGTGATCTTCACCGAAAGGGGTCCTACTGCGTCGTATGGTCCGACTGCGAGATGGATGGCCTCGGCGACCTTCGTAGTAAAAGGGGCGGTCTGCAACCTTCTCCCCCTTCAGACCCTCAACCTCGTATTGGAAGAGAAACGTCAACTGGATCGTCCATAGAAGGCGTCACAGGACGGCGCGGACTATTTAATCCATAGGAGAACCCCGGGATCCAAGATTCGACATGATATTTGGCATGGAGATTCGGCATTCAGCTACCATGTAAATAAACCTGGTAAATATTTACCTCTCCCAACTCCTCGTACTCTTCGCTCCTGTCCCGTGGACTCCTGGCCTAAAGGCGACACAAGTCCATCACAAATGGTGGCAGCGATGAACCACGACAACTAGTGGTAGCTTGAGATCACGACAGCTGGTGGAAGCGGTGAGGTCACGACAACTGCTGGCAGCGGTGAGGTCGATCGCGACACCAGTACGAACGTACTTGACCCGCCCATGGCTGTAATTACCAATCACGTCAGCGGCCAGCACCACAGTTTTGACACGTGCACGTGCGGAGACATTACGTGTGTAAACAGTTTGTGTGGTGCGATGCTGATACTGTGGGCCCTCGCCAGTCGAACCACTTGCTGATATGCCGGACGGGGTCGACTCTCCGGCTCGGGAACTGACGTTCTTCCAGTGTGGCCTTTTCTTAAATGCGAAGCATTTCTTAGCGAACTTCGGCGACTTTGAGCGTATCTATCTATCTATCTATCTATCTATCTATCTATCTATCTATCTATCTATCTATCTATCTATCTATCTATCTATCTATCTATCGGCACCATATATTCTTTTTTTTAACCGCAACGGTGGCGCAATGGTAGAGCGTCCGCTTCCGATGCGGTAGGTACCGGGTTCAAATCCCAGTGCCGGCCGGACACCCACCGGTTTAAAAACGGGTAGAGGAGTACACACCTGGCGCTCGGTTTACGTGTACTTATCTCGAAAGGTGGCCCCATAAGGACGTGGCAGGTCCCCTGGGCACACCTTACCCACCACGGCCTTGGTGAAATAGTTGAGCGTCCGCCTTGCTGTGGTAGGCAGAGAGGCATCCGCCACTGCCGCCGGGTACCTACCGGTAAAATAGGGACAAGCGCGCTTCCGCCTGGTGCTCGGCTGTTGGAAGGTACTGTACGCTTGGGAGGTCACCCACCCTTGTGGGAAAGGGGCGGCATCGGACCACCCGACCTTAAATTAAGGTCACTCCTCTTTTTTTATCTATCTATCTATCTATCTATCTATCTATCTATCTATCTATCTAATCTATCTATCTATCTATCTATCACAACGTCAAAGCGCAAGTGTGCTTTGACGTTGTGATGTTTTCGGAAACGTGGTTTGCTTCGGAAGACAATGTATTTACGTTTCCAACTTATAAATCGTACTACATGAACCGCACAGGCAAAATGGGTGGTGGCGTAGCTATGCTAATCTCAAGTTCAATAGACTGTGAGTTGGTGTCAGAATTCTGCTGCATTTCTCCTGTATTTATTTTATTTTTATTTATTATACATACTGCAGCCCGATTCAGGGCTATAGCAGGAGTGGGAAGTTATATAATACTAGGCAACAGAACACAAAAAAACCGAAAAAAATAGAAAAGAAGTTGCAAGCAAATAATACAAGTTGTAAAGCAAGTACACACGTAACAAAGCAAAAATGAAGTTGATTACACGTTAGTAAGATGTTCGTCGACTGCAACTATGAAGTCTTTTAGTGGTAAGGAGCGGATGTGTCCAGGCAGGGAATTCCACAGTTCTATGGTGCGTGGAAAAAAACTTTATTTATTTATTTATTTATTTATTTATTTACTTATTTTCATACTCTCAGGGCCCGAGGGCATTACAGAGAGGAGTGGCTTAAAAGTGACACTTTGAAGACGGCAGGTTCTTCGATAGCAGCAACTGATCAGGAAGGTGGTTCCAGTCACTGCTTGTTTGTGGCAAAAAAGAAGCATAATAAGTGTTAGTGCGGCACAAGGGAACCTGAACTTTAATATGATGATCTAACCCAGGAGATACGTAGTCTGGAGGAAGGAAAAGATCGTTTTTGAGTATTGGGTTGGTGTGAAAAATTTTATGAAAAGGGTTTAAGCGGAAGGACTGACGGCGTCACTTAAGTGTCGGTAGACCTAATGTAGCTGTCATTGAAGACACACTGGCGTAGCGGGAGTAATTGGAAAGCACAAAACGAACTGCACGATTCTGAACGGATTCTAGGGCTGTACATAATACGGAGCTAGATGGATCCCATATAGAGCAAGCGTATTCTAATTTGGATCTAACAAGCGTGGTGTACAATTTAAGCTTTAAGTCTGAAGGGACAGATGAAAAATTACGGCGTAGAAATTAAAGCATGCGATTACCGTTATTAACTACATGTTCAACATGCATATTCCAGGAAAGGTTGTGGGTTAAATGTACGCCAAGATAACGGTAACTACTAACTGTACTTAAAGTGGAATTGTTGAGGGTATAAGAAAAGTTGTCGCTAACTTTGTTGTGATGCATTACTATCATAACTTTGCCCTTACTAATGTTGAGTTTCATGAGCCACTTGTCGCACCAGTGAGAAACAACGTCAAGGTCGGACTGCAAAGTGGAAACGTGATATGGATTATGAATGACACGATAGAGCACGCAATCGTCAGCGAAGAGCCTAATTGTTGAGTGAATACCAACAGATAAATCATTCGTATAAATAAGAAAAAGTAATGGGCCTAAAACCAAGCCCTGTGGTACGCCTGATGTGACAGCAACGGTAGGAGAGCTGTGATTATTTGCATGAACGTACTGAAGTCGGTTGGTTAGAAAACACTGAATCCAGTCTAGGACGTTGGGATCTATATTGAACTTGCTCATTCTAAGGAGAAGGAGTGTATGCGAAACAGTGTCGAAGGCTTTAGCGTAATCTAAAAATATGCGGTCGGTTATGAAATTATCGTCGAACGCACGAAAAATATCTTTGGTGAAACAAAGTAACTGCGTTTCACAAGAGAAGTGCTTCCTAAAACCGTGTTGACAAGGTGAAAAAAACGAATTGGACTCAAGAAAAGATACTAAGTTCGAATATATGACGCGCTCGAGAAGTTTGCAGGGTACACTGGTCAAATATATTGGCCTGTAATTTAAGGGAGAATGGGTGTTGCCTGATTTGTGAAGTGGAACCACCTTACCCACCTTCCAATCATCTGGCAAAGTGGAACACTGCAAAGACTGCGAAAAAAGTTCAGCAAGTATAATGGAGGAATAAAGCTTAGTATTTTTTAGGAACTTTGAATTAATGTCGTCATTACCTGCAGAGCTGGATACTTTCAGCTTTTCTATCAGACGGCACACCCCCGATGCATCGACAGAGATGAAGTCCATAGGAAAAAAAGAAGAGTCCTCGACAGAAGGCATAACAGAGATCATTGTACCAGAAAAACAGGAAACAAAAACATCATTGATAACATTGCAGCACCACGACTAGAAACAGGATCACCGTTGCCATCGAGTAAGTAAAGCGTTGTAGATCTGCTGCCACGAACTACATTCCAAAACTGCCGAGGATTGTCTTTCAGTAAGGCGGGCAGGGTAGAATTGTGGAATATGTTTTTAGCCTGCGCAATGGCATTTTTGTACTCGTGTTCAGCGAGGAAGTAGGCGTGCCAACGTTCCGACTTCATCGCCGCTTTTGCTCTGCGGAAATTTTTTTTCCTTTTGTTTAGTAAGCGCTTGAGATGTGCATTAAACCAAGGGGCTTCGGAAGAAGAAACAATCTGCTTTTTAGGAATGTAGGGGTCGATCAAAGAAGAAACCTTTTCTTTGAACATCAACCAATTTTCGTGAATGGTGCGACTGTAAAAACACGGCATGTAGTCTGTGATGAAATCTGCAAGCTCATTATTGATTGCAGAATAATTGGCATTTTTATAATCCTTAATAGATTTAACTTGCTTCGTGCTAGGCAAATGGGCATAAATACTGCAGTGAATAAACAATGATCACTGAGACCGGGCATAAAAACTAAGGGTGAGACGAGGTAAGCAGCAGATCTAGTACTTTAGCTGAATGAGAAGAGCAACGAGTAGGCTGAAGTACCAGTTGCTTAAGGTTAAAATCCAAACAAACATTTAAAAATGACGAACATTCCATCGAACTTGCTTCAAGGCTTGGCGGATCAGTAGTCCAGATTATAGAAATTAAAATCACCAAAAAGAAATAAAGGGCATTTGGGAATTCGCACAGTCAAACTATTTAGGACGTCATGCAATTCTTGACAAAATGTTGTTGGAGACTGTGGTGGTCTGTAACACACACTGAAGATAAACTTTCTGTGTCCTATAAATGCACATGCGCTTATAAATTCTAAGTTGTAGTCGACCATAATTACATTAGAAACCAAGCTATCACGGGCCGCTATCAACACACCACCGCCTGGACGACCAGTACGATCCGAACGATAAATTTTGTAACCCGATTCACACTGCAGTATTTCAGAGTCACCAATTTCGGAAGATAACCACGTTTCCCTGAAGAGTACCACATCCGCGGAACACGTGTCAATAATGGAAGACAAGCCGTCGCGTTTGTTACACAGACTACGTACGTTGGAATATAGCAGAGACACCTGACCGGCAGATTGCGTCCGTGTTAGCTATGTTGGCGGTGCGCGTGAACTGGCAGCGCTTGAAGGAACGACGGGGGAAGCATTACCGGTGTTGCGTTCCTCGCGAGTCTCAAGTTCACACACACGGTCGGTAACGTGTTTTAAATTTAAAGGTATTAGTGCGAGCAAAGAAAGGTGCTACGTTCAAAGCGTGGGAACTACGGGTGCAAGTTTCATCGGTAAACGTGATGAGATTACCATGAGAAAGGCCGGAAGATGAGTTAATAATTTCGTGTAAAAATTTTAAAGCTTCGTTTTGGTATCTCGAGAGTTGTGATGGAATGTTTAGTGATTGAAGGGCTGTGGTCGGTGAGAAATTGCGGCTATAATTGTGATAAATAAAACGGATAGATTTTCGCTCTATGTTTTCCAGAAAGCTCATTTCGCAGTGTTTGTAAGGGAACCAAACTACGGATGCATATTCGAGAACAGGGCGAATGAGTGATTTATATAAAAGCGGTTTAGTATTACGTGGGGCGTTAGGTAAGGTGCGGCGCAAATAACCTAATTTTTAAAAGCTTTACTGCATACATAATCAATGTGACTAGTCCATGAAATGTGTTCGGTTAGAATTACTCTTAAATATTTATACTGTGAAACTCTGTTAAGCTGGTTGGCACCTAGAGAATAATCAAAATGCAAGGGGTTACGCCGATTGGTGAAAGACATTACGACTGTTTTAGCGCAGTTAATGTTCATTTGCCACGAGTCACACCAGTTACTAAAAGACGTGAGTGAATGCGCAAGACGGTAATGATCATCAATGGAAATCATAATTCCATAGAAAACACAATCATCTGCGTAGAGTCTTATTTTAGATGAAATACTATCAGGTAAATCATTAATGAATAGTAAAAATATAAAAGGGCCTAGACCGGATCCCTGAGGTACACCGGAAGTGACGTCAATGGAAGATGAATCTGTGGAGCTGAAACAGACTGTGTGCGCGAATGAAGAAAACTGGCTATCCATGAAACGATGCGAGAGTTATCGAGAATGACGTTTAGTTTTAACAATAGCTTAGAATCAATGACGGAATCGAAAGCTTTGGAGAAATCAATAAAAATAGCGTCTATTTGATTACCTAGGTCCAGATTATAAGCAACGTCATGCGTGAAATCGACTAATTGTGTTACAGTACTATTACCGCGACGGAAACCATGCTGAGCTGATGATAAGATATTATTAGAGTCAAGGAATTCGACGATATGTTTATGAATGATGTGTTCTGACATCTTACAAGAATAAGGTGTAAGAGATATTGGCCTGTAGTTAGAAAGAAGTTGTTTATCGCCTGATTTATACAAGCGAAGTACTTTAGCAGATTTCCATGAGCGTGGTACTACACCAAAGTCCAGGGATTTTATTTATTTATTGATACTGCAGTCTCAAGCAGAGACTATAGCAGGTGTGAAATATTGATACATGATAATATAAAAAAGGCACAATAGTATACAAAGAAAATACATGAAGTGAAAAATACAAGGCACACATGTAAGAACAATACGGCTAAGAAAATGAACAAGAAACACAATGAAATTTAACAGCAAATAGTAACTGTAAAATCCATAAATACGAGAACAAGCTGAATAAACAGAAAAGAAACCAAAATTTCAAGGAGAAAATTTGTCGGATATATAATCGATTTGAACAAGATTATGCAGAAAATGGGAACGAATAATAAAAGAAGTATATTCAACTGTGCTAACGAACTACTGCAAGTATTTTTCGAACAAAGAAAGCGAGTCTTGTGTTACAATATTGTCGGTTAGGTTGTTCCAATCAACAATAGTTCTAGGGAAAAAAGAGTATTTAAAGCAGTTATTTCGTGGAAGTAAAGGCGTTATCGTGAATGAATGTCTTTGCCTGGTTGCGTAACCCTGAGAATAATTGATAATGTGAGAGGAGTCTATGTTGTAATGTCCTTTAACTATTTGGTAAAATAATTTCAGTCGGAAAATTCTACCTCTATTGGTAACTGAGGGCAACCCAGATCGTTTGATGAGTTCAGTAATTGAGGAACGACCGTATGAGTTATATATGTAACGAACTACTTTTTTTTGTATTCTTTCGAGTTTGCCGATACTTGATTTGGTGTATGGGTCCCAAATTGGCACTGCATATTCAAGCATAGGAGATATAATGGACTGGTATGCAAGGAAACGAACGGAAGGAGTTGATAATCTTAAGGATCGTCTTAAAAAGAATAATTTACGTAATGCCTTATTTGTAACAACATCTATATGTTTTGACCATGATAAATTATTTGTGAACCATAAACCCAGGTATTTATATTCATCGACCTCCGAGAGAGTGTTTCCGTTTGCTCCGTAATGAAATAAAAGGGGTTTCTTTTTGTGGGTGATTCGCATAAAGACCGTCTTGTCGTAATTAATAGTCATCTGCCACTGTTCACACCATGATATGATTCTTTGGAAGTTTTCATTTAACCTAATCTGATCCTCGATTGACCTAACTGTTTCATAAATCACGCAGTCGTCTTCATAGAGTTTAATCTTAACATTAATATCAGTGGTGATGTCATTTATAAACATTAAAAATAACAGAGGCCCAAGTACGGACCCCTGAGGGACGCCAGAAACAACTTCAACTCGACCTGAGCAGGTGCCATTTAGGGAAACGTATTGGTAGCGGTTCATCAGGTAAGCTCTAATCCATGCCAGTAGAGTATGATTTGCTATAATAAAACCTAGTTTGTGAAGTAATTTATTATGCGATACTTTATCAAAGGCCTTACTAAAATCCATGTATATAGCGTCTGTTTGATATCCTTTATTTATAGCTTCGGCAAAATCATGCGTAATTCCGAGTAATTGTGTATTTGTAGAATAACCGCGTCTAAAGCCGTGTTGTGCATCTGTTAGAACTTTATACTTTTCAAGAAATTCGACTATATGCTTATAAATTATGTGCTCGAATATTTACATGAAGTAGATGCTAATGAAATGGGCCGATAATTCGCGATGTTGGATTTATCACCAGATTTAAACAGTGGTTTGATTCTCGCGGTTTTCCAGTCATCCGGCAATGCACCGTCACCGAGAGATTTCTTAAAAATTAACGTAAGGTATTGTGCTGTCCATAAAGAGTATCGTACGAGGAAAGAATTAGGAATGCCATCGGAACCGGGACACTTTTTAGTATCAAGTTTCAGGATAAGGTTTAAGACACCATCACAACTTATTGTGATATTTTCTAGCTTATCAGTCAGAGCAATAGAACTAAACTCTGGAACTACATGGTTATGGAGAGTGAAAACAGATTGAAAGTATGAGTTGAAAGCATTTGAAATGACAACAGGGTCGTTAGTTATAGCGTCGTTAATCTTAAAACAGGTACTGCCTGTCGTGATAGGCGATACCGACGTCCAGAGCTTGCGAGGATTTGATTTGAGTAGTTGACGAATTTGCACTGAAAAATAGAAGTCTTTAGCATTTTTAGTAATGCGGCGAAGTTCGTCCTTAGCTTGTTCGAAGGACGCGAGAGCCTCGGGATTAGAATGTTTAGATTTTGCGCAGCCTGTTAACACGTCGTGACAGGTGCAGAATATCACGGTTATCCAAGGGAGTTTACTGTTTAGCTTCTTAGTTTTCAGCGGAACGTGATGAGCGATGCATGCCTTGACTAGCGACTCAAAGTAATCAACGAGCACGTCAACATGACACTCGGTACTGAGCGACGCAAAATGATCAAAGTTATCTGCCAGGGTGTCAGTTATAGACGTATCATCAGCCTTAGTAAAATCATGATATGTGGTATACCTGAAACGTTTATGTGGAATGGGACAGTTAATGTGCACAAGAACTGCGTTGTGATCAGAGATACCTTCTAAGATCTCGTATCGGTAACCTAAATGAGCAAGACAGTTGCTGATAAACACTAAATCAAGAATGGAATTCTGCCGAGTATTTTCATGAACCAATTGTATTAGATTATGTAACAAGGAAAAGGTAAGCAGATCCCTGCACTTATTGTTATACTTACTGTTAGATGTGGTACATCGGTGTTTTGTGTATGTTATCGCCCTCCCTCAAATAATGTCCGTTTGTTTATTTTTCTTTTTTAGACTCTCTGTTAGAATTTGTGAGTGAAAAGAAATATGCCTTAATATTAGGTGGCGATCTCAACATCAACCTGTTAGCTGACAGCAGTGTTAAATTAGAACTTGAATCAATGTTAAGCTCGCATTATTGTCAGAATGTCATAGCGGCTCCTACGCGAATCACTTCACAATCACCAACACTGTTAGATCTTTTTATAACCAACTTTGATCCTTCGCTCGTTACGGCAGGCACTTTGATTCACAATATTAGTGACCACAACCCTATATTCATGTTCGTAAGTCAACTCATTAACGTACCCAAGCAAGTGCGCGCAGAATTTTCCTATAGACTTATAAATCCTGAAACACCGACCCTTTATAGAGATCGCTTAACCGACTGGAGCGATGTGTTCGCTGCAAGCGCTCCCATCTTAGCATACGATTTATTTATGAACAAGTTCTCCGAAATATACCTTCAATGTTTTCCCCTAAAAACATTTAAAACATCTAAAAAAAGTCCAAAGCCTTGCATAAATAAAGAATGTCTTAAGCTCATAAGAAAGCGGGATCAATTGTTCAAGGCATTTATAGTGAGTAAGTCCCCTGAAGCTCTGAAAGTATTTAAAAAAGTACCGAAACTTTGTCACCAAATGCCTTCGTTAGGAAAAAAAAAACTATATTATTCGAACCTGTTTAACTCAACACAAGGGCGTACAGAAAACGTTTGGAAGACACTTAACAGTATGCTTAGTAATCAACCGGAGGCATTAACAAAAATTGTGAAAGATGGGATACAAATTCAAGGGCCTCAATTAGCTGATGCATTTAACGACTTCTTTTTATCAGTTGGTGGCACTACAACCAGTAGTACTGCTCTACGATATGAATAATAGAGGCAGCCAAACAATATTTTTAGAGCCAGTTTCAGAGAGTGAAATAGTAGCGACATTTTTGACACTCAGTAATAGCAAAGCCACTGACGCGAGCAATATTCAAATGAAACCTGTTAAATATGTTATTGACATACTAGTACCCTGCCTTACCTACATTTTGAACATATGTTTGTCCACTGGACATTTCCCGCGAAACATGCAAATAGCAAAAGTGACAGTTATCTATAAAAAGGGTCCCAGAAATGACATGTCTAACTACCGTCCTATATCGATTCTGCCTGTGTTCTCGAAAGGTTTGGAGAAATAATTTTGAAATGCTTGACCTCTTTTACTGACAACACGACCGAAAAGCTGTTTATGATGAATGCCACCGCGTCGTTTCTTTCCGACCTGGTGATGAAGTACTTCTCCTGACTCCTCCCCGTACTTCTGGTCTGTGCGCCAAATTTCAGCCACGGTTCATCTGACCGTACACCGTCATCGAACAAATTTCACCTGTTAACTATCGCGTCACTCCCCTTGACGTCCCAACAGACGGCCGTTGCCGCAACACGGAGGTTGTGCACGTGTCCCGAATGAAACTCTTAACGCGGCGTTCATCAACGTGTTGAATCGCGTCCAGGATGGCCGCTTCCACGTGGGGGGCAATAGTGTGGGCTTTTATTAAGCACGTCTTCATCATCTGTATTTATCATCATCACCATGCGTTTTGCGTATCTTCTTCATCGATGGTGTGTGATCATCATCATAGTGTTTTACGCCCAGCGCGTTGGCATCATCGAGCGACCTGCCGAGCTACTGAGAATAAACGTCGTCCAAACCGAGGCCTCATATAAGTTCAACTTGATCACTTCAGCACAGTATGGCTTCCGAAAAAATAAATCTACCGAGCTCGCGCTACTGGCACAAAAAGAATACATTGTAGAAAATTTTGAATCCCAGTATATGGTACTCGGTCTTTTTCTGGACTTTTCAAAGGCCTTCGACCTCATTAATCATAAAGTTCTCCTGCAAAAGTTGGATCATTATGGTATAAGAGGCGTTGCGCACAAATTAATCACGTCATACTTACAACACCGCACTCAATTTGTCGTAATTGAAGGCAAACATTCCGCAACAAAACCCATTAAAACAGGCGTCCCGCAGGGAAGCATCCTTGGACCATTTCTGTTTATACTTTATGTTAATGAGATAGTTCGTATTGATGCATCAGCCCATTACATTATATATGCTGATGATACCAGTTTGTTTTTTTCGGGCAGATGCAGCAGCGATCTGGGTAGTCGAGCGAATATTGCACTGTCTGAAATTAACTCCTGGGCCCAAGTAAACTCCCTAAAACTAAACATAAATAAAACGAAAGCTGTTTTATTTCACCCCCGCCACACACAAGTTCAGTTTCCCATCATTTCGTTAAACAACTCAGAAATTGAAGTTGTCAAAAGTTTTAAATCATTAGGCGTGTATTTTCCACAAAACATGGGATGGGATGATCACGTGAACCACATTATTACTAAACTATCTCGGATAATCGGCGTTATGCGCCGCCATTGCTACTACTTTCCTGTTTCTGTTAACATGCTCATATATAACTCGTTGTTTTCTTCTTCATTGAATTATGCCTTTCTTGTATGGTCCACAACGACAACTGGAAACATTAGCAAACTTACCATCTTGCAAAAGAAAGCCTTGCGTCTGGCCTGTAAAGTCCCATATCGCTGCCACACAGGAGAGTAATTAAAAAAATACTGCATCATCCAGGTTGCATCAATACATGATTACAAACTAAGTCGTTTATATAAGTTCGGTTTATTGAAAAATAATGATATGATTGCAAGAATAGCAAGGTTTGAGAAAAATTTCCCTGCTTATAATGTACGTCAACCTGAAGTGTGGTACATATCGAAATGCAGAACAAAATGCGGAAATCAAATGTTAAAGTTTCTATTGCCCACACTTCTTAACCGCATAACTAGGGAACACCACATTGACAGCATATCACCAAAACAGCTGCGATCAGTGTTTGTATAATGCCTGCATTGTAATCTTTCATTTCGTTTTTTTTATGCCTGTATTGTAATCTTCCCTTCTGTGTTTTTTTTTTGCTTTTTAATGCGCATTGTGAAACATACTCTTTTTTATTTGGTTGTACTTAGCCACCACCCATAAACCAACGGGCTTACGGAACGCCTCAACAAGACCATTGCAGACATGCTATGCATGTGCGTCAATATCGAGCACAAGAATTGGGACAAAATTTTACCATATGTGACATTCGCGTATAATACGGCACGCCAGGAAATGACAAGGATGACACTGTTTGGCCTCCTTCACGGACGAGAAGTTATGACAATGCTGGACGCTATGCTGCCCCACGATTGCACCGACACAGAGGATGACGTCGCTGCCTTCACTGAGCGCGTCGGAGAAGCACGACAGCTCGCGCGAGTGAGAATAGGCTCTCAACAAGTACGTGACACCCGACGGTACAATCTCCGGCATCGTTTCGTGGACTACCATCCCGGCGAAAGGGTCTGGGTTTAGACTCCTGTGCGGCGCCGAGGCCCTTCCGAGAAACTTCTACGCCTATACTTCGGGCCATACAAGGTTCTGCGTCATGAGCGCCTGAAACAGTGCACGTCTGCCGCATTAAACCTCATCTTGCCGAGTGACGTCTAGCTCACTCGCTGCTGCACACCACCGACCGCTATTTGACGGGCATCGGGACGATGCTTGAACTGGAAGAGGGATAACGCCGCGCACTTCTCCGCGCCCAGCTATACGCTGGCAGCGACGAAGACGATGCGCGGTATAGGCTCGTGACTACGAACGCTTTCTCAGAGACAAAGACGAAGACGCCCTTCCGAGTCCTGCCTCTGCGGTCGTCTTGCTAGATCGCGCTACGATAACCTCTTATCTCTATCAATAAACGCCGTGCGTTCGCAGAACCGCGACAATATGCATGTCATCAGCGGCATGATTTACATGTCACGGTCTTGGAGCTTTCCTGTCCGTTTTGTTAGTGAGATGTATACGAAAATTGCTATGGCACAACACGACTGCATGACGAACGTGAATGACAGGCCATAACATTACAATCATGGCATGCGTGTAAGAGCGGCATGGTTTACATGCCACAGTCTTCTTGCTGTTGGGGCCATTTCGTTAACTTCATATCTACCCAAATCGGTACAGCGAGACAACAATGCAGATCCATTTACGTTACTGATGCGTGCTTCGCATTTCCTTGATTCCCACTGCTCGGGAGATCTGCCAATTTTTTTTGTGCTAACTAAAAGCGTTCGCACACGCAAAGCACACGCGCACGTGCAGCGGAAGAACCCATGTCCCTTGCGGCGCCACACCGTCGCGGGCACACCTGTAGCAGCTTTGTAGCACTGCGCGCACACCTAACTCGAGGTAACGAGCAAAGAACAAACGGTGCCCTGCGTTTTCGTCGGGTGCAAAGTCAGCGATAGGAAAGGTATGAAGTCCCGATATACACTGTATCGCGATAACGCCATGCGATCTGCTTGGCTGCAGCATTTTGGCCTTCCACCCACAAAACATCGTCTATCGCAGGCCTCAACCCATTCCAAGACGAAAATCGGATACTTCGGGTTGGTGGGCGCTTGATGCGGATGGCATCTCCTGAAGGTGTTAAGCACCCGATTATACTGACAAGTGATCACCACTTTTCAAGGCTACTAGCAATCCGAGACCACTGCGAAGTTCTACACGGAGGCGTGCGTGATACCCTTACTCAGTTACGAGAGCGCTCTGGGTGTGCAAAGCACGAAGCCTAGTCAAGAAAGTAACGAGAGAATGTTACTTGTGCAAACGATATACCGTTGCCCCAGGAAACGCTCCCATAGCTCCTCTCAGAGAGCATCGCGTGACACCAACGCACGCATTCGAAGTGGTTGGAGTAGATTTCGTGAGACCTCTCTTCGTGAAAACACCGTTAGGAGAGACGAAAAACTACATCGCTCTATTCACGTGTGCAACTTCAAGAGCGATCCACCTAGAACTTGTGTCCAGCATGACATCTGAGGCATTCTTGATGGCCTTACGTCGCTTTTGTGCCAGAAGGGGACTTCCCAGGTCATTTATTCAGATAATGCGAAGGCTGTTGGAAATCGTGCTAGCGCTGCGTGCTAGCGCGTGGAAGAAGAAAAAGAAAGACGTTTTTCGCTCGCGACGGTTGGAACGTTGGCGTTCGTTTTTGTGATCGGCATTTTCGCCATGGTAGGACGGCTCAGCGCTCTGCGCCAATAAACCCGGCAGAAGTGTCTTTTCCCCACATCGTATTTTGGTGCCGAACGACCCGGGAAGCCAGCCAGCGCGTTCGCAACTTGCGGCTTCTTTAGGAAGAGACGTCTGCAACGAGTCGTCATGGAGCGGATCAAGAACAAGCGGGCCGCTCGCCGAGCGCAAAGCACGAAGATCATCAACGAGGTGAGCGGGATCCTGCAATCCGGTCAGTTCGATCTTTTTACCCTTCGTGTCCTGCACAGCCGGTTGAAAGCGACCAAGTCAGAGTTGACCCTGCTCAACGCCGAGTTGGAAGCAGTCATGACGGACGAGCAAGCCATAGAAGATTATGACTCCGTCATTGAATACGAGGAAGCTGCTATAAGCACTTTGGCCTTACTCAACCATAATATGGAAATGTTGAAAATTTCCTCTTCGCTTTCTACAACGGAGCCACCGACCGCAACTGACGGGAACCAACCGGCTACTTTCTCGACGAACACGACACGTTCACAACGTGAATTTGGCGCCAAGTTGCCGAAGTTAAGCTTGTGAGTTTCGACGGAACGATCACCAAATGGCAGCCGTTCTGGGATATGTTTCGACATTCTGTCCACTAGAACCCGCGGCTGTCTGACACGGATCGCTTCCATTACCTGGTTTCGCTGCTGGACGGAGCTGCTGCTAAGGCCGTCGCCGGAATCCAAGTGACGGAATCAAGTTACAACGACGCCCTTGTAATCTTGAAGCAACGCTACGGCAACCACAAGTTCATCGAGCAGAAACTTTTGGAGAACCTGCGCATGCTTGGATCTGTGACCTCATCGAACAACGTTACAGCCTTGCGGAAGCTATTTGACGACGTTCAACTCAACCGAAGAGGACTCGCCAATCTTGGGGTGAGCGCTTCTTCATACGCTTCCATGCTATGTGAAATACTCCTGAAGGCTATTCCCCAAGACATGGTAGTAGATTATTACAAGAGGGAAAGTATCGATTTTGCTACGTCATCAGTAGCCACAGGCAGCAGTGCGGATTCAGCTGAACAGGAGTTGGAGCGCCTACTGAAATTTCTTCAGGTAGAAGTTGAATGTAGAGAGAAGTGTTCTCAGACTAGGACACCGAGGCTGAACGAGACGAGTTCTAAGCAAACTCTGAGCTTCAATAGGTCGTCGACTCCTGCGGCAAGGGTGCTTCACAATAAGGCAAAAGACTTAACTGAACCATGCTTCTTTTGTGATGCCAAGGACCTTAAGACCGAGCGATGCACGAGCGCAGTTAGCCTCGACGATAAGCGCACTATGCTCAGGAAGGATGGCCGATGCTTCAAGTGTACCATGAGGGGGCATCTGGTACGCGACTGCCATCGCAGGATTCAGTGTACAGCATGCAAGCGTCGCCATGCTTCCTCGATGTGCAACGCTGACGGTTCCAGCAGCTCAGTTTACGCCGGATCGAGGAAAACCACCGAATGTCGCCATGCATGTTGCAACGAACGCTACACAGCCTCGACTAGCTACGGAGGTTCTCCTCCAGACGTTCCGTGCCTGGCTGACGACTCCGACTCATTGCTGCTACGTCCGCGGTGTCTTGGACAATGGCAGCCAAAGGACGTTTTTGCGGGAAGATATATGCCAGAAGCTTAATTATCTCCCGTGCGAGAAATGGATCTCGTGGTTAGCACGTTCGGACGAGCTCGATCACAGCATGCTCAGCGGGCTCAGGTAGTGAGCATTGCACTTCGCAGCCAGCACGAGAACATCTCAGTAGAGATAGAAGCGATCGTCGTGCCGTTCATATGCGATGATCGAAGTGCCCCAAGATAACCAGTTGTTCTGCGACATCGTTGCGGAGCGCAAACCAATAGCAGACGCAGTGGTTTTCCCTGGAGTCACAGGTGAACCGGGAGTGAGTCTCTTGATCGGGTCCGACCAGATTTGGAAGCATATGCCGAATTCAAGCGAGGTCAAATGGCACGCAGAAAACCGATCTCTAGTAGCGATCAACACGAACTTTGGATGGACTTTTCAAGGACCCTTGGCGTTCTCCGAGAAGGTTCATCGGAAGACGAGCAGTCACATCTGTGTTTTTGCGAGTGGACGCACACGACAATGAAGCCCTTTCCTTCCCACTACAACGTTTCTGGGAAACGGACGCCATTGTATTGTGGATACACCATCATTCGAACAAGAAGACGTCTTGACGAAGTTTAAAAAGCAAGAAGAGAACCGCGAGAGCTCATCTGACGACGACGTTGGTTTTCTTTCGTCGAGACGAAAGAAAACCAACTGATAACGTGGTTCTAATGGCCCAGAGCAAAATGCAGGAACCTCTATTTGAGGTCAGTAAGTACAGTCGCTGGAAGACGGTGCTTCGTATCACAGCTTGGGTGAGAAGGTTCCTTCACAACTGCAAAGCAAGTAGTAATACAAGAAGAGAAGGTCCTCTGTCAACACTGGAGATTGTAGAGAGCAAAGATACGTGGATCAGGACCTTACAAGTGCGACGTGGTTTATTGGCATCTAGACGTCGAGGAACGTCAAAGGCGAGCTCCGACAAACGGCGAGCGTCAAGCAGGCACAATCCGGGCAAGCGCTCGCTCGAGGCACGAGACTGTCGCCAACGCTGAGGCTTGCTTAATTGCCTTCCTCATCTTCTTCTTCATTACACAAGCACAAAGCTTTGGAATGAGATTATGGCACTAACCACGAACAAAGCTCTCGACAAAACATCGGCCATACGATAGCTTCACCCTTTCATGGATACTGTGATGGAATTGCTCCAGGTTTGGGCCCAGGACCACTCACAAGGAACGCAATCGATACTCGAGCACACACACACAATCTATATTATAAGAAATTACAAGCATAAGGTGACAATCACGCATGCACCTAGTGTCACGGTGACTATCTACGTAGTCCTACGGCTACCACGATAGTATATCTCGGGCACACAAAAGAAGGTAAGTCTCGCCGTGTTTCCTTCGTGTCGTCGTTGACGCTTGACGTGTCGAAGCCGGCGTCGCTTGCGACGAGGAAGTGGTCGGTAGGCTACTGGTAACGTGGGTCCACCCACGGGACTGTTGGCCCCAGCAGCGGCCCTTACGCCGCAGCGCCTGCTTCGGCAGCCACGGCAGCCGGTAGGCCGCGGTAGTCAGACAGCATCTGGGTTTGCCGACACTGGTGGCTGAAGTGACAGCGCCTGTAGCAGGGTTGTCGCTGCAGTGGCTGAGGACACGGCCACCTCGTCTGGCTCCCTGGGCCGGTCGCCCAGCACGGAACACAGGCCCTTGAGGTTGCCTGCACCGGTTCCTCAGCTCGCCTGGCTCGCTGGACCCGTGCCCAGCAGGAACGCAGGTCCTTGGCGATGCAGTACGCTGTAGCGGTCGTTCTCAGATTCTCTGGACCGGACGTCCAGCGAGAATCAGCTGGCTTCCAAACCGCGCAGCAGGAACCACAGCACGCACCGCACGCTCCACGCACCACACGAGCACACTTCATCGTCGTCGCCCCCGCACGGCGAACACTCAACTGTTTAAATTTCGCGCCACTATCATGACAACCCCTTGTTTAAGAAAGTTGTTCGCAACTTTTCTCGTGTTTATAATAAAGAAAAAAATGTCACAAAGCCCTAGAATTCACTAATGGTCCAGTTGTATAGTTCACACAGCCGTTACATAACATGGAGTAGTGTATCACAACTACACACGGCTTAGGTAATCCGCTCCGACATTGTCCGACCCTTTGATGTAGGAAACTGAATAAGAGTACTCTTGCAAGAGTAGGCTCCACCGCAAAACTCTGTTGTTGACGTATTTGGCGGATTGCAGGTATTGTAAAGGTTGGTGGTCGGATTGTATAACAAAGTGTTGCCGTACAAATACAAATGAAATTTTTGTACGGCCCATGCAAGCGCCAACATTCGCGTTCAATGGTGGAATAGCGGGTTTCTCGAGGCAAGAGATTGCGGCTAGCGTATGCGACAGGATGCAAAACTTGATCTTTTCCTAATTGAAGTAGGACGGCGCCAATACTTGTGCTCGAGGCATCGGTTCGGAGGACAAATTCCTTTGTCATGTTAGGGGCTTGCAGGATGGGCGCCTCGCCGAGCTTGCTCTTCAGAAGGGTGAAAGCTTCTTCTTGAGGTGGTCCCCATGCGATGATATTGCTCTGTCCTTTCCGTGTGAGGTCGGTCAAAGGCTTGGTGATCTCAGCATAGTTGGGAATGAATTTTTTTTTTATTTTATTTTTTTTATTTACAAATACTGCATCTTGCACAGCAAGATATTGCAGGAGTGAGTACAACACAAGATAAAATACAATACATTAAGTCACACTAAATCACATGAAGTCGCAATAAATATAACACAAATAAAGTATACACATTGAGGTATACACGCTGAGTATACACACTGAATGGGCAGAACATCAGGAAAGTAGACACAGCTGATCAGTGAAAAAGGTTGGCAATTGTTCAACGAATTCATCGTTTGAACAGCTCGCGCAGGGAGCCCGGGAGACCATTCCAAGTATCAATAGTGTGAGGAAAAAAAGAAACTTGAAGCAATCAATGGATGACTTCAAAGGAGCTATGTTAAGGTGGTGACTTCTCCTTGTGATTCGAGAAGAAGGGTTAGTGAAGGTAATGGGTGCATCAATAAATGTTTCCCCATGAGCGATCTTATGCAACAGGACAAGACGGTCACAAGTGCGTCGGAGAGCCAACT
>CM023483.1:146356234-146417500 GCA_013339685.2 Hyalomma asiaticum
CTCGCAGATAATGGATCACTAAGTGGTCACTGAGCCCAGGTAGGAACGTCATCTTGGACACTTTTTCAGGCTCGGAAGTGAGAACGAGGTCAAGATATGAAGGGAGTCATCACTGTCGCGTGTAGGTTCGGTGACCAATTGCGTAGCCCAAAGGTTGACATGATAGACACACATGCTAAGTTATTCCAACATATTGCTGGGGAAATTGAAGTCGTCGAAAAGCAGTATACGGGAAATGTCGATAAGATTCAGTATGGAGCGAATAGCCTCGTGGAATTCTGGTACAAAAAGGGGGTCACTACCAAGGGGACGATAGCAAACCACAGATTATTTTGGGAGGATAAGTGGCATTACATAGAACAAACAAGATTTCTAAGCATGAGGATGTCTTAATTTCGCTACACTGAAGATCTTGTGGCTTCCTATTAGCACGCCACCACCACGTTATTAGTACGGTCACGTCGAAATACATGGAAATCTGGAAAAAGTTGTAGCAACTCAGTGTCGGTAATAGAAGGGTTGAGCCATGTCTCTGTAATTGCGAACAAATCTGATTCCGTTGTATTAATTAGGCTCTGAAGAGCGTCTGCTTTAGGAAAGATGCTTCTTATGTTGGTATATAGAAACGAGAACGACTTTCTTCGCGGATTGGCATGGCTGGGGCTTAAGCGTTTAAAGCGTGGTGTACAACCTTTTGAGCATTGTGGTCGTATCTGTAGGTGTTGCTACCAATGATTAGCTTGTCATGCCGAAGTTTATATGATTGCTGCTGGGCTCTTCCGAATTCAGTAAGATGTTTCCTGGCTTGTAGTGTGCTGGGGGAGAAATCCTCAGAAACTGGAGCCTTTCAGTTTATGGGCGCACGATAGAACTTTATTTTTAACAAGATGGCGAGGTGGGGTCATATGCGCGAAGCTAACTTAAGTTGAGCGGCAATAAGTACAAGAAAAGTACAAGTGTGAGGAAAGTTCGAGGAGAGTGCTTCGAAAACGATACTTAAGTGTCACTTTCCAAAGTAATACTTTTCGGGACAAGTATGTCGTCCGGTATCGAGGCTACATAACTAATTTACGTGTACGATAAGTTAATCTGCTAAATAACAATTTTTGCAGCAAAGTAATATCGAAATAAATGTTGCAGTGTTTTCATGCGCACTCTGCTCAGCAATATAACCAAATATTTATAGCTTTAGCGGTTTACTCAAACTCGTCTGGCCACCGGTTCTCGTTGGACGTCGCTACAGCCGCCGCTGTTTTATCGCCGTCCTTGCGCTGATCGTGTGTACCGTTCCTACAGCGTCTGTGGTGTCCTTTTGCTTTGTTTTTCTTTTTTCAACCCGCGCGCGCTGATGGAGAAGAAAAAAACGAATTTTGCAGAAGAAGAACGCGCCGTGCTCCTGGAGCTAGTCGCGCGTCACCGCAGCGTTGTAGAGAACATGAAAACAGACGCTGTGTCTGTATCACGCAAGCGAGACACGTGGAAAAAAATTGAGGAGGAATATAAATGTCGCCACAACGTGACGCCGCGGACCTCGGCCCAGCTGAAAAAGTGCTGGGAGAACCTTAAAGACAAGTGGCGCAGGTGCAACGCGGAAGACATGAGGGAGCGCTTTTCTACAGGTGAGCAATATTTCGGCTGCAGCTTATGGCATTCCTCTTCTCGAGCAATGTAGTACAACGCTCAGCGAGTCAACGCGATGGGTTGAATTAGCGAAAGTGGGCGCATTGGGTTCCGAGAATCTCACGGCTTGAAGCCCGAGTTTTTGTTGTCCTTTTCATTTTATGTACAGCAGTGATGTAGCGCCGAAATGACGGCGTTTAATGCGCTGAGATGGCTTCCATCTCTTAAGGTGTATGGCTTCAACGGATGGTTGTATTTCACACAGCCACAATCGGCATATAAAGTTTTAGGTTCCATATACGCCTTTCTAGTAATTTCGATGCGCTGCTGACGTCTCCAGTGATAGTAGGTGCGGGCCAAAGAGGTTGCTGTTGCGGCACAGACAAGCGCTTGTTTGCAATTTCAGGTGGCGGACCACCACAGCCGAGCCAGGTGACCGATGAGATGCAGCTAGTCGGGGCGGTCGCATCACACATGGCAATTCGGCTGCCAAACCCCTATGACAGCGACCGCAGTCGGCATAGCGCTGTGCCTGGCGGGCCCCAGTCCTCACAATCACAGTGGACACCTGCTGTCGTTGCACTGCTGTCGCAGACGCAGGATGATGATGATGATGATGATGATTGTGGTTCGGTAAGGAAAGGACGCTAATTTCTGCAGCCCATGTAGGGAGCACGGCTAAGCGTCCGTGGGGGTGGGGGAAAGGGAGTGAAAGAGATAGAGAGGAGAGAAAGGCCGTAGTGGAGGGCTCCGGAAATTTAGACCACCTGGGGTTCTTTAACGTGCACTGACAACGCACAGTACACGGGCCTCTGGCATTTTCGCCTCCATCGAAAATGCGACCGCCGCGGCCGGGATCGTCCTGTAGGTGATGCCAGTGGTATGTATGGCTTCCTCATATCCTCTCTCCCTCTCTTTATTGGTGTATCGCGTAATTTGCGTTCAACTGCTTTCGTAACGAAAATTGCCCACATTTCTTGAATAGCACAGCAAATCGTGAATACTGCGTGTCGAGTTTCGCTTGCACAAGTAGCATATCTGTCATTTGTTGACCGAAGCTGAACAGTGGTTCATTTAAAGTGAGAGGTTTGACTTCTTGGGGGTATGTTTGGTGTGGTATGACTCCTGAAGTGTTAACAATTAAAGGAATTAAGCAGAGAGTCGAAATACTTGTACAAGGTAGAGAGTTGGGCGAGTTGGAATTCATGCATACTTGAATATTCTTCAGTACGAAAACAACGCAACACAAAGGCCAGGAAGACATACCAGCGCTCTATGACAACAGAAATTTTCTTAAACAAATGCTCAACAATTAATTTCACGTGACATAGTCCTGCACTTTCACAGGCACCTCTGCTTTTTTTTTCTTTTTACGTGTTGCCTGTTTAGGAATACGTTCAATAAAATTTCAGCTGTTAGTGCTCGTTCTATGTTGCGTAGTTTTTGTGCCGATATTCAGATGGACAGGACGGACACTGCACCAACAGCACAATGTGCATACCACTTAGCACTTTCAAAACACCCACCAAAGTATCACCCTGTATAACTTGTACGCTTTCATGCCCTATTCAACCTGATGTTGTGCTTTACTATTATTTTGCTGCATAAACGATTATCTGAGTGGTGCAAACATCATTCAGGGGTTTTTTAAGCTGCTCATTCTCCACACCCTGTTTTGAAGGAACTTCAAATTGTTGCCTGACTGGGTCTCATGTGCAAATATTATGTGCGCGTTCTTATGTTGCTTGCACTGTCATGCAAACTTTTCGTATAGCGTGTAGGAGTTGTCTGACACTCTGGTCAACTGTTTCCACAGGTTGTGAGGACATCGTTGACGAGCCGCCAGAATACTGGTCATGGGACGGTGTTGATGGCACCGGAGGAGGCACCGAAGCGACTGGTGCCCACTCCCATGATAACGAACCGGCCACTGCGGATGGCCGGCCAGGTGCTCCAGAAGCTCCAGAAGCGCCAGGTGCTCCAGAAGCTTCTGGCGACCTTGCGCCAACATCGTCTGATGTGCCAGCTGGCAAAATACGGCCCGCAAGCAGCACCAGGCAGGCGGCAGTTTCACTCGAACTGGCCGCCCGCATAAGTGCGATCAAGGAAGACAGGGAGGAAAAAAAAACAGGAACATTTATTAAAACTGAAGTACATGCGCATGGAGCACCGACAAAATATGCAACTTATTCGGCTGAAGAAGGAAAACCAGAAAGCTAAGGCACAAATGCTCAAACTGCAGGCTTGACTTCATGAGAAAACAGTACGATTAAAGACTTGTTGCTGTTGTTTTGCCTTATTTTATTTATTTTTTTGCAATTCTGCAAGCACTGGTGATGATTATGTGAGTCTGCTTTCTGAATAATGACACAGTAATCCGTAAATAAGTTCACCTGCACATCATGCGGGATATTTTCAAGTGAAATACTGCGCAACTATGCGGTCTCTAATCATGGAACCACTTGCTGTCGCCGGTAACGGTGGCATGGCTGTTTGCGGCTGTTGAGAGGTGGGTTGGGAGCCTGCAAGGCACTGTCGCAAACTGCCTCGTTTTGAGCTTGGGGGGGGGGGGATGGGGTCTCTCACAAGGTGGCCAAAGTTATGCAGTGCAGCACAAGCTGTGATGACAATAGGAGCAGATGATGTTTTTACCTGAAGCGTCATTTCTAGGCATGGAAACCGTCGCTTCCACACACCAAATGTCCTCTCGACACTGCAGCGCGTCCGTGACTGCCTCTTGTTGTACCTAAAACAAAAAAAGGGAGACCTTCAGTTTAGCCATCGTTTTTACACTTTGCGGGGCTTTAAACAAGTGCTGCAACTTAAATTCACCTGTGCTGAGGACTGCCTTTCGTCACTTTGTCCCTAAATGGTGTCATGAGGTAGGACCGGCAAGGGTACCCCTTGTCGCCAAGCAGAATGCCAGGCACAGTCCCTTCCTCATAGTGGACTCTGGCTCGACTGTTGTCAAAGATCCTGCTGTCATGTGCTGAACCGGGCCAGCTGGCCCCCAAATAAAAAAAGCTGAAGTTGAGGCCCTGTGATCGCCTGTAAAACAAGCCAAGTTTTTAAGTGTTTAAAAGCAGCCCATAATGCACCTAGTACAATGGTACATCTTATGTAGTACATAAGCAACGTCAGACAGCTGATGAGTAGATCCCATCTGTACTCAAACGATTAGACACAAGATCTATCAATGAATCGTTTATAATGAAGTTCGCTAGTTACGGAAGCATAACCGGCCAGATACATGCGAAATCGGTAATGACAGGGCAATAAAACATACCTGGACATTGATGGAGAAGTAGCCCTTTCGACTACGAAAGACCTCCGCGCTATCACCGCCAGGGCTTTTGATGGGCACATGAGTACAGTCTACGCACCCGGTCACACCGGTAAACCGTGCGATGAGGTAAAATTCCTTCATCACTGCTGCCGCTTCATTGGCGTTGGGGAACTTGACCAGCTGCGGGAACAAAGTTTCCGCAATGATTTTTGATACGCGTATGTTGATCCGGGATACAGTTGCCTGCGAAACATTGACGAGGTCCCCGGTGACCACTTGAAATGTTCCGGCGCCGTAGAATCGCAGCGCGATTAAGAGCTGGAGCAACGGCGGTACTGGGTTGCCGCGTTCATTAGCTTTTGGGCCCAGAGGCAGCATCTCAAGCAGCCGTAGCACCGCTCGCTTCGAAAAGCGATACCGCGACGAAAATTCCACGTCGTTATACGCCTCTATTGGATTCTGTCGATCTCTGAGAACTGGCCTTGATGGTGGTGCGTATCTGTAAGCTTCATCCTCCGCAATATCGACCACACGTCCGGCGAAGTCGGCGAAGTCACCGAGGCTGCCATAGCAGTCGGCCATTTTGTTTGTTTACGAATGGAGAGAAAGTCGCACTTAAGGTAGCCAGGAGCTGTACTTTACTTTCCGGCGGTTAAGCGCCGATTTAAGTATACCTTAAGTACAAGATTGCTCTGTGAAACGCGTTAAGGGCCGATCGCTTACTTAAGTCATAAGTTAAGTATAAGTTTCGTTTGTAAATACGGACCTTAGTCTTAAAGTGAGCGAATGTAACGATGATTGGACGGTTTTTGTTTAATTTGTACTTTCCGAGTCTATGGGCTCTCTCGACTTCCATAGGCTCAATAATGGTGTTTAGCTCTTTGCTGCAAAATTGCAGCACAAAAGCTTCAGATTCTGCCCATGTCTCACGCTCGCGATCCGGGAAGCCAAAAAATACGATGTTTGAACGGCGCGCTCGGTCTTCCGAGTCGTCTAATCTCCCACGGATTGTCGCTATGTCTCTCGCATTTTTATCAGAAAGTATCCGCATATCATCGATTTGTTCTTTTATACCCATTATCGATTCGCAATCACTTTCTATTTTAGTGAGTCTTTTGTTGATTTCTCTGATAGCGCTGTCATTCTGGGATAACTTCTGCTGAATGGATTTAAGTTCTTGCAGCATAGAAGCTTGACCAGACTGGAGTTCTTTAAGAACCAGAAGTAAGTCACCGGGTGCCTGCGTCTCTCCAGAACGAGTGTTAGGGCCAGGGTTCAGTTCTATGTCACCTGACAACGCTAATATCTGTTTGATGGCATATGCACAATAAACTGCAATATCTAAACAGCTTATCAAATGCACGTTGGAGGATATCATGAGCTCTTCCTGTAAAAGCACAGTCTATGACAGAGATGCACTTCAAATTTCGTTCCTCAAAACACACCTGCAGAAGAGCTTTCTAGGAAAAAAATGGCAGATCTCACGTGTAGTGGGAATCAAGGAAAGGGAATCAAGGAAATGGAAAGCATGCATCAGGAACGAAAAATGGATTTGCATTGTTGTCTCGCTATACCGAGTTTGGTACATATCAAATTAACGAAACGGCCGCAAGAGCACCGAGACTGTGGCATGTAAAGCATGCCGCTCATACACGCATGTCATGATTGCAATGTTATGACCTGTCATTTACGTTCGTCATGTAGTCGTGCTGTGTCACAGCAATTCTCGTATACAGCCAATTAACGAAACCGCCGCAGGAGCACCAAGACTGGGGCATGTAAACCATGCAGCTCATGACACGCATGTCATGATTGCAATGCTATGACCTGTCATTTGTGATCGTCATGCAGTCGAGTTGTGCCATAGCAATTTTCGTATACATCCCATTAACGGAACGCGTGGCATGTAAATCATGCCGCTCATAACATGCATGTCACGCTTTTGATGTTATAACGTGTAATGTATGTTCGTCATGTAGTCATGTTGTGGCATACCAGTTTTCGTATACATACCATTAACGAAACGGCCATGAGAGCACGAAGACTGTGCCATGTAAATCATGCCGCTCATGACATGTATGTCATGATTCTAACGTTATGACCTGTCACGTTGGTCATGCAGTCGTCTTGTGCCATAGCAATTTTGGTATACATCCCATTAACAAAACGCGTGGTATGTAAATCATGCCTCGCATGACATGTATGCCATGCCTTTCATGCAACAACCTGTCATGTATGTCATACAGTCATGTTGTGGCGTACCAGTTTTGTATACATCCGATTAACGAAACGGCAAGACTGTGGCATGTAAATCGTGCCACTCATGACATGCATGTCATGATTTCAGATTATGACCTGTCATTCATGTTCGTCATGTATTCATTTTGCGGCGTATCAATATTCGTATACAACCCATTAAAGGGGCCCTGAAACGCATTTTACGCACATTGATTTTATTGCACATTTCCTTTGTGTGGGACTTGACGATGACCGAAACACCAGTGAAAGCGGCGAAATTGAACCGTATTATATTTTAATTTGTACCTGAAATCGGTTTCCGCGCTGACTGCAGCGCCATACATCAACAGTTTCTCCGAGCGGATATGACATCAGCATGCTGCTTTGCTGCAGGTTCTGATTGGCCGGGAACAGTAGGGAATAAAAATATACATCGCACATATCGATAATGCACCGAATACAAGAAATTCCAAATTCAGAACGTGTTTTATGCTTGCTAAAGGTACAAATTTGGGCATTACAACTTCATTTTGCTTGTAACTGACACAAGGATCGCTGTGCGGCCCACGCGGTGGTTGTGGTAGGAAGGCCACAGAGGGCAGCACGGTTCCGGTTCTGCAAGATGTAAGCCACGTTTTGATTGGAAGCAGCATGCACGCCTTGGGATGCCGATATCTGTCGTCTGCTTTTATTTTGAATTTGTAAGTTGAATAACTTGCGTTTGCCTGCATCGATCTCGAAAATTCTTTTTGCATTTACCTCACAACAATACAACGAACCCGTTCCGATGCAAAACACAGCGAGTAAAATATGGTTTCAGGGCCCCTTTAAGGAAACGGCCAGGAGAGCACCAAGACCGTGTATGTAAATCATGTCGCTGATGACATGCATATCATGATTTTCATGTTATGACCGGTCATTTATGTTCGTCATGCAGCCATGTTGTGGCACGCCAATTTTCGTATACAACCCATTATCGAAACGGCCAGGAGAGCAACAAGACCGCGGCATGTAAATCATGTTGCTCAAGATATGCATGTCATGATTTTCATGTTATGACCGCTCATTTATGTTCATCCTGGAGCCATGTTGTGGCACCCCAATTTCCGTATACAAGCCATTAACGAAACGGCCAGAAGAGCACCAAGACAGCATGTAAATCATGCCACTCACATAATGCATCTCATTATTTTCATGTTATGTCACCTGTCATTTATGTTCGTCATGCTATCACGTTGTGGCGTACCAATTTTCGTATACAACCCATTATCGAAACGGCCAGGAGAACACCAAGACAGTGGCATGTAAATAATGTCGCTTATGATTTTCATGTTATGACCTGTCATTTACGTTCGTCATGTAGTCATGTTGAGGCATACCTATTTTCGTATATATCCCATTAACGAAACGGCTAAGAGAACCTGAAGACCGTGGCACGGAAATCATGCCGCTCATGACATGCATATCATGATTTTCATGTTATGACCTGTTATTTATATTCGTCACGCAGTCATGTTGTGCCATACCAATTTTCGTATACATCCCATTAACGAAACGGCCAGGAGAGCACAAAATCGTAGGCGGCTAGATAGATAGATAGATAGATAGATAGATAGATAGATAGATAGATAGATAGATAGATAGATAGATAGATAGATAGATAGATAGATACGCTGAAATTCGCGGAAGTTCGCTAAGAAATGCTTGGCATTTAATAACGGCCCATATTTTTTCCCTTGACATTTTTTTCCTCACCAAGCGTATATCATCAATGCACTTGAATCACTTCAGAATCGGGCCACAAGATTCATCGATTCTTCATGTGCATATAACATCAGCATTTCCCTCTTAAAGGCTGAATCAAACTTGTCATCCCTCGCTTTTCGTCGTCGTGTTGCCACGCTCTCTCTTTTTCACAAATTATTTTAGAGCTCGCTAAACCACCCACCTTACATCACTCCAGGATCGTCACGGACGTCACAGCGCACCAATCACCAACTGCAAGTAACCCGTCCACGAACACGAACCGTAACATTTCAAGCCTCATTTTTTCCTCGAGCTTTCAAAGACTGGAACGACCTGCCTCACCATGCTGCTGCCGTGCCAATACATGCCGAATTTCTGGACGCAGTGCAAACATATATCACACTATAACACCTGCTTTTATTGTACAGTTATGTTAAGCACCCCTTATGTAATGCCCCAAATCGGGGTATTTAAGGTAATAAAATGAAATGAAATGAAATACATGCGGTTTAGTCGGTTGTATGGATAACATGATAGTGCACCAACTGCATTCTACCATGGCCCGACCGCGGTTCTACTTTGAAAGCATTTCTGCGACGGCGGTTTCAGCGTGTCATACGATGCCAGTAGGATCGTTTCATGAGCTGCACTAAGCCTGGACACTAGAACTAGTTTTTGATGACCGTGAACGTGAACTTAGTTGCGCGTTTGGTAGAGGTTACACGCTCAATGGAGTTGGCTGTTCGAAGTGTTTTGTTAACGACTAGGTATAGGGTAACAGTGTTTTTTTTAATGTGAAACAGGGCAAAATTCGGAGACTCTAATCTTGATCCTGCACATGTAGATCTGATGGCTATTTGAAGTCTTTTTTACGAGTAGCTTCATGCGCCGTGCCATAATCTCGTTTTTTTTTTTGCTTCCAAATTATGCTTCCCAGTCTCATCGCCATTCATGTCACATTTGCATAGATATGCGTAATACAGTGCTTTGTAGAGAATCACATCTGTATTTTGTATATGTAAGTGAGAATATTGCTCCTTCCTTGTTCTTTTCGCTGGCTCAACACTGTCTCCAGTGTATTCGACTTCAAGCACGTGTGTGGCTTCATTATGAAACGGAGGTTGCTTCGATGTAACGTTGCTCGCTGTGAGAGATTGTGCACTGCATTACGAAGATACTCATTATACCGATTTTGTGAATATTTCATGCGCTACTTTCTTTGAAGGTCACTTTGGTCAATATTCATCGACACTTGATTGATGCTTTTGGTTGTCTTTTAAAGCTTGCCTCATTATCATCAGCTGATTTCCTAGGCATATCTTCACTTTCATATCTGAGTCATATTTGAGTTCTTTTGCTTATATTCCTTGATTTTATGCGGTGAAGATACTGCATAACATGATTGAAAGCGGCTATCACACAGTCATCCACTGTTCTGTCTGTGCTCCTATAACAGGTTGCGCTGCTCTCATGCTGAAACGCGCATAGTCGCTTGGCTATTGATTTTTATGTGACTACTACTGCTCTTACTGTACGCCTCTAGCCGTTCATAAGTTCCAAATATATTTAAAGTATTTCTTCCGCAGTTTCTTTTGAATACTTATGGTTTTATTTTTCTCGCATTTCTCATTTTTTTATTTTTAAACTGCCACGAGTTAATTTCTGAATAAAATGTTGATGTAACAGTGTTTCGAATGCGTGATAATTTGCACAGAGGCCTCCTCGTTAGGCCACTTGCCGAGAAACTGTGTATCCTTCACTGTAGAAATATACGTTATTACTATTTTTGGTAGATCTGCGTCATACTCTAAAAATTACATGCTAGATTGATTTTTGTATTCATGACAACCAATTGTGACTTAAATGCTTACACTGATGAAGCCTTTGTAGAGAACTGTGTGCCTACCTTATTGCACTATTTTTGCTCTGTTGCACTCAATGTTGATGCTTTTAACCACCAGAAAAGAAAAAAAAAAGAGTTCCAGGCAAGTGCGATGCCAGGACTTCTTCCTAGGACGTAACTACGAAAGTATTCAGCTGGCACTATCCCCCACTCTGCAGCACCGAAAAGATTATGGTGCAGCTGGTAACATAGCAGGTCGCAGCTACTACCACAAAGGCACGGCCGGCGTCCGCGGATGGCGGCGCCTCCCAAAATTATGATCCCGTTGACACCTTCAGAACCACAGAGTTAATGCCTTAGGGGTGAAAAAAATGTTTTGCGCTTATTTGAACCCCTAAGGCGTTAGCTTACATTCTGAGGGTGGTAACCAGATAATTATTTTGGTGGGAGCGCCCCGTTCCCGAGCACGATTCCATCTTCTTTTTCAGATTACGGCTAACGTTTCAGGAACAGATTTTTGATGACGTCTTTGGTAAGTCTTTAAACGGATTCAGAAATCCCGGTAAATGGGAGTATTGGAGTCTCCCCTAAGCCGTTGAAAAGACCAGCTTTTTGATGACGTTTCGAAGACGTTAAACAAAGGTCTGTTTTATGTGCAATAAGCCGGACATTAGACGAGATATACGACGCATCCTAGACTAATGCTTCTTATGCGTGCCGTTTCTGTGACGTTGTTAACGTCTGGGATATCCGTTTCGAAGACGTCATGGATCCTTTTTGTGCTAGCTGGGTCGTCCTCAGAAATAGCGTACTATACAAGAGAAATTTTGAACATTATACAGAGACGAAAAAAAGGGGACACCAACGAAATTATAATCATCAAACGTAAAAAAAACTGTTTACTCGAAAGATGAAAAGGCCCGACGTTTCGGGTCCCACTCGGACCCTTCTTCAGGGGTGACTGGAGGGCACCAGATAGCAGCAGTGCTTATAAGGCCTTCATTTTGTTTGTTTTCTCTCTTTCTTCCTTTCTCTTCTTTTCCCGGTTCTTCAAGCCGAGGGGGTCTATTTCTTTCAAGTAAACCGTTTTTTTACGTTTGATGATTATAATTTGGTTTGTGTCCCCCTTTTTTCACCTTTAATTTCGCCCCAACCAGACAGATCTCTGTCAAACGTTCACCTTTAAATAGTACAGAGACATTTCTACTTGTAGACCCTTCAATGTGAAAACCCGAGATCTTGGAAGCGTGCCACGTTGATCCATCCGCAGGGCACTTGGGAGTAAGCAGAACTAGAGCACGAATTCGCACAATATATTACTGGCCAAGGTTGCTTAATTCTGTGCAGCACTACGTGAGGACATGCCGGGATCGTCAAAGACGTAAGACACCACCGCTGAAACCTGCAGGTCTCCTTCAACCCGTAGAGCCACCAGAAGCCCCTTTTGAACAAGTAGGAATGGATGTGCTGGGGCCATTTCCTACGTCGTCGTCCGGAAAGCGATGGATTGCAGTTGCAACAGACTACCTGACTGATATGCCGAGGCAACATCTCTTGTTGAAGGAACCGTTCTTGAAGTTGCCGTATTCTTCGTCACCAACATGGTGCTGCGACATGGCGCACCGAAAGTAGTCATTACAGACAGAGTGACTTCACGGGTGACTTAACGCAATCCATTATGAAGATGACCCATACCAATCATAGGAAAACACCGGCGTATCAAGCACAAACAGATTGACCGAACGGTTGCTGTCAATATACGTGGGCATAGAGCACCGAACCTGGGACAAGATACTGCCATACGCAACGTTCGCGTATAATACCGCAGTACAGGAGACGACTCAAATAACGCCGTTCCAGCTTGTTTTTGTACGTACTGTCACCACACCCTTACATGCAATGCTGCCGGTAGATGTGCACTCAGACAACGACCACGATATCAGAGACTTCACGCAAAGAGGCGAGACAACTAGCACGATACCGAATTCAACAGCAACAACTCGATGCAAGTCGGTACAACTTCCGACGACGTGACGTCAAGTACACCCAGGAGACAAGTCCCGGGCAGCACAACAACATTGGACCGACCTTCGCGCAACGTTGGAAAACATTGGATACAACACTGGAACTACACTGGATTTCGGGGTCCATGCTACACTTCCGACAAGATTAGTCCAATGTTGGATACTAGTCGTATAACGTTGGAAAAATTGGGAAATAATGGCTTTGGCCAACATTGTCCATCGTTTGTATTTTCAATATTGGTAAGCTTGTATAAACAATGGCAGCTCGAACCGTTTTTTCCAGCCTCTATTGATGGCTGTTTCATCATTTTTTGCCAGCATTCATCATGGGATGAGGCAGCATTTCTTGCCAGCCTTCTTTATTGGCTGATGCTGTATTTTCCCCACCTTTTCTATTGACTATGACGCAGCAACTTAAATTTGTTTTGCCGAGGCTTCCGGCCCTAGGCAAAAGCAAGAATATCCAGTAAATTATGGGAGTAACAATAGCTTTATTTTGTACTTAGTATGCATGTATGTATTGCCAGCTTGGGAAATGAATTTTGTTATGTTCACGCTTCGTGGTTATGACGATAGCATAAAACAGACAAATGGTCAATGCACTCGTACGTTAATGCCGAAACGTATCTTTCGAACACATACAAATAAGCAAAATGTCCTTGTGACACATTTTATTCGCGAGTTTAAGAGACACGAGAAGGGATTGAAAAGAAAGTTCTGAGACAATCAAAAAATCAATATTCGCTCTATGTTTGAAGTCCATTGTATATGATCAGCCTCGAGAAAACTAAATGCATAAGCACCATAAGCAAAAAGAGGCACAAGAAAACATACGCCTAAAACTATGCGACACGTTTTGGTTTACTTGCTTATTAAATGGTGGAGCAGCTGAAGCTTGAAAGGTTCCTTAAACAAATGCACGAAACAGCTGAATTGTAAAAAGTAAACACTTCCTCATGTAAAACATATGTGAATGTTAGGATACGGTGATGTGTTTCAGCATGCAGAATCCGGAACGGAGGGTATGTGGAGACAAACCTACGACCTCTAAAGAACCGAAAACCAGAAACAAGAAATGACCGTTAAAGAGCAAAAGGAAAACATGTGTTTCACGCAAGACAAAAACAAACATGAAAGTCACAAAAACCACAACAGCTTTGCTAGGAGCGGTTACTTCGTCTGCCGCGATGTATACAAGAATGCCCACCACGTGTGTATTTACATATGGACAAATCTAAAGAAAATACGCTGTAATACATGCTATAATAAACCCGGCACACTCCAAAATAAGGGAATGGGCACAACGGAACGCAAAATGAGTAAAATAAACGAATGGGTAAAATCGGTACAAAGCTTTCAGGAAAACCTTTAGAACAGTCGGAACACGTTGAGGCTCATCTGTTCAGTTCACCTGTAATGTCCGGTTCCAAGAAGCGCAGGGCTGCCGCTTTCTCACTAGGCAGAAGTATGCAGACGCGAGTTCCGTGTTGTTGCGTATTCGGCGGCGGGACGCCAGCCGGCCCAGGAAATAGACGGCTGCAGCAGTGCCAGGAAGACAAATCACACTTTATTGCGCTTGCGACGCGTTTTTAAGCGTTGCGCAGCCAATCGCAGCTTGGCAAGAAAGGAAGAAAATAAACAAGATAACAGCGAGCACGGGCAATCTTATCAAAAGCCCCAATGTACACGGGGGCGAGCACAGCGAATGTTACAGCTCGGCCAAAGCTACCCATACCGGAAGGCCTTCAAGAGGATGACGCTTCATGAACGGCTGGAGGTGGTAACAGGTAGCCAACACGTGGGTAGGTAGTCCAAGCACAGCACTGGCAAGTTTCGCATGGTCACATTGTCCTTGTGCATGACGTGGGCGAAGACGCTGAGGTGCATGGTGGCACGGGCCGTTCAGGTAGCAACCGCAGAAGGAAACGGATGACACTGCGCGTCTTCTGGCTGCAACACGTCCGCGCGCCCACGAAGACTGGCATTGCACATCTTCTGGCTGGAACACGCCCGCGAAGATTGGCATAAAGGCCAGGAGGAGGCGATGTTCAGAATGGGCACCGCTCGCTGAGTGACGACGATTCGCTGCAGGGCACGGGGGTTGGCAGCAGACGCATGGAGGTGTTGATCTCGCCACCCCGTACGAGAGGATCTGAAATGGCTCAGTGGACGAGCGGCAGAAACGCAGTAACTACGTCAGAAGCAACCTGACGCCCATGTCTGGGAAAGCCCGGCAGTTGAATTCACTGGGAGCAGATAACGTGAAAGCCGAACATGAGAGAGGGAAAAAAATACGTGCGCCTAGTTGCATGCACACAAATGAAACAAACAACGAACACTTACTAGCAGGTGCGGCTGAGGCAGTGAGCATTTGCATGGCGTGTGCCTTTCTTGTGCCGCACTGAGAAGTCAAATTGCTGAAGTGCTAGACTGCAACGCATCAAGCGGCCGTTTTTGTTTGACATTTGATTTAACCACACCAAAAGAGAGTGACCAGTTTCAAAAAAAAATGAAGAACCTTTCAGATAGCATGAGAGCTTTTCGAGGGCCCACACCAAGCAAGCGCATTCTTTTTCTGTTGTGCTGTAGGCTTGCTCGTGTGACGTTAGCTTTCGGCTCGCATAGACAACAAGATGCTCCTCGCCCTTTTTGTTTCCTTGACTTAGAACAACGCCCATTCCGCGGTCACTGGCGTCACACTGAACTAAAAAGGGGAGAGAGTAATCTGGTGCTGCGAGGACCGGTTCGCTGACAAGAATCTCTTTGATCTCAGCAAAAACGTCCTTACGCGCCTTATTCCAACGCACTATAGTTGGCTCCGTTTTGCGCAGAGCGTCTGTCAGAGGACTAGCGATATTTGCGAAGTTGGGAATGTAGCTTCTGTTGTAGTCAGTTAAACCCAAGAAGGAACGCAAGTTTGTCTTTGTTTTCGGCAAAGGAAAGTTAGTGATTGCCTCAACTTTTATTTCGGAAGGACGTCGCTTGCCTTGGCCAACAACATGCCCCAAATAGTGGACTTCCGAGCTTGCAAGACGACATTTGCCGAGTTTTAGAGTCAAACCTGCCTCGCGTATTCGAAGGAATACCTGCTGCAGATGTTCTAAATGCTGTTGCCAGGTGCTCGAGAAAACAGCTATATCGTCAAGGTATGGAACAGCGAATGACTCTGCTCCTTTGAGCACTTCATGCATTAACCTTGAAAATACGAAGGGTGCATTCTTGAGGCCGAAAGTGAGCACAAGAGGGCGATATGTGCCTGTCGGAGTCATGAAAGTAGCGAGCGTACTGGCGTTTTCTGTTATTGGCATTTGCCAGAAACCGCGTACCAAATCTAGTGTAGAAACGTACTTTGCTGCGGACACTTTCTCCATCAAGGCCTCAACGTTTGGAATGGGAAACATCTTTGTTTTTGTTATGGCATTCAATTTTCTATAATCGATGCAGGGTCGCGGTTGCTTGCTAGGACTTTCTACGATGAACATAGGTGACACCTACTCGCTTTCCCCTGGCACGATTAGACCCAGTGTCAGCATGTCTTGAACGGAATCGTTCAAAAGTTTCTCGTGACGAGGTGGAAATCTGTTTCATGGTTGTGAAAGGCTGGTTGGATGTCAACTCAATGTCGTGCTCCACGAGATTTGTCCTGCCGGGATAGGGACTAAACAAGTCGCTGAAGTTGCACACAAGCAGTCCTAACTCTTTGCTTGTGTGTTAGAGAAGCTTGTTTAGCGACACATTCGAGTATCTCTGTTGAAGGGGAAGAGCAGGGGGTTGGTACTTGAGGGACAGGAACGTTTATCTCTTCAGGCTCGTTCAGGACAATGCTCAACGTTTCCGTGCGTTCGATAAAACGGCTTCATTAGATTGCAGTGATATATTGTGACATCATTGCGTTTACCGGGTGTCGTTACCAAGTAATTGGTGTCGGAGAGCTTTTGTTTAATCGTGACCGGGCGATCCCATGCTACTTCCAGTTTATTTGCCTTCGACGACCTCAGAATCAGCACTTTATCGCCTTCCTTGAAGCTTCGTGTACGTGCGGATCTGTCGTAGTACACCTTTGAACGTTGCTGTGCTTCTGCCATGTTTATCTGCGCGAGTTCTTGCGATTCACGTAGGCGCTTCAACAACGAGAGCACGTACTCGACAACCGATTTGTCCACGAACTTGTCTTCCCACTTGTCTTTCAACAATGTGAGTGGGGAGCGAAGCGCTCGTCCGTAAACAAGTTCCGCCGGCGTGAACCCAGTCGCTTCGTGAGCCCAGTCGCTTCGCTTTTAAGCGTTGCACAGCCAATCGCAGCTTGGCAAGAAAGAAAGAAAATAAACGAGATAACAGCGAGCGCGGGCAATCTTATCAAACGCCCCAATGTAGACGGGGGCGGGCACAGCGAATGTTACAGTGTCCGTAGTCCACTTAGGGGTTCTGACTTCGTAAACTTTCCAGTTTCAGCAGATATCCGATGCTCGTGCGACACAACCTATACTTCCGAAAAAACTCTGCCGAGTCAAAGCCGCTTCGCCTGCCTCACCCCCCCCCCCCCCGCTGGCTATGAAGAAACAAACATGTCAAACAGGTATGGGAAGCACCCACCCGCCCCCCCCCCTCCCCCCCTGCCGCGATACGCTTCGATGTTAGGCAGCATCCTGTGCCTGCTACTCGAGGTAGAAAGTTAACAAAGGCTTTTCTTTACCTTCCAAAGTTTTGCATATACCGTATTTGCTCATGCACAACTTATACCGTGCTTACTCGCGCATACCACGTAACTCGTGTTTTCTTTTTCTCCATGAATCTAGAAGTTCTAGAAGGTGCGTAAATTACATGGGAATTTCGCGAATACTTCCGAAATATCGTATAAAGAATCTTGACGCGTGCTGAGCTGAGATGTATCAAATGAAATGTACCACAAAAACGAAGGTAGCTTTCACTCAACAGAACGCGTTCTTTGACAACCAAATTCATCTGTGGGCTACATTGAAACATTAGCGGATTTGCGACTCGGGAACTGTCGTCACTGGTGCTGTCAGCGGCGTCTCCGAACTCCAGTATCAAGCGTGACTCATATTCACGTGTCGAAATCTTCGTGGCGGCACGGCTCTCAGTTAACCGGCAAACGCTATGTTGACTTTGTTTTGTAGGTATCGCCAACATGTCGCTACTAAACAATCAAAATGCGATCGGCTATGGCGAAGCCTGGGCTACCGAACACGCAATACTGATAAAGGACGGCACTAGCCTGCGCCACGTGGTCCTGGGTGTCATGGGGAGAGCATGCAAGTAATATTTTTGCGTAAACCGTACAGGGAGTGCAGAAATTACGTGTGGGCACTAATTATGCGAGTGCACACGGTACGTACATATATAATAACGTTGTTTCAATTTCTGTCTGCCTTGCTGTTCTTCCTGTGATTGTCCATTCTACGCGCAACAACTTGGAGAAAGGAAATGATTGCTTCCGATATCTCAGTTGTACTTTGTGAACAACATAGGCGCGACAATATTTACGTCTGGACAATATTATCTCGCAAAGCAGCATTGCTGTTCTGTATTGGCGAAACCAGCTAGAAGGTCTGGACAGTATACACAGCCTACTTCTATTATTTTGGAAACATTGCTATGACAACAGATAAAGTGACCTGCTATGCCATGCACGTGGGCTCAGAAGCCATTAACATGCTGCTGGGCATTTTGGACCATGTCATGGCGTTGTAGATGTAGTTTGCTCAACTCCCAATGTGCAAGTTCTAGCATACTTCACACACACTTAGCTAGAACTTTCGCAAATAAACAATTGCGTAGATTATAGAGATAATTTTTTTGCTGCGCTGAATACAAACACAATGACTTTTCTGAACTCATTCGCGGCACCGAGTCGAGCTAGTGGTCCCCTTATATTGGTAAAACTGGAAATATGTCATGTGTACTTGCCAATGTTACCAGCATTGATGCTACAACTCTTGTGGGCGGACACAAGACATAGAACATTGGAAGTCCAACATTGGCGATGCAGTGAGATTGATTGGACGATATATACAGCCTGCCGCCATTATATAACCAATATTTATAGGACCATATGGAAACTGACCCATCATTACCATCCTTGTGGACTGGCCCCAACAATAATGTATGCTGTGTGGCAACTATGGCCGACTTTTTTGCCTTCTTTACAGGATCGAAGAAACATTATTGCAAATTGAATGGTTACGATGGGCCATTGTTGGACGCCTTAGTAGACGATATTTCCTATGCTGGCTTATAAGTGGTATCACAGGGCCTTCATTAGACCTCCGTAAGCCAACAAAAAAACAACATTGGCCCGAGCATCTGTGCTGCCTGGGGTATGGATATGGACTCCCATACAGGTGCGCGGCCTCTCCGAAAAGCTACTTCGTCGTTATTTTTGCCCTTACATAGTAATTCGCCAACTTGGCCCTCTGCCTTACGGAGTTGCCCAGGAAGGGCAAGTAACATCATCAAGACGGCGCCATCGCACAGAAACTGTACACGTAGTCTGCACGAAGCCATATTACGACAGACAATAATCAATCGAAGGACAATCTTGCTGCGTGATGACTATTTTCGCCAGCAAGCACTACGGCCGGCAGTTTGCAAAGGACCTCGCGACAAGCATTGGGATGACGCACTCTTGGAAGGGGGACAATGCCACAAGCTACGTTCAAATTACGCGCACCGGCTGTTTCCTGCGCCCCCCCCGATGGTTCAAGGACTTCACGTGAACGAGAGGCGAGGAGCACGTGCGTGCTTCGCTCGGTCAAGGGAAGTGCACGCGAACCGCGCAGGGGACAAAAAGAAAAAGAAGTGTGGAACTTGAGCTAGTTGGACAGTGTTCATCCAGGGCTACTGAGACGCTTCCAGCTTGTTTTCTGTGTAAGACAAGTTCGCCTAGTTTAACGTACCTAACTAGACACTGTATTATGGAAGTGTGCGTGACAAGATAGCTAATGTGTAGTTAATCTGACCTTCACATGCTTTTCTTGGTTACGGAAAATATCAATTTGTGGCGTGCAGGATGTTCACGAGGTGGATTTGGAAAAGGCTTGGCAGGTACAGTAGAGTTGTACTGCCTGATTTCGTGTGACCCTGGATCAGGAACGAGTTCCCGTCAGCGTATTACATCGGCTTCCAGTACCCCGTGCTATGAATAGTGCAAAAGTGCAGCTACCTTTACACGAGTCACACGAAAGCATTCGAATAAGGCGCTCAATGCATAAAAGTAATTATGGGCGCCTTTGGCACGCAGTCGGCTTTCAACATTCACTGTTGAAGTGCTAAGGAATCTCTCTGAGTTCTTTTATGATGCTTTCTGATTTTGTGTAGCACTGTGCTGGTGTGAGGAATGAGACTGTAATGACATGACATAGTGCAGTTTGGTTTTCTTCCCTTCAATTCCATCAGGGCCTAATAAGTGTTTTGAGAGACGGGTATGAAGAGTATTAAAATTGCACTATCAAAGAATATCAACAGCTAGGTTACAATGTCAGTTTAAAGATTTATTTATTTCTTCAATGGTAGTACACAGCAACATATTTGGCCCTCGCGTCAGGGGCTTTGTAGTTGATGAAAGAACGATCGATGAACAAATCGCGAAGTATGATTTAGAACATGGAATGTGGCAGGAGCCAACGTTTCGACAAGCGGACTTGTCTTCGTCAAGGCGGCAACTGCCTTCTCCAGGGTTCGTTTATGTACGCCTTTGCACACTCTCCCCCGTCCTCAGAAAGAGAGGAGAAGATGAGCAGCACCTGCGAACAAAAAAATAAAAGGGGGGGGGGGTAGGGTGCAGGGGTATTTGGGTGACATGTGTTAGCGTGACTAATATAAATGGCAAGAGCGAAAGCTTCCAAAGAATCCGCTCCTCGTACATATCTTGTAAATGCATTGTGTGCCAGCGGTAGAAAGCGGGATGAAAAAAGGAACACAGGCTCGGAAGAGCAGGAAGGAAAAAGGAAAAAGGAACACAAGCTCGCAACAGAAGTTGCTCCTATGGCAAGTTTCCCCCCCTCCACCCCACACCACCTGCGCCAAACCAACAATGCATTTCACCTAAAGCTAGTGGCTAAAAATGTAACTAACCAGGCGCTTTCGGTGAAATGCATTGTTGGTTTAGCGCAGGTGGTGTGGGGTGGAGGGGGGGACACATGCTATAGGAGCAACTTCTGTTCCGAGCGTGTGTTCCTTTTTTCCTTCCCGCCCCGCCACGGTGGTCTAGTGGCTAAGGTACTCGGCTGCAGATCCGATGGTCGCGGGATCGAATCCCGGCGGCGGTGGCTGCATTTCGATGGAGGCGAAATGTTGAGGCCCGTGTGCTGTGCGATGTCAGGGCACGTTAAAGAACCCCAGGTGGTCGAAATTTCCGGAGCCCCCCACTACGGCGTCTCTCATAATCAGAACTGGTTTTGGGACGTAAAACCTCACCAAAACAACAAAACAACTTTTTCTTTCCTGCTTTCCAGCCCTGTGCACACAATGCATTTGCCAGATATGTACATACAAGGAGCGGATTTTTTGGAAGCTTTCGCTCTTGCCATTTATACTAGTCACGCTAACGTCTGTCACCCAATTACCCCTGCACCCAACCTTCCCCCCCCCCCCCCCCGTCTTTTTTTATTGTTCGCACGTGCCGCTCTTCTCCTTTCCTTCTGAGGACGGGGGAGAGTGTGCAAAGGCGCACATGAAGGAACGCTGGAGAAGGTAGTTGCCGCCCTGACGAAGACAACTCCGCTTGTCGAAACGTTGACTCCTGCGACATTCCCTGTTCTAAATCGTATATTGCGATTTGTTCGTCGATGCAAGACCCTGAGCTTCTCCTGAGCTTCTCTTCTTGTATGAAAGAACGGTGTAACACAAGAAATAGTCGAACAAAATATTGAACTAATCGAACGAAAATCTTGTACACACACGTTGTTGTTTTGTGAGGTTTAACGTCCCAAAAGCAGACGTAGTAGAGGGCTCCGGAAATGGGGTTCTTTAACGTGCACCGAAATCGCACAGTACACGGGCCTCAACATTTCGCCTCCATCGAAATGCAGCCACCGCGGCCGGGATTCGATCCCGCGACCCTCGGATCAGCAGCCGAGTACCTTAGCCACTAGACCACCGTGGCGGGGCATTGTACACACACATAATTCACGCATGAATGTCCTGCGAAATGTTTTACAAAGCTGGAGGACTGAAAAATGGCCTAAGGAAGAAAATTGCAGTCTGAAATTATCCGTGGGACAACTGTGTTTGAAAGTCGCAGTTCTTGCAAAAATTGGTTCGAGTTGATGGCTTCCGATGCACTGTGTCCATCTGATGGTAAGCTGCTACATGGGGTATGTTCAATGTATAAGAATAACCAACTGAAGGACATTTTCATGCATACTTGTAATTCTGTAACATCATCCATGTTTACTAGTCTCATTGGTGGAACTAGTCTTCTATACTAGTTACATGTGCATCTCTCGTAGAACGCTTCAGCTGCTGCTCCTATTTTCGCTATATTTATCTGTTTCTCGGGGGCCTGTCCCCTACTTCGTGGCTACGGACACGGACTCGTCCCGAGGTCCGCCCAGCCAGAGGTCTACCGTGACGAGCGCAGCGGTACATCAGCGCGCCTGGTCCAGTACCGGTGAAGCCACCAGTCACCACGCAATGGATATGGATGCGGAGCCTTCTCTTGCGCCGACCGTCCAAAGGTGAATTATGACAAGCTCATCAAGAAAACGCAGCAACAGCCCCAGCAGCAGCGAGGACACCGAGGTGTACTCGATCTCGGGCGACGAGTCGTCGGATGATGGCTTCGAAACGGTGCGGAGTAGGAAGGCAAAACGAAGAATCGTCGCGGCGTCATCACCAGCGAGCACCCTAGTTTTGAAAACTAAGGAAGAACGATGGCCGCACACCATCTTATTCATGCCTGATGACCCTACCGTTAGCCTCCGAGCAGTCAACAGGCAAGTCCTTTCGGTATTTCTCGAGGGGATCACGCCGAATGAAATCAAGGATGTCCGATTAAACACGCGAAGAACATCCTTGCTGTGGACATGATGAATGCAAGCGCCTTAGACAAGCTCCGACGAATATCGGATTTGGCCGGCATCAAAGTCCGATCTATTATTCCAATGAATGGCGCCTGCGTGGCGGGGGCCATTTACGACATTGATTTGGCAATCGTCAACTCGGACATTCCAATCCTTATAAAACCGGCGGAGGCGGGGGTCGTCATCACTGGTGTTTTTCGTTTAGGAAACACCCGTTGCGTGAAGCTGGTCTTCAAAGGGGACTCTCTACCATTCCATGTAAACGTTGGGCATTTCAGACATCCTGTTTGGCCTTTCATGCCCAAACCACTTCAGTGCCATAACTGCATGAAGCTTGGCCATGTGAAGGGTGTCTGCACAAGCAGCACAGTGTGCCCCGATGCGCTGAGCCGCACACGGCCGACGCTTGCCGTGCGGAAACTCTCAAGTGCGGCAACTGTGATGGCCCTCATGATGCTGCCTCCAAAGACTGTCCACGAATCAAGAGGGAACTCGCTGTTATAAAACAAATGGTGAGAGACAGCTCAACCCACAAAGAAGCTGCTGAAAGAGTACGGCGTCGGCGCAACCGTCGACGAAAGCGATCTAGACAGAGTGCCAATCTCATGCTACCTGAGAACAGCACGTCACCGTCGAGCACGAAGAAGACTACAAGCACGAACAGAAACGTGACACAGGGATCTAATAAGGTCGAAGACTGGCCTGCGCTTCCGCGCATACAGCCTGCGAAGGAACCTGCCCAGCCTTCCCGCCCAACACCGACATCTAAGCCTATTTCAGCTGATGATGCGCCAAGGGTTGATCGCCAGATCGTTCCAATGCTGCGATCCCTAGTGGCTGTCATAACAGAGCTGCTGAGAAGCCTGGGAACCCCAACCGCTCGAAGTGGTCTGCAGGTATTGGACGTGCTGAGCCCAATCCTAGCCACCCTCGGATAGAACCATGGCTGCAAATCACCAATCATTCCGTGAAGAGGTCATACATGCGTCTATAATCCAGTGGAACGCGAGAGGACTTAAATCTCGAATCTCTGATTTCCGTCAATGCGTCTTCTCCAACCGTTTTCCAATCGTCGTTATCTGCGAGCCAAAGCTATCGCATCCATTCAGGCTATCCGGTTACGAATCAACGATGTCCTCAACACATAACGAAAGCAGCAAGGTCCTGGTGTACATTCGTCGTGAGCTTACCTACATCATTCGGCCTGTGCCACCTCACGATGACAACCAATACGTTTGCATCACCGTAAAAAAGAAGAGCCTCACTTTTACTTTAGTGTGCGTGTACTTATCACCCGCAGCCCGATTTGATAGAAAAAGACTGGACGACATTCTGGCAGGGGTTCCTGGCCCATGGATCATTACAGGTGACTTTAACGCTCACCACCCTATTTGGGGAAGCTCCAAAGTTAACGCCACAGGCAGGCGGCTGGCTTCGTTCGTGTCCGATCATGACCTATGCTTGCTTAACGATGGGAGCCCTACGTTTTTACGAGGCGCAACGTACAGCAGCTGTTTGGACTTGACATTCGTGTCACGTCGCTTTGCCTCACGCGTTAATTGGTTTTTAGACATCGAGACCCACGGGAGTGACCATATACCCAGTTACGTCCACATCAAAGGCCTGGCTGGATGTGATCCTTCTAACACAATCCGGAGGATTGATTGGACTGCGTTCAAGACGAACGTCGAAGACGCTTGTCGCAGCGGCCTCCCGTCAGGTCTAGAGCAAGCTATAAAGGAAGCGGTACAGACGGCGATGCGCACACTGACATGCTCCCCGAAGCGCTCGGAAACGGACGTAGAGTTGGAACGACTCCGTATGATTCGTCGGCGTGCCGAGCGAAGATACAGACGGACGAATTCCGTACACGATCTAAGGGAAGCCAGGCGTATGCAAAAGAAGATACAGCGTCGCATAGATAAACTTGAGTCTCAACGGTGGGTAAGGTTCTGTGAGTCTCTGGACCCGCGGAAACCTTTATCGCAAATATGGCGAACAGTGCGAGGTCTGCGTACGCTTCCTGAGCAGGGGTTTCCATTCAAAGCTTTAGCGCTTTACCAAGGTCGACGGGATATCGAGGTAGCTCAAGATTTTTGCAAGAAGATTGTCGGAAATGCAGCTTGCACAGGAGTCCTTGCTACACAGAACACTCCACAGTCACTGGACTCACGCATGGACCTGCCCTTTACCACTGAGGAGCTGGATGCGGCCCTTGTGTTGTGCAATCGTTCGTCATCACCTGGCCCAGATGGCATCTCCTACAGGATCTTATGCAACCTAGGTGAGCAGGCGCAGAAAGCTTTGTTGGAAATGTTCAATGACTCATGGCGAGACGGACATGTCCCCCAAGAATGGAAAACGAGCCGATTGGTTCCGCTCCTAAAACCTGGGAAATCGCCTCTAGAGCTCTCGTCATACCGCCCAATACACTAGCTAGCTGTGTAGGGAAGCTGATGGAGCGCATGATCCTCGCCAGACTGGAGTGGTTCCTAGAGCGCTACGAGGTTTATCCAAGTGCCATGGCCGGTTTGCGACGCGTTCGTTGCATAATGAAGAGAATGGAGTGTAAACTGTCGAATTCCAAGCTTGCCATTAGGGCGTCCTGCACATTACACAATATCTGTGAAACCTTTCGAGATAATGTGGATGAACAGTGGATGCAGGGTACACCTTCAATGTACTTTACAAGGAGCCCTCACACAACAATGACACACGCACTGCTGGAGGCGAGAATGTGAGGGCTGCACTTGCAGAGTATTTTTGGAAACGAGCCCAATGATCTACTACACTCAGACACACAAGCTTTAAGCACGTACTAGTGAACTAATTTTATTTTTCTAAATACTTGATAAGCGCATCAGTCAGCCGTTTTTCTGTTGTTGCCGACTCACGCATAATCTCTAACTGAGCCTGAGCTCCATCTCCTGCCTCCTGCTCTCCTTCAGATCGGCACACAGCTGCTGGTAGGTGCTGACCAGTTGAGCGAGGAGTGTTTTCTGTGTTGTACGCTTATTTTTTTTTTTTTTTGCTGTCTGACTGCTGGCTGTGTGTTTCTTTTAGTCGTGTATTGTCTGTGTTGCATGCAGGTGGCGGTGACTGTGGGGCAGGTGAATTGCAAGACTCTTCAGTTGGTGCTGATGGCAACTCTGTTTCTGTGGCACCACTCAGTAGCACGTCCTCTTCATCCGTTGTGCCAATCTCCATCGTATGAATGATCTGCAAAAATGGAACAGGACATAAGCACATGTGAACATATTAAATGCTAAGCATTTTTTGGTGAACTTGACTACATTGAACGTATCTATCTAGCTGCCTATGTTTTGGTGCTCACCTGGCCATCTCTATCACCTCCTTATACACCAAACTTTCAATAGTAGCATACGAACACTGACAAGAATGAACGATTGACCTTTGCACCATTACGATGATATACTTGTCATGTATGTCATGGTTAACGATACTGCAATACAATCATACCCGTAGCACTTGCCCCTGACATGTGGTTATGCGCCACAGGTGCTGTAATTTTATACAGCCTACGTCAACCAGTGATCAACAAGAACATTTAGCATATCATTTGACATTTAACACGTAAAACAAGGCATGCTGTTTGTCATAGCTTGGATTGAAATGTACACATAAACACACGGACTCAAGTGAACACGCTGTAATCTCCCAAGGCAATCTACCAAGAGGTGGGTGGGTAGTAAACTTGGCCGCTGCAGTGCTGACCAAACACGCTACCAGTAGGCCACGGTGGCTCCTCCCACAACGTACATATAGTAAATAAATAAAATGCACGAGCAGTCGTGATGATTATGCTTGTGCGAAGTTGTCTGCACTTCTAATGTATGTTAAGGGCCATCATAGCGATGTAATAAAACGCATAAGTTCTGCTATGACTGCGCATGCTTTTGTCGGACTTTGATCCCATAGGAATGCTTCAATGAGTGACGCTTATGATACGCATATCAGCGCACTATGGCATGCATTTCTCTGCGACAGTGATGTCTGCGCTATGCACTAAATTAAGTGCCAACTTTATGTCGTACCATGAGCTACGATTCAGTTGCCACGGTGGTGTTGACACTCCTAGTTAGCCCATGTTAAGCACACATCTCTTCATGCACTCTGCACAAGGACATTCATACTATTTATGAGACCTCACTGGTCGCTTCGCATGACAACGATTCCCACAACGCATGGGATCTGCTGGATCTCTTTTTTTGTAAACTTCTATCAATGACTGTTCTGTTGAGAAGCAAAAAGCAACCACGGGTTGCTTGTATCTCACAGACTGTGTATGTACGACACCTATTTCCATATTGACTGTGTAGTGAAGCGCTCTGCAGCAATAATTGTTCTATGGTCATGACACCCTGTATAATTTCATGTTTATATTTTGACTTGGCCTTAATAAGGGCTGTGAAATGAACTAATAAAGAAAATATGCTTCCTGCATGTCACGCCACCAAAGGAAAACACCAAATTAATGTGTTTTGTCTGCTTCTTGGTAAGTGGTAAAAAACAGAAGGGCTATTTTGCACGCTCACTTCATAACCACCCTGCATGTACTTACCATTTCAATAGAGGTGTCACCACCACTTCTTGTCTCCTCCACAAGGTTCATGTTGTTGATGGGCAGGGAGCCAAGAAACCAAGCTATATCTTTGTAAAAGCTCCAGGTTATGGCGCCTTGGCCGGTTGTTTTGCGGGTGAGGTTCCTGCAAAAAGGATGTGTTGCTGTTGCAGAGGTTTCAACGATTTTGCGTCACTGCTACTAGAAAAACAGACACTCCTTCCCTACATGCACTTTGTCAGCGACATCTGCCCAGTAGTGTACTGCAGTTGTAGTACTTTCTCGAGTTGCTGCTCCGCTCGCTAAGAGAAAACCACTATCAAGTATTTCTCTACGCCAGTGCTTTGGTACAAAATAAGTTTACTTGTATTTCACTTGCTCAACACAGCGTTTATTGCCCAGGGGGAAAAGATTTGGCATTGGAGACGCAAAAAAAACCTAAATGGTCTGAAATAGGGCTGGTACCGAAAGCAGAAACTAAAGATAACCAAATCATGGAATTGCAAAGGACAAATTAAGATCAACTGCATCAGAATGCGCTTGCAAGCCTAGCTTTAGTACACTGACATGTGACTACCACGGTACTCTCTTGTACACGTTTTAAAACGTAGCACCTCGGCGTGTGCTGCTCAGCGGACACGAAAGACTGCACGAACAACAATCAGCCGATTTTCGGCCGTGATCTGCTGTTCTGCGAGGAACAGTGTACCACGCTGCCTATGCACGAAAATAGCATGCGCGTCGTGAATGAGTGTCACAATTTACGAAAGTGTTCGCTTACCTGTATCGGTTGCCCAAGTTTTCTATGAAGTCGAGAGTTGGACGAAAACCCGTCTGGTCAGGAGCATACATGAATACAATTTAAAATCAGACACTGACCACAATAAAAGCAAATAAAAGCAAGACGTTTCGGCTCCCGCACGGGAGCCTGTTCACAAGTGAAGAATGTGTGCTTGAGCAGTCCGGTTATGTAGGATTTAAAATGTGGCGTAAGCAACGTGTGTACATTAGTGGGAGGTTTCCGTCGTTGCGATTAAACGTGTGCGCCGTTGTTTGGATTGTCAAAGATTCCAGATGAAGCCGCGATGACCAGTTCTTTTTTTGTTCTATTATTCTTGCGTTATCCCAATCTATTTTGTGACCAGATGCTTCTGCGTGTTCCGCCAGCGCGTTCGATGAGACCTTCTTTTTTACGTCATATATATGCTGCTTTAGTCTTTGCGGAAAATTGCCTGTCTCGCCGATGTAACTGCCACTACAGTCTGCGCACGGGATGCTGTAGACAACGCCTGGAAATTTTTCTTTTGGCAGCTTGTCTTTCACCCTCACAAGGGAATGCCTCAACTTGTTTGTTGGCACGTGTGCTATCTGTACATCGTAGGGGCGTAGAACGCGCGCAAGGTGCTCGCTGATACCAGGAACATACGGCACAGAGGCACGTTTTCTTGGGCGCGAGTTGTCAGAACGTGGCGAACGTGCTAGCTGACGCTCCACAGAGTGCACGAACGAGTCAGGGTAGCCACATTGGGAGAGATTCCTTGCGCTCGCAGGCATTCTTGAAAGGCAAGGTAAACGTTCATGTTGCGCTTTGCCCTGCGCAGATCAGGAAAGTGGTCTTTCCACACCCTTATGAGTGCACGTGTCTCGCCGTTGGACCAATGCGTCTTCTGCCTTTTCTCAGCTGGCGAGAAAAGGCAGAATATCGTCGTTTACATTTACTGGTTGTAGTGTTCTGTGACACAGTTTCCCGAAACAATTCGCAAAATCTTTCAAGTGCATCTTCTGGGTCTTGTATTTAATTAATATGACACCAATCAATATTATTTACGTCTTCTATAAATTTATCTTTATTGAATACTTTAGCTATATACCGTGAACTGTCCGACATACTCGATGAGTTAAAGCTGACAAAGATTGGGTAGTGATCACTAATGTCCGTTTTAATGACGCCTGATTGAGGGGATGGGGTGAGGTTGGTTAATGCATGATCTAAAAGTGTTCCCTTTCCGTGGGTAGTGCACCTTGTTGGTGATGTTATAAGTTCCTCATACCCAGAGCCACTAAAGCAGTCAGTGTAGGCGGCATTGAGTCTGCTGCCCTTCTCTAACAAGTTGATGTTAATATCACCTACTATGAGAACATGCTTATTTTCTGAAGCAAGAATGTTGAAAATGTTATCGAGATGAACCATAAATTCAGACAAGCATGAGGATGGTGAGCGATATATGCACCCCACCAGGAGCTTCTTATAGTCTATAGACAAAAACGAATGCTCTAGTTCAATCCGTACCGATTCACACTGCGCAATAGGTATGGAAATATCGCGCCTTCTGGTGTAACTGATATTATTCGAAATAAATATAGCTGATCCACCGTGATAATCATTTGAACGGGAGCAATACTCTGAATGATAACATGGAAATCCAAACATGTTGTCGTCGTTATCACAAAGCCATGTTTCTGTGATGCATATTAAAGAAAATGGAACAGCAATGGAAGCAAGAAAGCTAGTGATATCATCATGATTACGTCGTAGACTTCTTGCATTGAAGTGTACAAGGCAAGAATTATTTTTTGATACAAAAGACTGAATTTTCGAAGGCGACAGCGCAGCCATCTTGCGTATATTTGCTGTATGTCATCGAGAGAGAAGAAAAATCTACGTAAAGATTTATAGATCTGATTGAGTCAGAATGCGAAATACCCTGCTTTCGTTTGTTTTCCGCGCCTTTATTTGGCAGTTTTCTCTCCAGAGGTATGACCACTTTTTTTTTTCTTTCTTCAATGCAAGGGCCTTAGAAAACAGCTTTTTGTTCTCAAGGGTCAAGTGATCGTTTACGGCGCGATCATTTCCGCCGCTGAAATTGATATGCGATGTGCGGATGCGTGCTTTGCGTGCCTTCTTAACAAAGTCATTTTTCTTTTCACGGCAAACAAAACGGGCAATGATATTTTTTTCACCAGATTTTGTAGCCACTCGGTGAACACAATCAATGTCATCAGGCGAAACAGGACAACCGATCGCCTGCCCAACCTGTTTGAGAATGGCAGTGCAATCTTCCCCTTGAGTACTCGGGACGCCCTTTGTTTCAATATTGTTGATTCTGGAGTACTGTTCTAGGTTTGCCACAGTAATTCGTAAGGAATCATTTTCGGCCGCAAGAGCCTTGTTTGCAGCAAAGAGTTCGTCCTGTTTCAAACGCATTGCATCTTATTCCTTGTGTCACAAAGCGGACCCTGTTCGGCAGTAGAATGTTTTCTCAGTTTCAGTTTCAGTTTCAGTTTATTGATTTCAAAAGATAATACAAGATTAGCGAATATACAGGCGAGGGTCCCAAAGTAAAAGAACTGTAGTGGGACCCTCGGTTCATTATACAAGCATTGTAGGTAATAACTAACAGCAGCAAATGAACAAAATTATTAGAAAAAATCAAAACATATAGATAAAACATTTCAATACAGATCAGTTAAACATGAAAAAAGCACAACAAAAGAAGTTCAAAGTACAAGCAAAAAAAAAAAGTCATTTAGACAACAGCCATGACGTGGGTACACTTAGTACAGATAGTGATGTCTAAGGTCATTTTTAAAGACTGGAAGGGAAACACAAGATTTGATAGATGTAGGTAAATCATTCCAGAGTGAAATAGCAGTGAATGTAGATGTTTTTTTGCCGTAATTAGTGTGAACTGTTGGTAACAAAAAATTCTTATTAGCTGCAAATCTCGTCAGGTTTTTATTCTGCAGTAAATCACGTGACACGAGTGGATGCATGAGGTTATTATGAAGCATTTCGTGAAATAAGACGACTATGTTGTACTGGAACAAACGAATGACAGGCAAGATATTGAAGGAGTGGAGTAACACAGAAGCATTAGATTGCATGGAACTAGAAGTGATAATGCGTATTGACTGATTTTGGATATGTTGTACTGATGACAAGTGACAAGCGTACGTGTTCCCCCATGAAACGATACCATAGTTAATGTGACTATGAATGAAAGCGAAGTACAACGCTAGAAGAGCCTCGCGTGAAAAGAAAGGGCGAGCTTTGATTAGTGCGCGGATGCCAAACGGAGCTTTGATTAGTGCGCGGATGCCAAACGAAGTTTTATGCTTGAGATGATGGAAATGACAGCGGAATGTAAGTTTAGGATCAAGATGTATGCCAAGAAATGTGACGTCTTCACAAGCGGGTATAGAATGAGCCCCAAGTGTTAAGTCGGGAATAATTGTTAAGGGCCTTTGAGCAGTCTTAAACACCATATATTTTGTTTTTGAAGGATTAAGAACTAAGTAATTATTGCTACACCAGTTCATGATGTTACTCAATGCAGTATTTAGCCGTGAAGTGAGAGCAGTAATAGATTTATCAGATGAAGATATGGTAGTGTCATCGGCGTATAAAATGCAATGATCGTTGTCGGATGAATTGAGAGAATCCGGAAGATCGTTAATATATAAAATGAACAGTAAAGGACCTATGACTGAGCCCTGTGGTACACCCTGGTTAATGCATTTAGTTGCCGAGAATGTTTCCGCTACGCGTACCGTATACTGTCGGTCAAGTAAATAGTTTTTTAAGAATGTTAGCGCAGGTCCAGTTATACCGTAACACTCAAGTTTATTAAACAGTACTTGATGGTTAATTGTGTCAAAAGCTTTAGTGAAGTCTAAAAACACAGATCCTACGAAGTTTCCTGAGTCGATGCATTTTTTAATGTAGTCAGTTAGAGACAGCACAGCAAGATTGGTCGAACTTCCAGGGCGGAAACCAAATTGGTTATTCTTTAATAAATGGAACTTGGCTAGGTAGTTATTAAGACGTTTCACGAATAATTTCTCAATGAGTTTACTAAGGCAGGAAATAATAGCAATTGGACGATAGTTAGTAACTAATTGTTTGTCACCTTTTTTAAAAATAGGAACAATCTTGGCATTTTTCAAGAATGAAGGAAATAATCCGTGTTTGAACATCAGGTTAATAATATTGCACAATGTGGCTGAAATATAATGTGCAACTAGTTTTAAATGTCTCACAGAGATGCTATCTAAACCAGATCCGGTACCTTCTAGGCGCCTTCCCATCAGAAATTATTCTGAAGCGATTCGACCCTCTTGGCAAGTTCAGCATTAGAAGGCATTTTAAATGAATCTATTGATGGCAAGCACAAACAATCAAATACGTAATGGTCCAGCAGCAGTCGCGGCAAAATTATACGTAGAAAGACTAGACTACGCAATGGGACACAACCAACCTGCAGATACAAGAAGATCGTGCTTAGGGCGATGTTGGCTTGGCCGCGGACTGCTGCTGAATGTGGCGATGATGCCGATCGCAGCTCCTTTTATGGTCCACGTGCAGTAGCTAGCTGGCTTGGCTGACTGCGCAGATGAAATGCCACGCCCACTCAGGCCTATCAGTTGAGCCGAAAGGCTGCCACGAACTTTGGTGACGAAGCGACTAGCTGACCACGTAGGTCCAGTCACGTGCAATAATTGGAAAGAGTATATATTGGAGAGTGCGATAATAAAAATAATGAGATATTACTAGCCAAGGAGTTACCCAACATTTTCCTTCAAATATGCAAGTTGAAAGGTGCCTGGAACCGTAATTTATATTTAGACTGTTGTGCCTACAGCAAGAACAAATCTTGGGTTAGATGGTAGCACAAGCCGTATTGACATGGACAACAGGAAGACAGACCAGACATGCTACAGCGCTAAGTGCCTGGTGTGTCAGCGCTGTGGTGTGTCAGGTGTGTCTTTCTGTTGTCCATATCAGTTCAGCTTGCGTACTATCAAACACAAGATGCTGTACCAACAAGCCCACATGACCGCCCTTAACGAGAGCGAATCATTCACACTCCAATTTAATGAAGCAACTTGTATGAAAACAGCAGTGGTAAATGAAAGCTTATTTTCTTCCCAAGCTGGGCTTTTTGTTCTCGACGTCATCGAGAAATCCGGACTAACTTCTGCTTTCTATGATCTCTACATCAAAAAGTGCCGCTGCTAACCCAGCCACTCACATTTTCTCCTACAATTGCCAAGAAGTCAGTTAGACTGGCCGCATGAGTGAAAATTTTTGGCGATGCACCGCAATCTATGGTGATGCCCATGTTTAAAAATTTTATAATTACACATATAAAGCAGCGTTTACACAAGCCTGTTAACTGTATAAACAGCATAACATAACTGAATTATCAAAGTGAAATAACTTGCGTGAAGAGCACTGGCTTCTGTGGCGCATTGAATAATGCTATGCAAATGACAATGATAGAAATTCTTGGCTTTGTGGCACGTTATTTGTTTGCAGGCGGCAAACTAGAGCCTAGCATTACGCTGCGGTGTTGTTCACCACGTTTGTGTCATTCGCACTGTTGGGTGATGTTAATCATTGTACTGTGGCCTGTGACCCACCTTGCAAAGCTCTCGTCAAAGGAAGGCTGGTAGCTTGTGTCTACCTCAAGAATGACAGACGAAAGCTCTGCAGTGTCTACCTCTTCCCCTGTATGTGGCATTGGCGTTGAACCTCGTGCCGGCTCGAACCTCCATGTTGGTGATGGGGCACCCACTGGTTTGCACTCACTTGATGCATCCAAATGTGGGCATGTGCCAGTTTCCACACCTGCTTCTTTACATGTGCAGGTGCTGAGGATGGCCTGTGGGGTTTCAAAATTTCCGGCATAATGTTTTTAAAAACTTCAGAGCATCCATTTGCTTTCGCACTTTTGCTATGCTGAACAAAGAACTGGTCCGTAGATTAACAACACACTTTTACATTGTTGGTTGTGCTTCGCTATTTACACCACAATGTTTGTAACTTATTTTGGTAACTGAGGTGTTTACACAAGTATACAGACCTTGTGGTAGGAGGGCACTGGCCTTTGTGCCACTCAAACAGCTAAACCTTGTACCTGTACGATTCAACAACTACCAAATTTCAACTTTGCTGTGCGGAAAGTGGTCATTCCAAAAGCTGCAGCTTGCTCAAATGATGTTTTCAATGGTGGACAGTGAATATACATTTTTGCTGAACACACTCTGCAACACTTACTTCCATTGAGCACAATAACGTATAGCTCATGCACTTCCCAACTATGTATAGGGATGAAAACTCCCCTGCATCTCTCTGCGTCACTGCCTCCTTATGTGGAGTCTTTGTAGTAACTGTCTTGTTGATGATGGCCGAGAGCCAACTCTGCGCACAGAAAACAGCTGCGTTACGTATCTGAACCTGTAAAGTTATGCACTTAGAGCTGAGAACTGCATAGATTTTTAAGTCAACTTTAGCACAGGATCACAGAGAATGTGAGGGCATATGGTGCTTACTTGACATGACACTTCCATGCCGGCTAAAGATGAATTCACTTTGCTGGACCCAGTGCCATGCTGATACCAAGTATCAAGTGTTTCAGGTATAGTGGCATTATATTTTCTGCGCACCTACTCAACCCCCGTGAACCTCCAGCCTGTGGTCACCGGATGGGGTTGTGCTGATGACCTGGTGATAATGTTCTTCGTGGAGTGGATCACCGGGCTATGAAAATATGTATCTTTATCATGTTAGGACCACTTATCTTGCTAACTCAATGTCACCTCACACTGCCATAAATGCCTAGATGCAAAGTACGGCTCGTGTGTTTAGGCAGACTACACTCACGTATTTGCCTCCAAGAACTGATTCTTTAATTACTGCATGACAATTTAGAGACAAAGTGAACATGTATCTGTAAACAGGGTTTCGGATTGCTCCCCTGTTCCCCGATACCTTGACATTCTGTGTGTGTGACCTGCAGCTGTGTCGACTGACCAAAACATCTGTATTGGACCATCCTGAGCATGTTTAGCATGATACGAAGCAGTACAACAGACTGAAGTATGTTGTTTGATATTTTATAGCTCACTGTGCTTAACTGAATTACTTCGCTATGTTCGGTACATCATACAGGTTTTATGGCCCAAAGAGTGCATTCACTGAAATATAAAGCCTGCATTACAGTACATTACAATCAATTTAATTGAAATCATGTCATTGACCACAATAACGTGGTATAGAGTTTTCCTCCTCTCTTAGTGAAAGCACTTTACAAAAATGAAGTGTTAAATGCAAATGGTGCTTTTTGCCATTTTTTTAAGAATGCATGTTTGATACTTGGCTTTGTGCTTGCATGCACCAACATTGACCTTTTCACATAGCTTCAGCATTTTCTTAGGCTTATTCGGCTCATATTGCTCATTATCAAATGAAACACTGCTATGTTTATGCTAATAGTACTGCGCCTTTTGTAATTGAAACTGAAGCAGAATCTGGCTTTCTGCCGCACTGAGCCATTCGTAAGCTCTGAAAGAAAATACACAGGAGAGTCACTTCTAGCGAGCAACTATTACGCACTGTGTTGCTCTGTAGGCCCAATATATACATGCTACAGATTTGAATGTTGGCTACAGTATACATGCAACAAAATTTGCCGGTTGAACGTGCAGACCAGCCCCAAAGGAACGACGGACGGAAGAGAGAAGTTACACACACAACGGCTAGACTAACAACCTTTGCTCTACTAACAAAAAACCATCTTGCAGGAAAACCAGGAGAGCATGCATCGACCAAACAACCAAACACTAACACAGAAGCTAATGTAATTGCGATAAGAAGCTAATTCCTTGTGCAACAATGACAGTGGAACAGTGCTGACACAATTGGCACCTTGCCGCAAATATGATACGCCTCGAGAATTTTGCGCTCAAGTTTACCCTTACCTCCACCAAGTATCCTAGTATTGGAAAAAAGCGCGACACAAGCGCACTGCCAACAATGATGGGACAGATTAGCCGCGTCCGAAGGGTTTGTAAAATATGTGGCGAACTGAATAGCCGACACAGACTTAAAGGCTCAAACCGACGTTTATTAGCGTCTGCATGAGCCCAGAACGTAAAAGAATGATGACTCGTCGTCTTCTTCGAACGAGCTCACCAGCTCGCTTGCCTGCAGTTTTTCTTCTTCTTCTTATGCGATGAGCGCGGGAAATTCAACATTCCCGGCCGCGCAGTGGTGTCACGCCTGTAGTTCTAGCGGGTACAGTCTTTGTATTGCCCTCATAGTCACAAGGCCATCTTGTCGTTTCATCTTGCACGAGCGAACGTGACCATCGTCTCCTTCGTAGACTTCGATCACCCTTGCGAGTTGCCACATTTGACGTGGAAGGTTCTCAGCATGTACGAGTACAACATCGCCTTCCTTAACTTTCTTCGCACTCCCTTTGTCGCAGAAGTGCGCTGATCTTAGTTGGAGCAAGTACTCTTTGGTCCATCGCTTCCAAAAGTTTTCTGTCAGGCGCCTTCTGTACTGAAGTCTCCGGGTGGCCTCCTTACGCGTCGAAATCTCCGTTTCCTCGATGCTGCCTTGTGGTATCACCGTGAATCTTCGGCCAATTAACAGATCAGCCGGCGTCAAAGTGCATGGTTGGCCGTCTTCGCATTCAATAAATGTGAGAGGTCTTGAATTGACGACGGCTTCAACTTCCGCGACCACCGTCATAAGCTCTTCGGAATCGAGGCACGCTCTTCGGAGAATCTTGCGAAGCGGTGTCTTCACAGTTCTTACTAACCGCTCCCACCATCCACCCCACCAAGAAGCGTTGGGCACAATAAACTTCCATTTTATGCCTTTACTGGTCAGGTGTCCGGCGATATCTTCTTGTAACGGCATGCTGTAAAGCTTTCGCAAGTCCCCTGACGTTTTCTTAAAGGCCTTCGCATTATCTGAATAAATGACCTGGGGAAGTCCCCTTCTGGCACAAAAGCGACGTAAGGCCATCAAGAATGCCTCAGATGTCATGCTGGACACAAGTTCTAGGTGGATCGCTCTTGAAGTTGCACACGTGAATAGAGCGATGTAGTTTTTCGTCTCTCCTAACGGTGTTTTCACGAAGAGAGGTCCCACGAAATCTACTCCAACCACTTCGAATGCGTGCGTTGGTGTCACGCGATGCTCTCCGAGAGGAGCTATGGGAGCGTTTCCTGGGGCAACGGTATATCGTTTGCACAAGTAACATTCTCTCGTTACTTTCTTGACTAGGCTTCGTGCTTTGCACACCCAGAAGCGCTCTCGTAACTGAGTAAGGTATCACGCACGCCTCCGTGTAGAACTTCGCAGCGGTCTCGGATTGCTAGTAGCCTTGAAAAGTGATGATCACTTGTCAGTATAATCGGGTGCTTAACACCTTCAGGAGATTCCATCCGCATCAAGCGCCCACCAACCCGAAGTATCCGATTTTCGTCTTGGAATGGGTTGAGGCCTGCGATAGACGACGTTTTGTCTATAGAACGCTCTTCTGCGAGAGCTTTGATTTCTGCGCTGAAAAATGTGTCTTGTACGTGTCGAATCCAGTACTGCTCAGCCCTCGATAGCTCCTCTGCAGTAAGGGGACCAGTTTGTTTGTCGTAGCCTTGATGCTTGCAGCCATGGACGAACCTCTGCACCCATGCTGTAACTCTCAGAAGCTTGTCAAGTCTACTGTAGCGCTCCACTACAAGTAGAGGAGGCGAGGCTTGAGTGGTAAGGGATACTTGAACGATGACTTTCTCCCAGTTCACGAGTTCGTCATCTGCTGTTCGCACTGGTTGTCATGCCCAGATGTGTTCCTGTTCTTGAAGCCAGCTAGGCCCATGCCACCACAATGGGCTCTTAGCTACCTGGTCGACAGATACTCCTCGTGTCAGCAGGTCTGCAGGGTTGTCGTTACCAGGGCAATACTTCCAAGCGGAAGGCTCGGTTCGCTCTTGTATTTCAGTGACTCTGTTGCGAACGAACTGTTTCCACTTCTGTGCATCCCCTTTAAGCCATGAAAGCGTTATTGTCGAATCCGTCCACATTGTGTAACGCAGCTGGAAGCCCGTAAGTGCGCTGGATATGAAAGTCATCAACCTTGCACCTATCAATGCCCCTAGAAGTTCTAGACGAGGCAAAGTTACCGTCTTGATGGGCGCAACACGTGACTTGGCGATTAGTAAGTGCGGTCGTCTTGCTTTGTCAGCCACGACATAGGCCACTGCGCCGTACGCTAACGGACTTGCATCGCTAAAAACGTGCACTTCTAGTTCATGGGGCAGCTTCGCTCTCTTGCTGTTGACGTAGCGCGGAACCTTAATTGACTGAAGCTTTGTCAGCTGGTTCACCCAATCTTGCCATTCTTCTCGTAAATGTTGAGGCAAGCAATCGTCCGAGTTAGTTCCGCGTGTCCAGATTCTCTGAAACAATATTCGTACGGACACCGTGTATGGCGCGACGAATCCCATCGGGTCGAACACTCTTGACGCTGCTTGTAGAACAAACCTTTTCGTGTCTTTTTTTGCTTTAAGAAAGGCAAGGAGATTGGCCATTGAGAAGCTGAATTCATCGCTCTGGGGACTCCACGAAATTCCCAGTACTTTAACTGAAGCTTCGTGAAGTACAATCATCTCTTGGCTGGTTGATCGGTTTTCGCCTTCCAATAGGTTCATAAGCTTCGCGGAGTTTGTCATCCATTTTCGGAGATTCATGCCTGCCGAGAGCATGAGCTGTTGCGCCTCCTTACAAAACTCGGCAGCTTCGTCTTCCGTATCAGCTCCTGTCACTAAGTCGTCGACGTAGAACGATTCGCTCAATGTCTTGGCAGTCGAGCCCATACTCGGTGGTGCTGTTCTAACATGATGAAGAACGGTTGCTGTCAGCAGAAATGGGCTGCAGGTCGCTCCAAAAGGTACTCTGGTCATTCTACATTCCTGCGGTTGCTTCCGTTGAAAATCGGCAACATCACCTTCTTCGAACCAGAGAAATCGAAAGGCATCTCGGTCCTCTTCTTTTATCGAAATCTGAAGAAAAGCCTTCTCGATATCCGCCATTATGGCGATGGGGTGCGTTCTGAAGCGCAGCAATATCCTTACGAGGTCTTGGTACAAGTTGTCGCCTTTCTCTAAGCACTCGTTGAGAGACTTGCATCCTCGTGCCCTCGACGATGCGTCGAAGACGACTCGCACCTTTGTTGTCAAAGCCTGTTCTCGGATAACTTCTTTATGTGGCATGTAGTAAACTTTTGCCGGATTTGTAGGTGGGTCCTTTACTACTTCGGCATGTCCTGCTAGCAGATAATCACGTATCGTGGCGTCGTAAGTCTGCAGAAGCCCCTCTCTGCTGGATAAGCGGATCAACAGTTTCTTCAGTCTGGTAGTAGCGACTTCCTTGTTGTCACATAGTTCCAACCCAGTTTTCCAGGGCAATGACACTTCGTATCTGCCTCCCCGCAGCGCTATTGTTTCCTCGAAGTGTTGCATAGTTGAGCTCATCTCGATCTCCTTGTTTGCGGGATCAGATATGCCGATACTCTCTAGTTCCCAAAATGTCAGGATTAGTTCTTCATCAACATCTAGCTACTTGAGTCTTCAACACGCATACCATGACTCGGGAGTCAACTGCCTTTGACGACGAGTGTTCTGTGCTCCCTTGAAATGTCCATCCGAACTTCGAGTTCATGGCAATGAGTTTTTGTTCGCGTTCCGGTCTGTGTATTTCACCTGTCATCACCGCCCACATCTGGTCCGAGCCAATCAGCAAACTTATTCCGTTTTCCTTCTCAATGGATGAGTGGAGCAGCTCGTCGGCGATATCGTGTCCCGTTTTCTTGAATGATGCGACGAACAACGAAGTCATCGTGCTGTCTGATATGTCTTGGCAAATGTGGGGTATCTCGATGGCTGTCAGTGTCACTCCCACGTCGGAGTGCTGACTTCTGAGGTGAAGCTCTACGATGCGAAGTCTTTTCGGTGTGCAACTGCTGACGTTGGCAAAAGTGTTGATTGCCATAGTTGCAAAGCCAAGACACTTTAACTTCAACCGCCTTGAAAGTGCTTCGGTTACGAATGTGCGTTCACTTCCTCCGTCAAACACGCCTCTGAGGTAGCGACACGAATAATCGATCACAGCCCATGCGCGGAAAGTTTGTAGGAGCACGCACGTCAAAGTGTCACCCCTTGCGCTGTGCTTGGTGGTAGCTGCACATACGGTCGTACTGCTGCCTTTGACGTCTTCACGCACTCGTCGGCTCAGCTTTTCTGGATCGCACATACTTGACGCATGACGACCTCTGCATCCCGAGCATGAGATCCTATGCCTGCAATCCCTTGCTCGCTGACCTTTTGTAGTGCAGCGAAAGCACCTCATGTCGCCGGAGAGAAGCTTCTTCTTCTCTGATAGTGGTAGGTCACTGCGGCAGGAGTCCGTGAAGTGCTGTGTAGACTTGCAGAAAATGCAGCCTCTATCGGGAGATAGATTTGAAGCTTGATTATGAAGAACCGAGGACGTTGGGGTCGCGTTGTTGAAGCGACGACCTTTATCTCTGGAATAGGCCGTTTCATCGCATCCTTTCTGTTCCCCAAAATCACTTTTCTCGAGGCTTTCCAGTTCGATACAGACAAAGTCAAGGAGACGCTCAAGTTCTGTGGCATGCTGAACGTTGTGGGCACTTTCATGTTGGGTCGCGCAGGATCGATGATATGCTACGACGATGTCATGCGGCAAAGACCTCAGCAAAACGTCGCATAACATCGATGAAAAAGACGCTTTGCTAACGCCAAGCGCCTCAAGACCCCTCGTATTAATGAGCACCTGATCGGAGAGCTTGCGGAGTTGTACCACTGCCTTAGAAGACCGTACAGGAGTGAGCCTTCGCAGCCTCGAAAAGTACTCTTGTTCCAAGCGCTTCTTGTCACCGAAGCGTCGTTTTACCATTGCCAACGCGTCTTCGTGACATGCTTCGGTAGTGGGAAGCCCCGCTATTGCTGCCGCCGCGTCGCCTTTCAAGAAGAGCCTGAGATAATTAAACTTTTCTGTCGAGCTGAGATTTCTGTTCTTGTTGATGAGTTGATGAGCTAAAGGTCCCTGGTTCGTTCCCGGGTTTCGGCACCAAATTGTAAAATATGTGGCCAACTGAACAGCCGACACAGACTTAAAGGCTCAAACCGACGTTTATTAGCGTCTGCATGAGCCCAGAACGTAAAAGAATGATGACTCGTCGTCTTCTTCGAACGAGCTCACCAGCTCGCTCGCCTGCAGTTTTTCTTCTTCTTACGCGATGAGCGCGGGAAATTCAACAGGGTTCAATGAGCAGTCGTGCTCGCGCAGCCTATCCTTAACACATCTGCCAGTCTGGCCGATGACCGAAACCTTTTCACAGGTCAGCGGAATCTCCTACACAACACGTGTGGCGCAAGATTTGTACTCGTTTTCATGCTGAGTGGGACACGCTATGATTTCACTGGCGCCACGAGCAACACGCGAACAAAGACTACACAGTTTGCATGGGGCTGAAAAAACAATAACACCCTGTCTCACAGCAACCTTTTTGACACCATGGGATAGTTTGTGCAAATAAGGCGTAACTTCAAAGGCATTCCGCTGACCAATTTGTTGTTCTGCACCTTTCTTAATCAGCCTTTTGACCTTTTGCAATAATGTCTCTGCTACAGCTACGAGCAACTGTTTTGGATAGCCGGCGGAAACTAAACGCTCGACCTCACAGTCGAAACTTGTCTTTATGCTGTAGTGGCAACTCTTTTGCAAAGTATTACGAAAACAGCTCATGGCAATCCCACTCTTGACGACTTCAGAATGAGCGGGAGTAAGGTAATAGCGCCTTCTTATTCCTAGGCGAAAAACACCAGCACAGGTGGCCATTGTCATGGAAAATGAGTAACAGAGCTTTTATAAAAGCCTTATGGAATGGTCACTGGGCAGGGCGTGAGGAAGTGAGGGTGAATATGAAGAAGATTTGTAGCTGCATAAAACCTTATCAACAGCTTCTGCAATATTGTCTTTTGACGATAACTTTAATATAATCGAAACGTCGTGAACATCTCTAAAGATACGGCAAACACTTGAGTCCCAAAGAGAGCACTGAAGAAGGTTGTCAAACTTTGCTGAAAATATCCGGTACAGAACCAGTGCAATGGTAGCCCTTGTAGCTGCATAAAGCCTTATCAACAGCTTCTGCAATATTGTCTTTTGACGATAACTTTAATATAATCGAAACGTCGTCAACATCTCTAAAGATACGGCAAACACTTGAGTTTCAAAGAGAGCACTGAAGAAGGTAGTCAAACTTTGCTGAAAATATCCGGCATAGAACCAGTGCAATGCTAGCCCCCCCCCCCCCCCCCCCCCCAATGCAGATTCCTTTTTGCTGGATGAACAACGAACCTCTGAAATCCACGACCGTTGACGAAAGGTACATCGCTAATAATTCTTGAAACACATCAACTGAAACAGCACAAGCATTTCGGAAAGGCACTACCCCAATCTGAATGATCAACTCACGCACAGCTACGAGCAGTTCAGCATGGGAGATACGAGCAGTTCAGCATGGGATATAACAAGTCCTCTATGTCAACCGAAAAGGCACAATTGGCTCCTGCAATTCCCTGGCGGAGCACCTCAACTGCATCTGATGAGTTCGCTTCACTGCAAGGGTCCAGCACAGCCAGAAACTGCAAATGCCGTTGTAGATACTAGCCCACGAGCTTCTGCGACGAGTCAGCCTCCTTCAACGGGTACTCAATCTTATGAGTTTTTGCTGTGAAAAACACTCGCAAAACTTTGCCTTTGGAATTCTTGACCTCTTGGGACAAGGTAACTAGGTTGTGGTCCTTTAGGAATTTAACAGCTTCAGACTTGAGTTTTGAAGGCTTACGTCGCGTAGGAAGAAAACTTTTGCTATGCCAGCCGAAGCTTTATCGCCAAAGGTTCCAGTGGGAAGAAACGCAAAGCCCCGATGTTTGTCAGCTTCAAGAAGCGTGAGGTCGTTATCGCTGAAATGGTTCACGATACGGTGGTGAACACGGTTGCTGTTGGTATGTGCCGCGGCCACGCCTTTCCACAAAATTGATTGATTTGTGGGGTTTAACGTCCCAAAACCAGCTCTGATTATGAGAGACGCCGTAGTGGAGGTCTCCGGAAATTTCGACCATCTGGGGTTCTTTAACGTGCACTGACATCGCACAGTACACGGGCCTCAACATTTCGCCTCCATCGAAATGCAGCCGCCGCGGCCGGGATTCGATCCCGCGACCCTCGGATCAGCAGCCGAGTACCGTAGCCACTAGACCACCGTGGCGGGGCTTTCCACAAAACGTCAACACATTCGGACAGGACCTGTGGCTCCTCAACCTTGTGGGCCTTCTCTGCAGCACAGTGAGCACAAGCCAGGAGTTCGTCACCACTCACCCTAGGTTCCACGCTGTACTTGGGGCCTGTAAGAAGAAGGCCATGAACAGTTCGTGGCAACGAAACACCCTCCAGATAGGTGACGCTGCCACTTTGGACCCTAGGACGAACCTTCTTGGGTAGCAGCCGCCGCACCTGATACAAGTAAACCTCAGTAGCGTGGCTTGCCAAACGACGATAATCCCGTAGGCAATGAACATCAGCAGGCTCGCTGCGTCCAGACAGGCACACAATTCGAAGCCGATCATGCAGGGAACGCACCTGCCTCCAGCACTCCGATTTCCAAATTATGGTCAAGATGGTTTTTGTTAATAAAGCACAGTTGTTAGTCCAACCGTTGTGTGTGTCACTTCCCTCTTACGTCCGTCGTCCTTCGGCGCTGGTTTGCACGCTCAACAGTATGTACCAACTGAACCAGATTTCAACACTTCTCAAATTTCCCTCACCGGCTGCTTAAAAAAATATATGCAGTATTGTATCCTGCGCTTAACTAACTGGCGAGTGTTCCATCACGCTGCTACAAAGTTAGAAAAAAAAATGAATGTTAAATGTGCGCTTTTCACTTTGCCTGTCTGCCAGGAAGAAACAACGTAGGCAGGGCATTTGGATCCAGATGAAAACGTGTCGAACTGATTCCTTCACCCTGCGCCAGTTTGGGATCGTTACGGAAGGCATCGCGTGCGAAGTGTCTGCCGCAAACGCGTATGTTCTTTCGCCTCTCTGTGGGTGGAAGGCCAAAATGCTGCAGCCAAGCAGATCGCATGGCGTTATCGCGATACAGTGTATATCGGGACTTCATACCTTTCCTATCGCTGACTTTGCACCCGACGAAAACGCAGGGCACCGTTTGTTCTTTGCTCGTTACCTCGAGTTAGGTGTGCGCGCAGTGCTACAAAGCTGCTACAGGTGTGCCCGCGACGGTGTGGCGCCGCCAAGGGACATGGGTTCTTCCGCTGCACGTGCGCGTGTGCTTTGCGTGTGCGAACGCTTTTAGTTAGCACAAAAAAAATTGGCAGATCTCCCGAGCAGTGGGAATCAAGGAAATGCGAAGCACGCATCAGTAACGTAAAATGGATCTGCATTGTTGTCTCGCTGTACCGATTTGGGTAGATATGAAGTTAACGAAATGGCCCCAACAGCAAGAAGACTGTGGCATGTAAACCATGCCGCTCTTTACACGCATGCCATGATTGTAATGTTATGGCCTGTCATTCACGTTCGTCATGCAGTCGTGTTTTGCCATAGCAATTTTCGTATACATCTCACTAACAAAACGGACAGGAAAGCTCCAAGACCGTGACATGTAAATCATGCCGCTGATGACATGCATATTGTCGTGGTTCTGCGAACGCACGGCGTTTATTGATAGAGATAAGAGGTTATCGTAGCGCGCTCTAGCAAGAGGACCGCAGAGGCAGGACTCCGAAGGGCGTCTTCGTCTTTGTCTCTGAGAAAGCGTTCGTAGTCACGAGCCTATACCGCGCATCGTCTTCGTCGCTGCCAGCGTATAGCTGGGCGCGGACAAGTGCGCGGCGTTATCCCCCTTCCAGTTCGAGCATCGTCCCGATGCTCGTCAAATAGCGGTCGGTGGTGTGCAGCAGCGAGTGAGCTAGACGTCACTCGGCAAGATGAGGTTTAATGCGGCAGACGTGCACTGTTTCAGGCGCTCATGACGCAGAACCTTGTATGGCCCGAAGTATCGGCGTAGAAGTTTCTCGGAAGGGCCTCGGCGCCGCACAGGAGTCTAAACCCAGACCCTTTCGCCGGGATGGTAGTCCACGAAACGATGCCGGAGATTGTACCGTCGGGTGTCACGTTTTTGTTGAGAGCCTATTCTCACTCGCGCGAGCTGTCGTGCTTCTCCGACGCGCTCAGTGAAGGCAGCGACGTCATCCTCTGTGTCGGTGCAATCGTGGGGCAGCATAGCGTCCAGCATTGTCATAACTTCTCGTCCGTGAAGGAGGCCAAACAGTGTCATCCTTGTCATTTCCTGGCGTGCCGTATTATAGGCGAATGTCACATAGGGTAAAATTTTGTCCCAATTCTTGTGCTCGATATTGACGCACATGCATAGCATGTCTGCAATGGTCTTGTTGAGGCGTTCCGTAAGCCCGTTGGTTTATGGGTGGTGGCTAAGTACAACCAAATAAAAAAGAGTATGTTTCACAATGTGCATTAAAAAGCAAAAAAAAAAAACACGGAAGGAAAGATTACAATACAGGCATAAAAAAAACGAAATGAAAGATTACAATGCAGGCATTATACAAACACTGATCGCAGCTGTTTTGGTGATATGCTGGATATGTCAATGGGATGTTCCCTAGTTATGCGGTTAAGAAGTGTAGGCAATAGAAACTTTAACATTTGATTTCCGCATTTTGTTCTGCATTTCGATATGTACCACACTTCAGGTTGACGTACATTATAAGCAGGGAAATTTTTCTCAAACCTTGCTATTCTTGCAATCATATCATTATTTTTCAATAAACCGAACTTATATAAACGACTTAGTTTGTAATCATGTATTGATGCAACCTGGATGATGCAGTATTTTTTTAATTACTCTGCTGTGTGGCAGCGATATGGGACTTTACAGGCTAGACGCAAGGCTTTCTTTTGCAAGATGGTAAGTTTGCTAATGTTTCCAGTTGTCGTTGTGGACCATACAAGAAAGGCATAATTCAATGAAGAAGAAAACAACGAGTTATATATGAGCATGTTAACAGAAACAGGAAAGTAGTAGCAATGGCGGTGCATAACGCCGATTATCCGAGATAGTTTAGTAATAATGTGGTTCACGTGATCATCCCATCCCATGTTTTGTGGAAAATACACGCCTAATGATTTAAAACTTTTGACAACTTCAATTTCTGAGTTGTTTAACGAAATGATGGGAAACTGAACTTGTGTGTGGCGGGGGTGAAATAAAACAGCTTTCGTTTTATTTATGTTTAGTCTTAGGGAGTTTACTTGGGCCCAGAAGTTTATTTCAGACAGTGCAATATTCGCTCGACTACCCAGATCGCTGCTGCATCTGCCCGAAAAAAACAAACTGGTATCATCAGCATATATAATGTAATGGGCTGATGCATCAGTACGAACTATCTCATTAACATAAAGTATAAACAGAAATGGTCCAAGGATGCTTCCCTGCGGGACGCCTGTTTTAATGGGTTTTGTTGCGGAATGTTTGCCTTCAATTACGACAAATTGAGTGCGGTGTTGTAAGTATGACGTGATTAATTTGTGCGCAACGCCTCTTATACCATAATGATCCGACTTTTGCAGGAGAACTTTATGATTAATGAGGTCGAAGGCCTTTGAAAAGTCCAGAAAAAGACCGAGTACCATATTCTGGGATTCAAAATTTTCTACAATGTATTCTTTTTGTGCCAGTAGCGCGAGCTCGGTAGATTTATTTTTTCGGAAGCCATACTGTGCTGAAGTGATCAAGTTGAACTTATATGAGGCCTCGGTTTGGACGACGTTTATTCTCAGTAGCTCGGCAGGTCGCTCGATGATGCCAACGCGCTGGGCGCAAAACACTATGATGATGATCACACACCATCGATGAAGAAGATACGCAAAACGCATGGTGATGATGATAAAATACAGATGATGAAGACGTGCTTAATAAAAGCCCACACTATTGCCCCCCACGTGGAAGCGGCCATCCTGGACGCGATTCAACACGTTGATGAACGCCGCGTTAAGAGTTTCATTCGGGACACGTGCACAACCTCCGTGTTGCGGCAACGGCCGTCTGTTGGGACGTCAAGGGGAGTGACGCGATAGTTAACAGGTTAAATTTGTTCGATGACGGTGTACGGTCCGATGAACCGTGGCTGAAATTTGGCGCACAGACCAGAAGTACGGGGAGGAGTCAGGAGAAGTACTTCATCACCAGGTCGGAAAGAAACGACGCGGTGGCATTCATCATAAACAGCTTTTCGGTCGTGTTGTCAGTAAAAGAGGTCAAGCGTTTCAAAATTATTTTCTCCAAACCTTTCGAGAACACAGGCAGAATCGATATAGGACGGTAGTTAGACATGTCATTTCTGGGACCCTTTTTATAGATAACTGTCACTTTTGCTATTTGCATGTTTCGCGGGAAATGTCCAGTGGACAAACATATGTTCAAAATGTAGGTAAGGCAGGGTACTAGTATGTGAATAACATATTTAACAGGTTTCATTTGAATATTGCTCGCGTCAGTGGCTTTGCTATTACTGAGTGTCAAAAATGTCGCTACTATTTCACTCTCTGAAACTGGCTCTAAAAATATTGTTTGGCTGCCTCTATTATTCATATCGTAGAGCAGTACTACTGGTTGTAGTGCCACCAACTGATAAAAAGAAGTCGTTAAATGCATCAGCTAATTGAGGCCCTTGAATTTGTATCCCATCTTTCACAATTTTTGTTAATGCCTCCGGTTGATTACTAAGCATACTGTTAAGTGTCTTCCAAACGTTTTCTGTACGCCCTTGTGTTGAGTTAAACAGGTTCGAATAATATAGTTTTTTTTCCTAACGAAGGCATTTGGTGACAAAGTTTCGGTACTTTTTTAAATACTTTCAGAGCTTCAGGGGACTTACTCACTATAAATGCCTTGAACAATTGATCCCGCTTTCTTATGAGCTTAAGACATTCTTTATTTATGCAAGGCTTTGGACTTTTTTTAGATGTTTTAAATGTTTTTAGGGGAAAACATTGAAGGTATATTTCGGAGAACTTGTTCATAAATAAATCGTATGCTAAGATGGGAGCGCTTGCAGCGAACACATCGCTCCAGTCGGTTAAGCGATCTCTATAAAGGGTCAGTGTTTCAGGATTTATAAGTCTATAGGAAAATTCTGCGCGCACTTGCTTGGGTACGTTAATGAGTTGACTTACGAACATGAATATAGGGTTGTGGTCACTAATACTGTGAATCAAAGTGCCTGCCGTAACGAGCGAAGGATCAAAGTTGGTTATAAAAAGATCTAACAGTGTTGGTGATTGTGAAGTGATTCGCGTAGGAGCCGCTATGACATTCTGACAATAATGCGAGCTTAACATTGATTCAAGTTCTAATTTAACACTGCTGTCAGCTAACAGGTTGATGTTGAGATCGCCACCTAATATTAAGGCATATTTTTTTTTCACTCACAAATTCTAACAGAGAGTCTAAAAAAGAAAAATAAACAAACGGACATTATTTGAGGGAGGGCGATAACATACACAAAACACTGATGTACCACATCTAACAGTAAGTATAACAATAAGTGCAGGGATCTGCTTACCTTTTCCTTGTTACATAATCTAATACAATTGGTTCATGAAAATACTCGGCAGAATTCCATTCTTGATTTAGTGTTTATCAGCAACTGTCTTGCTCATTTAGGTTACCGATACGAGATCTTAGAAGGTATCTCTGATCACAACGCAGTTCTTGTGCACATTAACTGTCCCATTCCACATAAACGTTTCAGGTATACCACATATCATGATTTTACTAAGGCTGATGATACGTCTATAACTGACACCCTGGCAGATAACTTTGATCATTTTGCGTCGCTCAGTACCGAGTGTCATGTTGACGTGCTCGTTGATTACTTTGAGTCGCTAGTCAAGGCATGCATCGCTCATCACGTTCCGCTGAAAACTAAGAAGCTAAACAGTAAACTCCCTTGGATAAACCGTGATATTCTGCACCTGTCACGACGTGTTAGCAGGCTGCGTAAATCTAAACATTCTAATCCCGAGGCTCTCGCGTCCCTCGAACAAGCTAAGGACGAACTTCGCCGCATTACTAAAAATGCTAAAGACTTCTATTTTTCAGTGCAAATTCGTCAACTACTCAAATCAAATCCTCGCAAGCTCTGGACGTCGGTATCGCCTATCACAACAGGCAGTACCTGTTTTAAGATTAACGACGCTATAACTAACGACCCTGTTGTCATTTCGAATGCTTTCAACTCATACTTTCGATCTGTTTTCACCCTCCATAACCATGTAGTTCCAGAGTTTAGTTCTATTGCTCTGACTGATAAGCTAGAAAATATCACAATAAGTTGTGATGGTGTCTTAAACCTTATCCTGAAACTTGATACTAAAAAGTGTCCCGGTTCCGATGGCATTCCTAATTCTTTCCTCGTACGATACTCTTTATGGACAGCACAATACCTTACGTTAATTTTTCAGAAATCCCTGGACTCTGGTGTAGTACCACGCTCATGGAAATCTGCTAAAGTACTTCGCTTGTATAAATCAGGCGATAAACAACTTCTTTCTAACTACAGGCCAATATCTCTTACACCTTATTCTTGCAAGATGTCAGAACACATCATTTATAAACATATCGTCGAATTCCTTGACTCTAATAATATCTTATCATCAGCTCAGCATGGTTTCCGTCGCGGTAATAGTACTGTAACACAATTAGTCGATTTCACGCATGACGTTGCTTATAATCTGGACCTAGGTAATCAAATAGACGCTATTTTTATTGATTTCTCCAAAGCTTTCCATTCCGTCATTCATTCTAAGCTATTGTTAAAGCTAAACGTCATTCTCGATAACTCTCGCATCGTTTCATGGATAGCCAGTTTTCTTCATTCGCGCACACAGTCTGTTTCAGCTCCACAGATTCATCTTCCATTGACGTCACTTCCGGTGTACCTCAGGGATCCGGTCTAGGCCCTTTTATATTTTTACTATTCATTAATGATTTACCTGATAGTATTTCATCTAAAATAAGACTCTACGCAGATGATTGTGTTTTCTATAGAATTATCATTTCCATTGATGATCATTACCGTCTTGCGCATTCACTCACGTCTTTTAGTAACTGGTGTGACTCGTGGCAAATGAACATTAACTGCGCTAAAACAGTCGTAATGTCTTTCACCAATCGGCGTAACCCCTTGCATTTTGATTATTCTCTAGGTGCCAACCAGCTTAACAGAGTTTCACAGTATAAATATTTAAGAGTAATTCTAACCGAACACATTTCATGGACTAGTCACATTGATTATGTATGCAGTAAAGCTTTTAAAAATTAGGTTATTTGCGCCGCACCTTACCTAACGCCCCACGTAATACTAAACCGCTTTTATATAAATCACTCATTCGCCCTGTTCTCGAATATGCATCCGTAGTTTGGTTCCCTTACAAACACTGCGAAATGAGCTTTCTGGAAAACATAGAGCGAAAATCTATCCATTTTATTTATCACAATTATAGCCGCAATTTCTCACCGACCACAGCCCTTCAATCACTAAACATTCCATAACAACTCTCGAGATACCAAAACGAAGCTTTAAAATTTTTACACGAAATTATTAACTCATCTTCCGGCCTTTCTCATGGTAATCTCATCACGTTTACCGATGAAACTTGCACCAGTAGTTCCCACGCTTTGAACGTAGCACCTTTCTTTGCTCGCACTAATACCTTTAAATTTAAAACACGTTACCGACCGTGTGTGTGAGCTTGAGACTCGCGAGGAACGCAACACCGTCGTTCCTTCAAGCGCTGCCAGTTCACGCGCACCGCCAACATAGCTAACACGGACGCAATCTGCCGGTCAGGTGTCTCTGCTATATTCCAACGTACGTAGTCTGTGTAACAAACGCGACGGCTTGTCTTCCATTATTGACACGTGTTCCGCGGATGTGGTACTCTTCAGGGAAACGTGGTTATCTTCCGAAATTGGTGACTCTGAAATACTGCAGTGTGAATCGGGTTACAAAATTTATCGTTCGGATCGTACTGGTCGTCCAGGCGGTGGTGTGTTGATAGCGGCCCGTGATAGCTTGGTTTCTAATGTAATTATGGTCGACTACAACTTAGAATTTATAAGCGCATGTGCATTTATAGGACACAGAAAGTTTATCTTCAGTGTGTGTTACAGACCACCACAGTCTCCAACAACATTTTGTCAAGAATTGCATGACGTCCTAAATAGTTTGACTGTGCGAATTCCCAAATGCCCTTTATTTCTTTTGGTGATTTTAATTTCTATAATCTGGACTACTGATCCGCCAAGCCTTGAAGCAAGTTCGATGGAATGTTCGTCATTTTTAATGTGTTGGTTGATTTTAACCTTAAGCAACTGGTACTTCAGCCTACTCGTTGCTCTTCTCATTCAGCTAAAGTACTAGATCTGCTGCTTACCTCGTCTCACCCTTAGTTTTTATGCCCGGTCTCAGTGATCATTGTTTTATTCACTGCAGTATTTATGCCCATTTGCCTAGCACGAAGCAAGTTAAGTCTATTAAGGATTATAAAAATGCCAACTATTCTGCAATCAATAATGAGCTTGCAGATTTCATCACAGACTATATGCCGTGTTTTTACAGTCGCACCATTCACGAAAATTGGTTGATGTTCAAAGAAAAGGTTTCTTCTTTGATCGACCGCTACATTCCTAAAAAGTAGATTGTTTCTTCTTCCGAAGCCCCTTGGTTTAATGCCCATCTCAAGCGCTTACTAAACAAAAAGAAAAGAATTTTCCCCAGAGCAAAAGTGGCGATGACGTCGGAACGTTGGCACGCCTACTTCCTCGCTGAACACGAGTACAAAAATGCCGTTGCGCAGGCTAAAAACATATTCCACAATTCTACCCTGCCCGCCTTACTGAAAGACAATCCTCGGCAGTTTTGGAATGTAGTTCGTGGCAGCAGATCTACAACGCTTTACTTACTCGATGGCAACGGTGATCCTGTTTCTAGTCGTGGTGCTGCAATGTTATCAATGATGTTTTTGTTTCCTGTTTTTCTGGTACAATGATCTCTCTTATGCCTTCTGTCGAGGACTCTTCTTTTTTTCCTATGGACTTCATCTCTGTCGATGCATCGGGTGTGTACCGTCTGATAGAAAGCTGAAAGTATCCAGCTCTGCAGGTAATGACGACATTAATTCAAAGTTCCTAAAAAATACTAAGCTTTATTCCTCCATTATACTGCTGAACTTTTTCGCAGTCTTTGCAGTGTTCCACTTTGCCAGATGATTGGAAGGTGGGTCAGGTGGTTCCACTTCACAAATCAGGCAACACCCATTCTCCCTTAAATTACAGGCCAATATATTTGACCAGTGTACCCTGCAAACTTCTCGAGCACGTCATATATTCGAACTTAGTATCTTTTCTTGAGTCCAATTCTTTTTTTTCACCTTGTCAACACGGTTTTAGGAAGCACTTCTCTTGTGAAACGCAGTTACTTTGTTTCACCAAAGATATTTTTCGTGCGTTCGACGATAATTTCATAACCGACCGCATATTTTTAGATTACGCTAAAGCCTTCGACACTGTTTCGCTTACACTCCTTCTCCTTAGAATGAGCAAGTTCAATAGAGATCCCAACGTCCTAGACTGGATTCAGTGTTTTCTAACCAACCGACTTCAGTACGTTCATGCAAATAATCACAGCTCTCCTACCGTTGCTGTCACATCAGGCGTACCACAGGGCTTGGTTTTAGGCCCATTACTTTTTCTTATTTATACGAATGATTTATCTGTTGGTATTCACTCAACAATTAGGCTCTTCGCTGACGATTGCGTGCTCTATCGTGTCATTCATAATCCATATCACGTTTCCACTTTGCAGTCCGACCTTGACGTTGTTTCTCACTGGTGCGACAAGTGGCTCATGAAACTCAACATTAGTAAGGGCAAAGTTATGATAGTAATGCATCACAACAAAGTTAGCGACAACTTTCTTATACCCTCAACAATTCCACTTTAAGTACAGTTAGTAGTTACCGTTATCTTGGCGTACATTTAACCCACAACCTTTCCTGGAATATGCATGTTGAACATGTAGTTAATAACGGTAATCGCATGCTTTAATTTCTACGCCGTAATTTTTCATCCGTCCCTTCAGACTTAAAGCTTAAATTGTACACCACGCTTGTTAGATCCAAATTAGAATACGCTTGCTCTATATGGGATCCATCTAGCTCCGTATTATGTACAGCCCTAGAATCCGTTCAGAATCGTGCAGTTCGTTTTGTGCTTTCCAATTACTCCCGCTACGTCAGTGTGTCTTCAATGAAAGCTACATTAGGTCTACCGACACTTAAGTGACGCCGTCAGTCCTTCCGCTTAAACCTTCTTCATAAAATTTTTCACACCAACCCAATACTCAAAAACGATCTTTTCCTTCCTCCAGACTACGTATCTCCTGGGTTAGATCATCATATTAAAGTTAAGGTTCCCTTGTGCCGCACTAACACTTATTATGCTTCTTTTTTGCCACAAACAAGCAGTGACTGGAACCACCTTCCTGATCAGTTGCTGCTATCGAAGAACCTGCCGTCTTCAAAGTGTCACTTTTAAGCCACTCCTCTCTGTAATGCCCTCGGGCCCTGAGAGTATGAAAATAAGTAAGTAAATAAATAAATAAATAAATAATAAATAAATAAATAAATAACTAAATAAATACAGTTCTTTTCCACGTACTATAGAACTGTGGAATTCCCTGCCTGGACACATCCGCTCCTTACCACTAAAGACTTCATAGTTGCAGTCGACGAACATCTTACTAACGTGTAATCAACTTCATTTTGCTTTGTTACGTGTGTACTTGCTTTACAACTTGTATTATTTGCTTGCAACTTCTTTTCTATTTCTTTCGGTTTTTTTGTGTTCTGTTGCCTAGTATTATATAACTTCCCACTCCTGCTATAGCCCTGAATAGGGCTGCAGTATGTATAAATAAATAAAATAAAATAAATACAGGAGAAATGCAGCAGAATTCTGACACCAACTCACAGTCTATTGAACTTGAGATTAGCATAGCTACGCCACCACCCATTTTGCCTGTGCGGTTCATGTAGTACGATTTATAAGTTGGAAACGTAAATACATTGTCTTCCGAAGCAAACCACGTTTCCGAAAACATCACAACGTCAAAGCACACTTGCGCTTTGACGTTGTGATAGATAGATAGATAGATAGATAGATAGATAGATAGATAGATAGATAGATAGATAGATAGATAGATAGATAGATAGATAGATAGATAGATAGATAGATACGCTCAAAGTCGCCGAAGTTCGCTAAGAAATGCTTCGCATTTAAGAAAAGGCCACACTGGAAGAACGTCAGTTCCCGAGCCGGAGAGTCGACCCCGTCCGGCATATCAGCAAGTGGTTCGACTGGCGAGGGCCCACAGTATCAGCATCGCACCACATAAACTGTTTACACACGTAATGTCTCCGCACGTGCACGTGTCAAAACTGTGGTGCTGGCCGCTGACGTGATTGGTAATTAAAGCCATGGGCGGGTCAAGTACGTTCGTACTGGTGTCGCGATCAACCTCACCGCTGCCAGCAGTTGTCGTGACCTCACCGCTTCCACCAGCTGTCGTGATCTCAAGCTACCCTAGTTGTCGTGGTTCATCGCTGCCACCATTTGTGAGGACTCGTGTCGCCTTTAGGCCAGGAGTCCCACGGGACAGGAGCGAAGAGTACGAGGAGTTGGAGGGTAAATATTTACCAGGTTATTTACATGGTAGCTGAATGCCGAATCTCCATGCCAAATATCATTCGAATCTTGGATCCCGGGGTTCTCATATGGATTAAATAGTCCGCGCCGTCCTGTGACGCCTTCTATGGAGGATCCAGTTGACGTTTCTCTTCCAATACGAGGTTGAGGGTCTGAAGGGGGAGAAGGTTGCAGACCGCCCCTTTTACTACGAAGGTCGCCGAGGCCATCCATCTCGCAGTCGGACCATACGACGCAGTAGGACCCCTTTCGGTGAAGATCACTCGCCACCCCCTGCTGTGGTAACCTGGAAGTCGTACCGGAGCCCGGCTAGTTACCGGCTTTCGAGACGTCCGTCATCTCGTCTCCGGTTTTCTGTAGCCACAAACGAGCTTCTGGTGGCGCCGCTCCGTCTCCGATATCTCGGTCGTAACACTGGACCCCTCCCATCCTCTTCTTCCTCCCTAGCCCAGGAGCCAATGGGGGAGAAGCCCGGGCAACAAAAAGCGCGAGACCCAGAGAAGAGGGGTCTCCTCCGAAAAGAAAGCTCAGAAGAGACCCCTCTTGCTAGTGCGGTCTTGCGGAAGCAAGCTGCCTGTAAATATGTAAATAAACCTCTTTTAAGCCGTGTATTGTTATCTCCCTGTAGCCTCCCTCTAGCCATGTATTGTTATCTCCCTCCAAGCACGGAAGCCAGGAAACACGTACAAAGTATTTTAGTTTGGTTTTAAAGTTTTCGTCGCCTATCACTGCAAGCCAGCCCTAGCGCAATGGACACTACGATGCCGTGTGAACACAAGCTCTTAAAGTCGCCCCAAAATCGCAGTAAGAGTTGCTGGACGACCATGAAATTTTCGTTGTTTTTGTGCCCCAAGTGTAATTGACCACAGACGACAGAGTTGCAGCGACGCTATCTCGAATTGCTGTCCCATGTACGTGACTTAGATGTACGTCCGACTGTGCTGATACGTCACAAGGAAACCGCCCCCTCGAAATCGAAACCGAAAGTGGGCTTTTAGGGAGGCATATTGAATATATATTCATTGCGTTGCGAACGCACCATGATGCTCTTTTGGGGTTCTCTACGCCCTTGCTTTCATTTACAGCAACCATACGAGAATGTCGAAAATTCGTCGCCAGTACTCCTTTAAGTTTTCTCTACCTCTGCCTCGGCTCTCTACTCCCGCAGTTCAAGTGCCTGCGAGTGGTCTCCGCCACTCCGCAACACACTACCGCTGGTCGGCTAATTCAGCAGGCCAGTCAAAAGTGGTTGGCAGCTGCGCGATTCATTCCCGGGGGTCCGAGGTCGGCATGGCAGATCCTTGCAGTCCGCAGCGGACTGGCGCAAGCGTCGGAACGACTCCGCCGGGATCATGGCTGTAGGGGTGGTAGTGCTTGGCTTTTCTTCGCTGAGATTTTACCAAGCTTTGTTTTGATTTGTGTTAGCAAAGATGGTAATTTTGGTAGCTATTGTTCTACGTTTAGCTGAGAACGGGAACAGCATTTTTAGGGGCGAAGCTCCTCTTAGTCTAACCTTGTCAGGCGTCAGTCGTCAGGTCGTCAGGCGTAACCGCGTGCCGGGAGCACGCGCTCACCCTCGCGCGTGCCTCCCGCAGAGAGAGAGAGCGAAAGGCGCGTGTTGGCTATGGAAACGCTCTTTCTTTGAGGAACGCTCTACCAGCTAGCAAAGAAGGAGAACGCGCCCTCACCCGCGACAGACAATGTTGGCGCAGGCAGCGTCTCCTAGCGTTTTTCTTGATTGAGAAATACCGACTGTGGTGTTGGAGAAGCATTCACCCGGCAACCCATATATATATATATATATATAGGCACTGGATCTTGACTTGCAATGAAGTTCCGGTGGGAGATTTCACTTGTGCATAGTTGAACCATGAGGATTCGTAGCGTGCGCGTTAACTAAATTAATCCGGAACATCGGCACGATCTACCAGGAACATCCCGAGCTTCTCCACTCATCATCGTCACTACTCGACTCCGTGGATATGCTGTAATTTTTGTGTCAGTGAAGAATTAGCAGCTCTTGCAGCAACCATAAATTTAAAGGCACTGAAAAAAACCGCTCTTGCTAGAGTTAGCCAAATGCTTCGTTTGGAGGTTCGGGAGCAAATGAGAAAGTAAAAAGTCATCGAGGCTATCGAGAACCTTGAGGCCTTCTATGGACGATCCAGTTGACGTTTCTCTTCCAATACGAGGTTGAGGGTCTGAAGGGGGAGAAGGTTGCAGACCGCCCCTTTTACTACGAAGGTCGCCGAGGCCATCCATCTCGCAGTCGGACCATACGACGCAGTAGGACCCCTTTCGGTGAAGATCACTCGCCATCCCCTGCTGTGGTAACCTGGAAGTCGTACCGGAGCCCGGCTAGTTACCGGCTCCGTCATCTCGTCTCCGGTTTTCTGTAGCCACAAACGAGCTTCTGGTGGCGCCGCTCCGTCTCCGATATCTCGGTCGTAACACTGGACCCCTCCCATCCTCTTCTTCCTCCCTAGCCCAGGAGCCAATGGGGGAGAAGCCCGGGCAACAAGAAGCGCGGGACCCAGAGAAGGGGGGTTTCCTCCGAAAAGAAAGCTCAGAAGAGAACCCTCTTGCTAGTGCGGTCTTGCGGAAGCAAGCTGCCTGTAAATATGTAAATAAACCTCTTTTAAGAGAGTATTGACACGATTTTGCTGCGGCGCAAAATATACAGTTTTCGTTTTCTAGCCATGTATTGTTATCTCCCTCCAAGCACGGAAGACAGGAAACACGTACAAAGTATTTTAGTTTGGTTTTAAAGTTTTCGTCGCCTATCACTGCAAGCCAGCCCTAGCGCAATGGACACTACGATGTCGTGTGAACACAAGCTCTTAAAAGTCGCCCAAAATCGCAGTAAGAGTTGCTGGACGACCATGAAATTTTCGTTGTTTTTGTGCCCCAAGTGTAATTGACCACAGACGACAGAGTTGCAGCGACGCTATCTCGAATTGCTGTCCCATGTACGTGACTTAGATGTACGTCCGACTGTGCTGATACGTCACAAGGAAACCGCCCCTCGACATCGAAACCGAAAGTGGGCTTTTAAGGGAGCCATATTAAATATATATTCATTGCGTTGCGACGCACCATGATGCTCTTTTTTGGGTTCTCTACGCCCTTGCTTTCATTTACAGCAACCATACGAGAATGTCGAAAATTCGTGCCAGTACTCCTTTAAGTTTTCTCTACCTCTGCCTCGGCTCTCTACTCCCGCAGTTCAAGTGCCTGCGAGTGGTCTCCGCCACTCCGCAACACACTACCAGCTGGTCGGCTAATTCAGCAGGCCAGTCGAAAGTGGTTGGCAGCTGCGCGATTCATTACCCGGGGGTCCGAGGTCGGCATGGCAGATCCTTGCAGTCCGCAGCGGACTGGCGCAAGCGTCGGAATCGACTCCGCCGGGATCATGGCTGTAGGGTGGTAGTGCTTGGCATTTCTTCGCTGAGATTTTACCAAGCTTTGTTTTGATTTGTGTTAGCAAAGATGGTAATTTTGGTAGCTATTGTTCTACGTTAAGCTGAGAACGGGAGCAGCATTTTTAGGGGCGAAGCTCCTCTTAGTCTAACCTTGTCAGGCGTCAGTCGTCAGTCGTCAGGCGTAACCCGCGTGCCGGGAGGCACGCGCTCACCCTCGGCGCGTGCCTCCCGGCAGAGAGAGAGAGCGAAAGGCGCGTGTTGGCTATGGAAACGCTCTTTCTTTGAGGAACGCTCTACCAGCTAGCAAAGAAGGAGAACGCGCCCTCACCCGCGACAGACGATGTTGGCGCAGGCAGCGTCTCCTAGCGAGTTTCTTGATTGAGAAATACCGACTGCTGGTGGTGGAGAAGCGTTCACCGGCAACCCTATATATATATATATATATATATATATATATAATATATATATATATAATATATATATATATATATATTATATATATATATATGCACTGGATCTTGACTTGCAATGAAGTTCCGGTGGGAGATTTCACTTGTGCATAGTTGAACCATGAGGATTCGTAGCGTGTGCGTTAACTAAATTAATCCGGAACTCGGCACGATGTACCATGAACATCCCGAGCTTCGCCCACTCATCATCATTCACTCCGTGGATATGCTGTAATTTTTTGTGTCAGTGAAGAATTAGCAGCTCTTGCAGCAACCATAAATTTAAAGGCACTGAAAAAACCGCTCTTGCTAGAGTTAGCCAAATGCTTCCGTTTGGAGGTTCGGGAGCAAATGAGAAAGTAAAAAGTCATCGAGGCTATCGAGAACCTTGAGGCAGACGATGACGAGCTCTCAGTGTCTGGAGCTGATTAAGGAGGGGAAAAAAATGAGAGACGCAAAGCGGAAGAAAGAAATGAGAAGTTAAGACGTGAATCAGAGGAAAGAAATGAGTTAAGACGTGAATCAGAGGAACCCCTTTCAGAAGAAAGGAAGGACAAGCGTCTTGAAGTGGAGCTTGAGATGAAGCTTCTTGAACTCGAGCTGCTCAAGGCTCAAAATAGAGGAGGTGGCAAAGCTTCTAGCGGAGTAGAACGAATTCCGTTCAAAGTTGAGGACCTTATGGAACCCACACTTAGAGGAGATCGTGGGAACCCTACCGCTCCGGAGAGGACATAGGTCGGTACTTGGTAACCTTTGAGCAAGCGTGCGAGAAGGCGGGTGTCACTTAATAATGTGGCCGCAATATTTGCAGACCTTATTACTGTGTGAGGCTGCCGATATAATTGCCCGTTTGACAGAGGAGGAAGCAGACGACTACGAACAGGTTAGGTCGACCTTGCTAATGAAGTTGGATGTTAGCCAGTTCCAATCAAGGCAGCAGAGGGGTAGTGCATCGGTAGAAGTAGCGCACGAAAGGTGCGCAGTAGTGCGGTACAGTTCAGGGCCGAAGAAAAGGCTAGCCGCGTAGTAGCAGCAGCGTGTTAGTGCGGGAGGAAAACTCATCAGCGAGTAAACATGACGCGCTAGCGGTTGAGGCAGTTCAAGGGCAAATCGAGCGCGACGTGGTGATGTGCCAATGGGATGTGGATGAGTTGGCACATGCATCACTAGGGGGTGTCGCGGAAGCTCGTGCCGATACGTGCGAAAGTAGCAGGGCGCTCGCGTGTGAAATGGATTTATCAGCTGTTCACAATGGCCGAGTGTGTGAGGGTAAAAACACACTCGCGAGTGCAAGAGAGTTCTCAGCTGTAACAATGCCCGAGTGGTAGCTGAGGCCGTTCATGGCCAAAGTGAACGCGACGAGGTATCGGGCCGAGGGGATGAGAGGGAAGCACCTGGGCAGGCCCCGGACGATTTGGCGCATATACATAGGGAGTGCTTCGCGAGAGTGGATCTTGCCTGCGAAGTTCAAGATTATGTCGGCTCGCTAGGAAAGAAAGCCAGTGCAAGTTTTGGAGAGCGCGATGAGGCATATTGTAGGGAGGACGATGTAGGTGCGGATAGCGGTCAGGTATGCGAGCTGCGGAGATCAGGCACACCCAACTGCATTGTTCCTAAGTGTGATAGGTGTTGGAAATTAACAGAAGAAGACATCAGGGGCGGCTGCTTCCGCAACTGGCGCCAAGGAGCTCGGGCGCATCTATCATCATCATGTGTATAGCGTCGCATTCTCGCCATTAAAGTCTTTCGAAGGTTGTCTAGCGGCCTCCTCCTTAATGGCGACGCTACCGACCGAGCTCGGCGTTCCGCAATATATGGTGCCGAAACCCTACGGGACTGAAGTGACTACAGCGCGCAAGACACAAGGACAAGAGAAGAGGACACACACAGCGCTGTAGTCACTTCAGTCATGTCTTACCAACAAGCCCAAATCTACACATTTCATGGTTTCAACCCTACGGTCGATTGTATCACTCTGTAGAAACCGTAACGCGTGTATCAATAACTCCCTGCACTAATGAAGATGGGCCTTTGTTTGCACGTCCCAATCGCTGTCTCCTGTCGAGGTGTCGAAGCGCCGTTTGTGGTTGCTTTGTGCATCTCTTAAAGAGGCGTACGATCACCCAAATCGGTTGATCGATTGACTCCACGCAATAACTGAAAGTGATGGCACTATGCTCATCTTTATGGACAACGTAAACATGAAACTCCCAATATGAACATGAAGCTGACGCATTTGCGACAATCCCAATGGCAAGTGTTTTCGC